>LR738711.1:302135552-302291794 GCA_902687465.1 Secale cereale
CCCGCCGCTCGCCATCGCGTGCTACCAACGCCGCCACCGGCCCGATGCGGCACGAGCGACATGCCTCATCCCTGCACCCCTTCGTGCGACGGGACGGATGCACTGCCACCCCGTCGCTGACTCCAGCGAGCTTGTCATCCCACGTTCGTCACGGACACGTGGACGCGCAGGCTGCGTTGCTCATGGCACGCGAGCTTCCGCGTTACCGCCCTGTCGATGGCCTCTATGAAGACTGGCTCAACCACATCACCGAGCTTGTCAACGCCGCTGGGGGATCTCCTGCAACATCCCTCTCGCTACCTCGCCCACCTCCCTCTGCAGGCGAAGTAGCCCATGAAGCACCTCCACCACCTCCGCATCAAGGCGTCGTCCACGACCCATGGCACGCGGCCCCTCAGAGTCACCCCCCGTGCGGGGCGCCCGTGGATGATGAAGGAAGCTGCCAAGAGGTCCAGCGGCCTTGAGGAGGAGCGCCAACACTCCCTCCACCGCTGCATCAAGACCGTGCACCCCCTGCCATGGTGGCGCGTGAGGACCAAGACCAAGCTCCGCCTCTGCGACAAGCTCCGATATCAACAGCAGGCTGCAAGGCACTCGCCCCCGAGCCGCGCAACGTCAACTGGCCTAGGAAGTTCAAGCCTGACCTGCCTCCATGCTAGGACGACACCCCCGACCGTGCCGAGTTCCTACAGCTCTAAAAGCTGAGCGTCGAGGCGTCCAACGGCGACGAGAAGATCACGTCGAACTGGTTCCCTATGGCTCTCAAGGACGGCGCGCGCTCATGGCTCCTGAACCTGCCAGCGGGATCGATCTCCTACTGGGGTGAGATGCGCGAGCGGTCCATCGCCAATTTCCAGGGGACCCGCGACCGCCCCCCGGCCGCAGATGACCTGCGGTGCATCAAGCAACAACCAAGAGAAACTTTGCAAAAGTTCATCCAATGCTTTAACAACGTCCGCGTCAAGATCCCCAAGGTCACGGACGAGGCCATCATCTCAGCATTCTCAGATGGCGTCTCTGATGTCAAGATGAAGGAGGAGCTCACCATCCACGAAGATCTGTGCACAACCGTGGAGCTGTTCAACCTCGCGACCAAGTGCGCCAGAGCTGATGAGGGGTGCCTCTCCCTCGTCGAGCTCCCCACCGTTGACCCTGAAGACAAGAAGGCCAAGGGAAAGGACATGAATCGCAAAGGGGTGGCCGTGCTCGCGGCTGAACCAGAAATGAAGCATGATCGTGACCACCCGGAGTCATCCAAGAGCAGCCGTCTGTTCTGCACCTTCCACAACATGCACAACCACAACACCAACGACTGTCAAGAGCTCAGGGCTATCCGGGAAGGGCGTATCAGCCGACGCCCCGAGCGCAGCGACCGGGGCTACGGCCGTGGAGGAAGCCGGATCGAGAGCATTGGGACGACCGCGGCCCCCGTCGGGAGTGGCGTGATCAGCCTCGAGAGGACCGCTGGCACGACCAGCCTCGCGAGGGTACTTGGAGGGACCAACCTCTCGCAAGGGTGCCTGGAGGGACCAGCCTCGCGAGGACCGTCCTCAGGTCAAGGCCGGCCTCCCTCCGCTACCACCACCAAGGAGGAACGATGATCAGGACGAGGGGGCTGGGGGCTTCCAGGAGCCTCGCGCCATCGCCAGCATGTTGGGCGGTGCGCAGGCCCCAGCCTCTCAGCGCCTCTTCAAGAAGTTCGCATGAGAAGTGAACTCGGCTCTCCCCAAGCTCGAATCCACGCGCCCACTTAGGTGGTCCAGGTGCACCATCACCTTCAG
Source organism: Secale cereale (assembly GCA_902687465.1). Lineage (NCBI taxonomy): Eukaryota > Viridiplantae > Streptophyta > Magnoliopsida > Poales > Poaceae > Secale > Secale cereale. The sequence goes on from LR738711.1 coordinate 302,137,334, forward strand.
CTAAGTAGACAAGCTCAAGTGCGCGGTGACTGCCGGCACCCTCCTTATGCTCTGCTCACCTGTCATCAGCAATGTTCAAGTCACCAAGACCCTCATCGACGGCGGCGCAGGGCTCAATGTCTTGTCCATCGAGATGTTCGATAGCCTCCAAGGGCCATACGATCAGCTAGAGCCTACCAAGCTGTTCTTAGGAGTGACTGATGGCTCCACCACCCCGATAAGGCAGGTTCGCCTTCCTGTCACCTTCAGCAAGCGCGAAAAAACTACCGCACCGAGCTCATCGACTTCGATGTCGCCCACATTCATCTTCCCTAAAACGCCATCCTCGGGTACTGTGGGGACTCCGACTTAGAAGTCGAGATCACCGAATGCACGTGTACAGTGATCCCAGAGATCAATGCTCACTAAACACATAGAAGCTGAATAACAAGAGTCTTACATCCATACATACCGTCTTACACAAATTATGGCCATTATGGCCAAGTCTTACATAGATAAAGCCTCACGGGCTGAATAGCAAATAACTCAAATAGCGGAAGTCTTCGAAGATAAGTAGAACCCATGCCATCTGCCTTAACCCTACAGGCATTCTGACTGGGATAGCGTCCTAGTTCGCATGTTCGTCTCCATAGTACTCTTCTTCATATTCCTGTTCCTCCATGCCTGGCCAATTAAATAACCAGTGGCAAGCCAATGAGTACTTTGAATGTACTCGCAAGCAACCCATGATTTGGTTCAAAGTAACAATGCAATTGAACAACAATGAGCAATCTAGCTATGAGCTAGAATAAATATTCTACCTTCAAGTATATGCATCAATAATCTCACGTAACCTCGAAGACAGGTTACCGATATCAACATGTATATGATTCAACTCAACGAGTCAAGTCACCACCTTGACTCATCACACACACATACTTTCACCAATGTAGTAAAACTCTGGACATAGTTTAAGTAGCACCACCCAACTGTCCATGACCGTGGACACGGATATTCGAATAGTTTTACACTCTGCAGAGGTTGCGCACTTTACCCACAAGATCCGGGAAGCTTTCGTGTCACCCACGATCCCGTAGTACCTCAAGTACTCGGGGGAAGCACCCGGTCATTATCTTTCCTTAGACGACACTAACATAGAGTCCACTCGTTGGTACACGGCCTTCGAGTACAAACAATAGATCATGGGACTTGCCCTTATTTCAATGTCACGCATACCCGAAGGGACCAACGGTGTGTCCGGTGCCTTGTGAAAACAGTCATGGTCGTCTATCCAAGCACGACCCTGTCCCGGAAAAGACCTCAAGTCTTCCCGTCACTAGTAATGCGGGCACCATGCTAGTATCGGCCTAAGTAATCAATAACACCCCGTCCCATAAGGGGTAGAGTGGTTGCACATATTTGGTTGGGACGGTAGTCACACATAAATCTAATCCATCATTTCACCCATGCACAAGATCCTTACCGGCACATCACTTCTTCCTCAAGTGATGACCTAACTCAATATCACCCTCGGGCATTAGGGGCACCCGATGGGGTTTATGAAAAGATTTCAACCATGAAGGTTTCATGACACACATGCATCACTAAGCATCACTACTAATCATTTGCATGACATCTAGCACATAGCAAGATCATGAGTGAAACATGGATCATGTGGTGGTTCATAACTAGGTCACCACCATAACTCTTATTATCATGCATTTGGAAACAAACTGGTTCCGAAGAACTCAAGTGTATCATGGTCAAAGGGCTGCTTGCCTGGATTGGCTTGGTCTTCAAAGTCTTCAAATCCTTATCCACCTTCTTCCTCAGAAACTTCGTCAAATACGGGATCTAATCGTCGCAAAATAACAATGGGAAAATAAGACCACAATGAAAACAGAAAAATCAAAGTGCTCAGAAAAATGTCAACTTATTTTTGTTAAATACTAGAGGGAAAAGTAAGATGGCAAAAAATCTTAGTTGGAGTTTTCGAGTGACAGAATGGAATCTAACGATTTTTGAACAAGAGTTTTAATGCTCAAATTTGAATTTAAATTTGAACAGAACATAAAAGTTTCATGGATTTGTGTGAAAGTGACACCATTAAATAGGTTGGAATTTTACAAGATTTTAGGAGTTGGAATTAATTCATTTGGACAAATATTTAATTCTGTGAAATTAATTGAAATAATCACAGAAAAGATTAAAAGGAAACGTCCCTGTGCCACTGGGCCAGAACGGCCACAGTGCATGGCCTAGGGAAAATAGCCCACCGCTCGGGCGCCAACGTGCGCGCGTCAGGGTTTTCAAACCTGACGGGCGGGGCACGGCGGTCAGTGGCTGCGAGGGGAGAGAGAGAGCGATGAGGATGACAGGTAGGGCCCACCTTTCATCTTCAACCTCACGGCCAAAGCGACGGCGAGCTCACCGGCGGCGAGTCCGGGCATGGCGGGGCAAACGGAGGGCAGGAACGGGCTCAGCGAGGAGTCGTCGTTCCAGTGGTGGTGGTGCGGCTCGCCGGAGAGGCCTGTTTCGCCGGCGGTGAGGACTTGCGGCGGAGGATCGTCGGGGGGTTGCTGGCTGGCTCGCTCCGGGCTGCAATAGGAGGGGAAGAAGGAGGGGAATGAGTCAGTGAGGTACGGCGGTTCCAGATCGAGCGAGAGTAGGGGCGGAGGGAGGCTGTACTGCGAGATCTCCGGTCGCCCGACGCGGCGGAGCTCCGGTCGATCCCGAGCACTGAGGCTCTCTGAGGATGAGTGGGTGGTGCTGGTGTGCTACTGGGAGTGTGGGGAGGCTGTTGGTGCAGAGTGGAGGGGCTCGGGATACCTATTTATAGGGGAATGGCGAGGTCCCGTGGACCTGTGCGCCGGCGAGCTCCTGCTCGACGCCACAGTGCATGGGAGGCGATGTGATTGAGTCTGGGGTGTTGCTGGACGAACTGCAGGGAGGAGGGAAGGAAGAGGGGGAGCGGGGGACGCTCCAGAGGGCGCGCGCGTGTGAGGCCAACGAGTGGAGGTTGCGGGCGGCCACCGTGCGTGCGAGGGCGGCCACTGGAGGGAAGAGGAGGAGGGGGACAGCGCCGGGGGAGGTCGCAGACGTCGAGGCGCATCGGTAGGCGCAAGGGAGGAGCACGAGGTGGTCGGGGGCATGCGATTGGGCGAAGCTACAGTGCGGGCACGCACTGTAGCGCGCTCTGGAGCGAGCTTATCGCATGCCATGGCATGCCATTGGCTCTCTGGGCTTGTCCGCCGTGTCTGGGGGGTCCAGCACGAAGTAGACGACTCAGCTGAGGCCTTGGATGTTCTAGAGGTGCAGTGAGAGAGGAGTGAAGCTGGTAACCAGGTAGAATTTGGCTGTCCAGCATGGTGAATTGGGGTTTTCACCCCTCAATCATGGAGCTGTGGACATGGGGGAGTTACTGGAGGTAGAATGTTACCAGATGAAGCTGTGGTAGAAAGTTGAGGCAAAAGTAAATAGTAAAAGAGGTCAAGAAGATGGTTTTGGTAAAATGGCAGAAGGTGTTTGATCAAGTTTTGGTCAAGCAAATGATTTCCACTAGCCATGACACTTAACATGATTGAATGTCATAAGGAAATAGGGCGTTTCACCAAATTTGGGCTCATTTGAAGAAACTACCCAATGTAACTTTGGTGAACCCTAGAAATCAACAGAAATGGCTTCATCTTGTTTAAGTCAAGCTAATCATCTCCCCTTGATGCACCACTTGGTGTAGTTTCATCATTTGGGGGTATTGATCATGCTCACAAATTTTGAAGCTCCAGATAAAAAGTTGTTCAAATTTGCATTTGAACAGAAATGGTTTTGGGGTATTCTGATCAAGTTGCCCTACTCCAAATCTTGTGCCATTTGGTCTAGATGCCTTATTAGGCCATTCTAGCATGTGCACCAAGTTTGAGAGCATTTGGACAAGTTTGGCAATGTAAAGTTGCTCAAACTTCAAATATGGACAGAATGGTCTTGAAGGGTTTTGAGGATGCTATCTTGCTTCCCAAGGCATGGGACTTGGTAAGATCAACAAATATGTCATATATGACATGATAGAATTTCCCTGGAATTTTTGGAGAATATTTCCTTTGTAAATATTTCAAAAGCTTGAAATATCCAGAAAGGGTTTTAGAGGGATTAGCCCATTATTTTGAACATGACCAAGTGTTGAAACTCTTATATATGGACAATATATGTCCTATGAGTCTCCCTGGATTTTGGCAAATATTTTTGAAATACTTAAATAATTTTTCCCCTATTAAAGACCATTTCTGGCCTTAAGAAAAAGCTTTTAAATAAAATAGGAAAATAACTTTTAAAATTATACTTTTGTGGTTTCTGGGAGTCCTATGACTACTAGGTCTCAAATAGACTTTTTGAAATAATTTCTCACCCTAAATCAAGCACTTGCAGTGCAAATCTCAATTTAGGGGTTTTTGGAATACTAAATTTTAAGAATACATTTTGGCCAAATTAATTTTATAAGAAAACACTATACTGCTATATAACACTTGGTATGATGATTGGGCAGAAGTTTTAGGTATGGAGATGAATTCTACAGGAGGTAACAGTTGACTTTAATGAGCACATGAAAAACACATGAGGCAAAAAGCATAATTCAAATAAAAGCCAAATGATGCCAAAAAAATTTGCTGGTCCAAATTTTCATGCTTCATTGATGCAAATAACATGTTACAAAATGCAGGGTGTGACAGGTACCCAGCCCTGGCCAAGTTCATGGCAGTGACTCACCATGGCTACAACATCCTGCGTAGAAAAGGATACGGTGTGCTCACTCGAGCGCGCTTACCTGGTTGCGACGGTCGAGGATCCAGACAATGATGGCTCCATCTTCCCTCTTGAGGCCGTCCCCAAGAAGAAGAAGCAGCTGCTGCACCAGGGGCCTCAGGAGAGCAGCGTTACCACCTCAGGACCTGCGCCCAGGGATGGGGCGCCTCCCTCCCCCGCATAGGAAGGCGCGCCTGGCGCTCCCCTCGGGCTGGGCTCAGGGCTCTCCTGTAGAGGGCCTCCGACCTAGCCAATGTCTCGAGGGAGGCGCTCGGGCACCATGTGGAGGCGTGCTTCGCTGCACGATTCCCTGCGGAGGCCTCAAGGCGTGAGGCACCAAGCGCTTAGGAGTTCATCAGCTAGACCATCGAAGACTTGCAAGTGCCAAGGGCAATGCGGGGCGAGCGCCGCCCGGCACCTCCGAGTGCAGCTGTCATCCCAGGCTCAGGCGACGGGCTGCACGTCTGCATCAACGTCCCAGGACTCAACAGGATCGCATCTCAGGAGCTCTAGTTGCCATTCAGGTGGGCTGGTATGAGGGTCCCCCTCACAGCTACGTTCACATGCCCTTCGGCTTGTCGAACCAGGCGGCCCTGCACCAGCGCCACATGCGGGAAGTCCTGGCGACTCGCGAGGCAGGGCATCAGAAGATCCTGGCAGAGGTGGCCTCGGTTCTTCGCGAGCTCTGGGTACCTCCGGAGCCTCACGAGGCCCCGGAGTCAGGCGGCTCATGAGGAGCAACATCAGCATCGAGCGTCTTCAGCTACATCAGCACCACTTCAGCAACTGTGCGAGATGACATTTTCCAGTTTTGTTAAGCTGGGAGCGCCCCTCGGGCTGCACCTTTCCCAGGTAGCACGGGCTTGCCCCTGCGGCGTGTATCCTTTTTGCATCTTTACCTCACTCTGTTGGGGGTGCCCCTCGGGCCACATCATCCCCAGGCCGCACAGGTCCATTCTTGTGGCATGTATTGCATTTTACGTCGCCTGGGTTAGCTCATTTCCTCTTATAATTTACCTTATGGATACCACCTGCTCACTCACCGCCTCTTTTGTCCTCCCTTGCTGCCTAATGGACTTCTGCTCATCCCGCAACGGAGGCTGCACATGTTGGCATGGCGCATGTGCTCTGGTCCGTCCCTGCAAGACTGACAAATCCGAGAGATCGAGCTCTGACTCACGGCCTGCCCCGCATACGTCACCTCACCAGGTCCTCGGTGCCTTCGAATTCCAGCGGAGTGATCAGTGGCCCAACGGTAGGCACTGTTCTAAGTTGTGCTGCTTCAGACAAACCCGCAGGAACCTTAGGAGCACGGAGGCAGGCGACCCTGCCGGTCTCCCCGTCTCACATAATTCGCTTGTGCGTTAAAGGGGGGCCTCTGAGCATCGTGAATCAGGGGCTCCTACTGACTCTCCAGCCCTCACCCCTAGCCTTGACCACAGCATCGCGACCTGGCATACCAGCGACGGTTGAGCTTCGCTCGAGGGTCGGGACCCGAGGATGCAGAGCACCAAGAACGACTGGAGAAGGGGGCGGCTTAGAGAGCTCAGGTCTGTTCGTTCGTCAAGGGGGACTCCTGAGCATCGCGACTCCGGGACGCTCACCTCCTGGCCCCCGGGACGCTCACCTCCTGGCCTTGACCACGGCATCGCGACCTGGCATACCAGCGATGGCTGTAGCTTGCTTTGGGACTGGGACCTGCCGGCGTAGAGCACCAAGCTACTGAAAGGGTAAAAAGGAGCGACATTGCCAGAACGAGGCTTGCAAACAGTGTCTCTTAGCGAGGATAATAAGCATTGGAGCAAAAGCATTACAGGTTCTTTACACGCCCCCATGGGGTTGGCTTTGATTCCTTGCAGGGAGCAAAAGAGAGGGATTTTGGGAGACCCTAACTACGGCTACCATCGTTGGCACGATCATCAACAGTGGGCCACGAGAGGCCATCTCCGACCCCGCTCAAGTCACCATCGACGACAAGCTCATGCAGCTGATGCGCTCCGGGCGCGGCGCGAGCTTGGAGGCGCGTAGCTGTCGTCGCTCGTCTCCGGAGACTCTTTAGCCTTGGGAGAGCCCCTGGATTCCCAAGGGCAATCGCTGCTGCTAAGAGAGCGGACGGCGAGACCAATGGAAGGCATGGCACCAGTCGCTGCACCACCCTGACGGCACCCTCCGGAACAGCACTCCAGGCAGCGTCCCCTCCTCGTCGAACACCTTGAAGAGCAGCATGGAGGCGCTGTCGTACTCGAAGTGGATGGTGAGGGCGCCCTCCGCATGGTAGACGCGGGAGACCACGCCCCATCTGCAGGTCATGACGATCTTGCCAGGGGAGACGACCTCAACCACAGCCCCTGTCGCTGGGGCCCTACACTCGGCATGCTGTAACCACAGCTCGAGCGGCCCTCTCGGCGGCATCTCTTTAGAGAAGAATTCGGGAAGCAGATCCAGGAGCTCGGAGGCATCGCCGCCCACACCACGAATTCACGCGAAGATCCTCCAACGTGCGTTCGTGGGGCGGCGGAGCGCACCAGACCAGCATGCTCGACTCGGCCAAGGCGCGAACAGTGTTGGGCGCTGCCTTCCCCTCCGGAGCCTTGCACCCAGGCGTACAAGGGAAGCGGGTAGACGGGGGGAGTCCGCTCGTGCCAAGGTCTTATCACTTCCGGCCTCAGGACGGCGTCACGAGAGCAGAACGGACTTTTCTTTGACGGGAGCGACCCCAGCTGTTCGCGAGGGGTTTTTCCCTTTTCGGTGGAGGAAATTCATCGTATCGTTGCCATGGGTGGCACTTCAAGGTAGGGAGCAAGGAGGAAGAAGAAGAAGAAGCAGGCGGAATGGAGGAAAAGATGGGCAACGGGGGCTCCGCCCGTCACCTCATTTATAGCCAGGAGGAGGCCAACCGTCGGCCTCCATAATCGTAGGTAATGATGGTCTTTGTGCATGCAGGGACTCGTCAAGTCGTGCAGTTGCTGAGGCGGCGTGGGGAAATGGAGACGCCCACGTCTTGTCAATCACCACGCTCAATCAAGGACGCAGGCTTTTGGGGCCGGCGGCACTCCACACTTGACCCTTGGCTTCGCCGCGAAGCCAAGTCCGAGGGCACCTTGGGCCCGGGGCTACTGTTGGCGTTCTGGGAACGGGGGTACCCAGACTTTCCTGCCTGCAGCCCAGAGCATGGCTCATCCAGCGGCCTGGTACGACCCATCTTCATCAGTAACCACTCAAGACACTAGCGAGGGGCCAAGCCTCGCGAGGCGGATTACGCAAGACCTCCCCTGGGGCGGCCACATTAGGCTGGCTCCTGAGGAGCAGAGATATCAAGGCAATAGACACCTCGCGAGGTTCACGTGACGTGAGCCATGACGACCAAGGCCAGGCGGGTGCCAGCAGGCACAGGAAGCCAGTTTCCTCATTGGTGCTAATGGGGCAAGCGCATGCGAGGAGTCCCGAGGCGTCAGGCAAAGGTTTCCTTATCGGTGCAACGAGACCAAGACCAGCAGGACGACAGGACGAAGGTCACCAATGAGCCCACGGCGACGTCACCACCAGAGCCTTTGGCAGGCGAAGACCACCTTTTGTCAGGATAGCTTGTACTAGCTGTCCACCCTTCAAACTTGGCCGTTGTGGGATCCCTTCACGCTAAATATTTCGGAAGAGGACCCGAGCCTCTATAAATAGGACTAGCCGCCACCATAGAAAGAGGATGAGATTCAGACCACCCTTACACCCACTAGCTCACCGACCCCAAGAACAACTCTCCGCAGGAGGCCGTTCTTCCCGTGTACTTGTTCATCCTCAGCCTACAAGGCAATCCACCACACCACACTGGAGTAGGGTATTACACCACAATGGTGGCCCGAACCAGTATAAATCCTTGTGTCTCTTATTCTTCGGGTTTGACGAGCTAGGCCTAGGAATCGGTGCGAGAGCGAACTAGAGCGGAAATGATTGATCTTCATGCGCACCCCAGTGTTTGAACCTCAAGGGTTTGCCGGAACCCAAGATCCGACAGCGGCCCTGACCAACCTTACATCTCCACGTACATGAGACCGGTTCCACCAACAGACATGGAACTTGTTTTGCATAAAGGTGGCTGGCGGGTGTTTGTTTCTCCTACTTTAGTTCAGTCGAATTTGACTACGGCCGGTCCTTGTTGAAGGTTAAAACAACAAATTTGATAAATCACCATTTGTGGTTTTGTGCCGTAGGTAATAACGGTACTTTCTAGAAGCCCGTAGCAGCCACGTAAAACTCGCGACAACAAAGTAGAGGACGTCTAACTTGTTTTTGTAGGGCATGTTGTGATGTGATATAGTCAAGACATGATGAGTTATACTTTATTGTATGAGATGATCATGTTTCATAATATCGACAACTGACAGGAGCCTTATGGTTGCCTCTTAATTATTCTATGAAATGCAAGCGCCATGTAATTGATTTACTTTATCGCTATGAGTTAGCAATAGTCATAGAAGCAATAGCTGGCGAGATGACCACGACGCAACGATGGAGACCAACGTGTCGAGCCGGTAATGATGGAGATCATAACGATGCTTTGGAGATCAAAAGCACAAGATGTTGATGTCCATATCATGTCACATATTTTGTTTCCATGTGATGTTTATCCTTTATGCATCTTATTTTGCTTAGAACGGCGTTGGAATTATAAGATAACCCCTTCTTTAAATTTCTAGATAATAGTGTTCTCCCCGAGTATGCACCGTTGCAAAAAATTGTCGTTTCGAAGCACCTCTTGATTATCGGGTGTGACGGACTCTACATTCACATACAACGGGTGTAAGACAGTTTTGCACATGCGGAATACTTGGGTTAAACTTGACCACCTACCATGTACAGACATGGTGTCGGAACACTAGAGACCGAAAGGTTAAACATGAGTCATATAGTAGATATGATCAACATATAGATGTTCACCATTGATGACTACCCCATCTCACATGATGATCGGACATGGGTTAGTTGATTTGGATCATGTATCCCTTTGATAACCAAAGGGATGTTATTAAGTGGGAGTTCATTAGTAATTTGAGTAACTAAACTTAATTTATCATGAACTTAGTCCCAATAGTATTTGCATGTCTATGTTGTAGATCAATGGCCTGTGCTACCGTTCCTTTGAAATCTAATGCGTTCCTAGAGAAAGCTAAGTTGAAAGATGATGGTAGCAACTACATGGACTGGGTCCGTAACTTGAGAATTATCCTCATTGCTGCAAAGAAGAATTATGTCCTTGATGCACCGCTAGATTACGCACCTGCTGTAGGAGCTGAAGCAGATGTTATGAACGTCTGGCAAGCTCGATCTGATGACTACTCTATAGTTCAGTGGGCCATGCTTTACGGCTTAAAACCGGGACTTCAAAGACGTTTTGAACGTCATGGAGCATATGAGATGTTCCAGGAGCTGAAATTGATATTTCAAGCTAGTGCCTGAGTTGAGAGTTAAGAAGTATCCAACAAGTTCTATAGCTGCAAGATGGATGAGAATAGTTCTGTCAGTGAACACATACTCAAAATGTCTGGGTATCATAACCACTCGACTGAGCTAGGAATTGATCTTCCACCTGAGAGTGTTATTGACAGAGTTCTTCAATCACTGCCACCAAGCTACAAAGGCTTCATGATGAACTATAATATGCAATGGATGGATACGACAATTCCCGAGCTCTTGGTGATGCTGAAATCGGCAGAGGTAGAAATCAAGAAGGAGCATCAAGTGTTGATAGTTAACAAGACCACTAGTTTCAAGAAAAAGGGAAAATGAAACAAGGGGAACTTCAAGAAGAACATCAAAAATGTTGCCGCTCCTGTGAAGAAACCCAAAGCTAGACCTAAGCCCGAAACTGAGTGCTTCTACTATAAAGGGACTAGTCACTTGAAGCGGAACTGCCCCAAGTATTTGGTGTATAAGAAGGATGGCAAAGTGAACAAAGGTATATTTGATATACATGTTATTGATGTGTTCCTTACAAGTGCTCATAGCAGCGCCTGGGTATTTGATACTGGTTTAGTTGCTCATATTTGTAACTCGAAACAGGAGCTGTGGAATAAGCGAAGATTAGCTAAGGACGAGGCGACGATGCGTGTCGGGAATGGTTCCAAGGTCATTGTGATCGCCGTCGGCACACTAACTGTACATATACCTTTGGGATTAGTTTTCGACCTAAATAATTGTTATTTGGTGCCTGCGTTGAGCATGAACATTATATCTAGATCTTGTTTAATGCGAGATAGTTATTCATTTATGTCCGAGAATAATGGTTGTTCTATTTATATGAGTAATATCTTTTATGGTCATGCACCCTTGAGGAATGGTATGTTCTTTTTGAATCTTGATTGTGGTGATACACATATTCATAATATTGATGCCAAAAGATGCAAAGTTGATAATGATAGTGCAACGTACTTGGGGCACTGTCGTTTAGGTCATATTGGTGTAAACACATGAAGAAACTCCATGTTGATGGTCTTTTGGAATCACTTGATTATGAATCATTTGATACTTGCAAACCATGCCTCATGGGCAAGATGACTAAAACTTTGTTCTGCAAAACAATGAAGCGAGCTAATGACTTCTTGGAAATAATACATAGCGATGTATGTAGTCAGATGAGTGTTGAAGCACGCGGCGGGTATAGTTAGTTTCGCACCTTCATAGATGATTTGAGTAGGTATGGGTATATCTACTTGATGAAACACAAGTCTGAAACTTTTGAAAAGTTCAAAGAATTTCAGAGTGAAGTAGAGAATCATCGTAACAAGAAAATAACGTTTCTACGATCTCATCGCGGAGGCGAATATTTGAGTAGCGAGTTTGGCCTTCATTTAAAACAATGTGGAATAGTTTCACAACTCACACCACCTAGAACACCACAGCGTAATGGTGTGTACGTCGTAACCATACTCTATTGAATATGGTGCGTTCTATGATGTCTTTTACCTATTTGCCATTATCATTTTGGGGTTATGCATTAGAGACAGTTGCATTCACGTTAAATAGGGCACCATCTAAATCCGTTGAGACGACACCATATGAACTGTGGTTTGGCAAGAAACCAAAGCTTTCGTTTCTTAAAGTTTGGGGTTGCGACACTTATGTCAAAAGGATTCAGCCTGATAAGCTCAAACCCAAATCGGAGAAGTGTGTCTTCATAGGATACCCAAAAGAAACTATTGGGTACACCTTTTACCACAGATCCGAGGGCAAGATCTTTGTTGCTAAAAATGGATCCTTTCTAGAGGAGTTTCTCTTGAAAGAAGTGAGTGGGAGGAAAGTAGAACTTAATGAGGTAACTATACCTTCGCTCAAATTGGAAAGCAACTCGTCAGAGGGAACAATTCCCATGATGCCTACACCAACTAGAGAAGAAGGTGATGATAATGATCATGAAACTTCAGATCAAGTTACTACCAAACCTCGAAGGTCGACCAGAACATGTACCGCACTAGAGTGGTACGGTAACCCTATCCTGGAAGTCATGTTGTTAGACAACGACGAACCTTCGAACTATGAAGAAGCTATGATGAGTCGAGATTCCGAAAAATGGATTGAGGCCATGAAATCTGAGATAGGATCCATGTATGAGAGCAAAATGTGGACTTTGGTGGACTTGCCCGATGATCGGCAAGCCATAGAAAATAAATGGATCTTCAAGAAGAAGACTGACGCTGATGGTAATGTTACTATCTACAAAGCTCGACTTGTCACGAAAGGTTTTCGTCAAGTTCAAGGAGTTGACTACGATGATACTTTCTCACCCATAGCGATACTTAAGTATGTCCGAATCATGTTAGCAATTGAAGCATTTTATGATTATGAAATCTGGCAAATGGATGTCAAAACTGCATTCCTAATGGATTTCTGAAAGAAGAGTTGTATATGATGCAACCAGAAAGTTTTGTCGATCCTAAAGGTGCTAACGAAGTGTGCAAGCTCTAGCGATCCATCTATGGACTGGTGCAAGCATCTCGGAGTTGGAATATACGCTTTGATGAGGTGATCAAAGCATATGGTTTTATATAGACTTACGGTGAAACATGTATTTACAACAAAGTGAGTGGGAGCTTTGTAGCATTTCTGATATTATATGTGGATGACATATTGTTGATTGGAAATGGTGTATAATTTCTGGATAGCATAAAAGGATACTTGAATAAGAATTTTTCAACGAAAGACCTCGGCGAAGCTGCTTACATATTGGGCATCAAGATCTATAGATATAGATCAAGATGTTTAATAGGACTTTCACAAAGCACGTACCTTGACAAAGTTTTGAAGGAGTTAAAAATGGATCAGTCAAAGAAAGGGTTCTTGCATGTGTTACAAGGTGTGAAATTGAGTCATACTCAATGCCCGACCACTGCAGAAGATAGAGAGAAAATGAAAGTCATTCCCTATGCCTCAACCATAGGTTCTATCATGTATGCTATGTTGTGTACCATACCTAATGTGTTCCTTGCCATAAGTTTGGCAGGGAGGTACCAAAATAATCCAGGAGTGGATCACTGGACAGGGGTCAAGAATATCGTGAAGTACCTAAAAAGGACAAAGGATATGTTTTTTGTTACGGAGGTGACGAAGAGCTCATCGTAAAGGGTTACGTTGATGCTAGCTTCGACAAAGATTCGGATGACTCTAAGTCACAGACCGAATACACATTTTTATTGAATGGTGGAGCTGTCAGTTGGTGCAGTTCCAAGCAGAGCATCATGGCAGGATCTACGTGTGAAGCGGAGTACATAGCTGCTTCTGAAGCAGCACATGAAGGAGTCTGGATGAAGTAGTTCATATCCGATCTAGGTGTAATACCTAGTGCATCGGGTCCAATGACAATCTTTTGTGACAACACTAAGCAATTGCCTTGGCGAATGAATCCAGGTTTCACAAGAGAACAAAACACATCAAGAGACCCTTCAACTCCATTCGTGAAAAGGTCAAGGATGGAGACATAGAAATTTGCAAAGTACATACGGATCTGAATGTGGTAGACCCGTTGACTAAGCCTCTTCCATGAGCAAAACATGATCAACACCAAGACTCGATGGGTGTTAGATTCATTACAATGTAATCTAGATTATTGACTCTGGTGCAAGTGGCAGACTGATGGAAATATGCCCTAGAGGCAATAATAAATTTGTTATTATTTTATATTTCCTTATTCATGATAAAGGTTTATTATTCATGCTAGAATTGTATTGACCAGAAACTTAAATACATATGTGAATACATAAACAAATATCGTGTCCCTAGTGAGCCTCTACTAGACTAGCTCGTTATTCAAAGATTGTTAAGGTTTCCTAACCATGGACATGAGTTGTCATTTGATAAATGGGATCACATCATTAGGAGAATGATCTGATGGACAAGGCCCATCCGTTAGCTTAGCATTTGATCATACAGTTTATTGCTACTGCTTTCTTACATGTCAAATACATGTTCCTTGGACCTTGAGATCATGCAACTCTGCAATACCGGAGGAATACCTTTTTCCTATCAAATGTCACAACATAACTAGGTGATCATAAAGATGCTCTACAAGTATCTTCGAAGGTGTTTGTTGAGTTGGCATGGATCGATATTGGGATTTGTCACTCTGAGTATCGGAGAGGTCACTCTGGGCCCTCTCGGTAATACACATCATAAGAAGCCTTGCAAGCAAATGACTAATGAGTTAGTTATGATATGATGTATTATGGAACGAGTAAAGTGACTTGCCAGTAAGGATATTTAACTAGGTATAGAGATACCGACAATCTAATCTCCGGCAAGTAACATACCGACAGATAAAGGGAATTGTGTATGTTGTCATAACGGTTCGACCGGTAAAGATCTTCGTAGAATATGTAGGATCCAATATGTGCATCCAGGTTCCGCTATTGGTTATTGATCGGAGAGGTGTCTCAGTCAAGTCTATATAGTTCTCGAACCTACAGGGTCCACACGCTTAACATTCGTTGACAATATAGTGTTATATGAGTTATGTGATTTGGTGACCGAATGTTGTTCGGTGTCGCGGATGAGATCATAGACATGAAGGGGAGTCTCGAAATGGTCGGGAGGTAAAGATTGATATATAGGACGATGGTATTCTGACAGCGGAAGTGTTTCGGGGGGTACTGGGTACTTATCGGGTCACATATAGGAGTTTCGGGCACCCCCGACAGAGCTATGGGCCTTATGGGCCAAGAGGGGGAACACACCAGCCCACAAGGGGCTGGTGTGCCCCTATAGGGGTTAACCCTTGTGGAGGAGAAGTAAAGAGGGGAAAGGATGTTGAGGAACGTAGTATTTAAAAAAAATCCTACGATCACGCAAGATCTATCTAGGAGAAGCATATCAACGAGCGGGGCGAGTGTGTCTACGTACCCTCGTAGACAGAAAGCGGAAGCATTTAGTAATGCGGTTGATGTAGTCGAACGTCTTCATGATCCAACCGATCCAAGTACCGAACGTACGGCACCTCCGTGTTCAGCACACGTTCAGCATGATGACGTCCCTCGAGCTCTTGTGGTGTGCTCCCGTTCATCAAATGACAACACATGTCTATGGTTAGGAAACACAACCATCTTTGATCAACGAGCTAGTCAAGTAGAGGCATACTAGGGACACTCTGTTTTGTCTATGTACTCACACATGTACTAAGTTTCCGGTTAATACAATTCTAGCATGAATAATAAACATTTATCATGATATAAGAAAATATAAATAACAACTTTATTATTTCCTATAGGGCATATTTCCTTCAGGGGAGACTTAACTAGAGATATATATCGTACATTTTGTGTGAGGAGATACCAAGAGACCTTGCTGCACATAGAGGGAAATCAATTGGTGCACATGCATGCATGTGTCAGAGATAAAGAACATCCGGAGTTACAAAGGGAGCGAGATGTGTGTGTGGTGGGGGGAGGGGTACAACAACTAGCTTGTGACACCGTAAGAGTGCAAGATGGATAACAACAGAGGGGGTGCAACTAGCTTGTGAAACTGTATGAGTGCAAGATGGATAACAACGGAGGGGGAGACAATGCCCGCGTGCCTCAGAGTTAGGACGGGAGGCATGGATGGTGAGAGGAGGGGAGGGACTATGTGTGTACATATTTGTGTGTCGTAGGCAGGCCTGGCTAGCTAGAGGGTATATCGATCGGTGTGTGTGGGTAAGATGGAGACGTAGGGAGATCGTGGGAGACCGACCTAAGGAACAAGAACGTGTGTGCATGATGTGCGTGTGCATATATGAATGAACAATATAGGGAAGTTATTGGATATCCACAAAGGTAGGAGGAGTGTGTGTTTGTGTGTGTGTGTGTGTGTGCGCGCGCATGTAAAAGACTCGCAAAGACAATAATCAGTACAAGTGTGGATTCAAATATTTGAACAAGAGCTCATGATGTTTGTAAGTCATGTATGCATGAATATAATGCAGACATGCCTCCCATAGTTTTGAATCAAACATGCTACATACTATACTCACATCAAACAAGGCCAAATTTATTTGAATTTGTGATACCGATGGCAGACATCGTCTCACCACTACTGCTCACCACATTGCATCCGTGCATGGCCATAACTATTCTAATTTCAGATAACGTGTTGCTTTCAAAGCTAACATCAAATGTTTTGTGTGGGGGCGGGGGGTTATGCATTGTCGTGTGTGTTAAATACATTAGACATAAAAAGACATAGTTTAGATTATTCCGAACATCTTGCTACCTAGACCAATGTACTGTGATTTGAATTTAACATAAAATGGATACTAATAATTGAATTGGAGATCGTATGGTAGATGTAGTTCTTATGTTCGTATAAGATGGAAGATAAAAATGTAGGACTACATCCATTATAAACCACAAGGTCACCTAACGATATATTCTAACTCAACATAACATAGATTAAAATTTGAATTTCGATATCCTGGCATTCATAATCGTATAAAATGGGACATGACTCTTTCGGGTGGTGGGAATTGATTTGTTTTTTGTTGTTGGTGAGGGAAGTGCGGATTGATTTGGTATTGTATAGGTTAGTCTTGTTCTCCCGGTTTTTTTAGTTTTTTCTTTTAGTTTTTCATTCGCATTTGTAGCAATATAGTAAAAGGAGACATCCTCACAAAAAAAGTAAGAGGGGACATGACTCTCTTGTGTCTTGTATGAGCTGTCTTTTTTTGTACACGTTAAATTTATTCTGCCGAACCTGGAATCCGCGCCTTGTTATCCTGAATTTTTTCGTAGCTAGAGTATCTTTGTCTCTTCTGCTGTGAAACTCCCACCTCTTCAACCCGCGCCGCGCCTTGTTGTCCTGAAATTTTGACACGCGCGAAAACTCCCTCCTCATCCAAAATCGGTCGCGCAGCCCAAACACGCGAAACCCCCCTACTAACCCTCAGCCGAAAATGCCGCCTCAATCTCACGTGGTCAAAAACCGGTGGGGTTACGTTCGTAACTTGCCCCACATTTCGGGCAAGCGCGTCCCTAAGCCACGGCTCCATCTACCTTCCCCTTGGTTCCCCCCTTTCACACACCGAGGCCGCCAAAACCCACGAAACTACCGCTCCTTCGTCGGCCTCCCGACCGCTGCCCAGCCGGAGCCTCTTCCACGAGGACGTCGTCCACATAGACAGCTTGCCGTCCCCTATCCACCGCACCAGATGTGGCTCCGTCGTCGATCTCTTCATCCCGCCGGTTCAGCCGCCCCGTCCTGCACCTCTAAGGAGCTACCTCGACGTTCGCCTCGTCTATCGCGCCATCTCCAATCCCACAACACCGTCTTCACCTGCCCGACTGAAACCGCAGCACCCTCACCAATTCCTCCGACGAAGCCGAGGCCTACTCGGTGCAACCAAGGAGGTTCTGCACTCACCGATGCATTTTATCTTATTTTCGATCTCACGGGGCTACCGGTGCTCAATACCAAGCAGCAATGGCGGGTCTCCATCTACGGCGCCATCGTCGGCCACTTCCTACATGGTGTCCCTCCCCCATGTCGTTTCTCCATCGGCGGCGACATCCACACCAGCAGTAGCTTCTGCTGCTGTTGCTTCGGCTCTCACTCGCGTTGTTGCCGCAGCTCTGTCGCTCGCTTGCGATGTGGATCTGGTCTTGATGTCGGCAGCGCTTCTGCTCTTCTCTTGCTCTCGTTCGTGCTCCTGATTTGCTCTGCTCTTCTCTTGCTCGTGCTGCTATTGATGCTACACGGCCTGCTGCAGCTATAGGAGTTGCTGATTTAGCTCTCGGTCGCGCTGCTGACCCAGGCGCAGCTGCTGCTATGGCACGAGCTGCTCTCTGCTATTGTGTTCCCTGCTCGAGCGGCTGCTGATTTAGATCACTGCTTCCCTGCTACTAGTGCTCGACCGGCCTAAACTTCTATTGCAGTGCTCTGCTACTTGTGCAATCAGTTTTGTCAGTGAAATTTAATTTCGACAGTAAAATTCAGTTTCTTCAGTTAAGTTCATAGTCAACAGTATTTACATCATCTGTTGGAGTGGCCGTGGCGCGGCTGATGCATTCTACATCTAGCACTTTTCGTTGATTTATTTTACATCATCTATTGTAGATGCTATTAGAATCCCACTTAAGATTAACGCTGCATGTCTTTTCCTGCTTCAGCTTCGCCGTCGTACACCTCAACGGAGCTGCTCCAGCGACGGAACCGTCCATCAAAGTGGAGCAGTACCCTTGGCACCGTCTCTAGAGGCCTCAGATCTTCTTCTCCGCCTACGACAGTCACACCAGCCACACCATCCTCCATGTCCAACGCAATGATGCTGAGGTCGACAAGGCTACGCCAAATACGTTGTACACTCGTCACATCACTTTTTTACTCTACATTCATGTCGATTCCTTAGGGATCCTTTGGTTCAAGGCAGTTGCAAATCTAGAAAGAAATGAAGGGTGGTCATAAAGTTAACATGGAGAAAACTAAATGCCCTTTTTAACCACAATTTGAATCGGTTTAGCAGTTGCAAATCTAGAAAGACATTCCTATGCATGAACGACATGACTAAGGGGCTGTTTGGTTCCTACGCACACCTTGCTATACTTTGCCACACATCACCTTAGGCAAGTTTCACCAAGTTAGGTAGGTGTTTGGTTCTAGCCATACTTAAGGCAAGAATGTTTTTATCAGCAGTGAACCCCACATGTCATAGACACAAAAAGTGTGGAAAGATTCCCTCAGGCAAGCCAGAGTGTGGCTAACAATTTGAGCAACTCAAGGTAGGAAAGTGTGGCAAAAATCATGTGCCAATATATGGCAAAGGTAGTCACAATCCATACAGCCCCTAAGTGCATTAGTGGCATATAATAAGATTATAACTTCACATTTTCATATGGTTTGACTATAATTTGACCATGTTTCTCCCCATTCATGTGTTCTCCTAATTCATGTGAACCAAACACCCTGGTTGTCAGAAATCATGTATTTGCACATGCTCTGTTTTGCATGAGCATTCCTATCCTATTCCTGTGTTTTTTCTGTCCCTGTGTTTTTAGAATCCTCCAATTCTAAGGAGCACTTACAAATTTCCTTCGCTCACAGGTAGGTGTCAAAGACAACTATGTGTGTTTTATCCCGCTCATGTCGTGTCGTCGTCCACCCCACATGTGGTGCACCATCGATGGAAGCATCCACCACATCAGAGATCCCCCATGCAGACCTCCTTCCGCCGCCTCAGATCATCTTCCACATTGCTGGCAGCCACGCCAACTGCATTACCATCATTGACTGAGAAGATGAACTTGAGAACTACACAGTTTCGGAATAGAGGTCACACTCATTCTTGTCTGCTTACATTATACATCAATTATTATTACGTGCTACTTTATCGTCCTTTGCACCTTTTAGACTCCGAGTCAGGTCCAAACTAATGTTCAAAATTGATTTTTTAATATGCCTGTGGGGCACATATTGAGGCAGCCACAAATAGTATCTATCTCCGTCTACTACCTGGTTCATCTCGGGTCTTCTATATGGTTCACATTGGGTGGGTAAAAAACAGTAGAGGAGCCATCGTGTGTGTTTTTAAACTGAAGCTATCATCTGCCTGCTATCTTTAGTTTTGGATCTATCCACTCGTTGCTACAATCAGTCTTGATTTCTCCATGCACCCCTTAGGCCTTACAAAATCTAACTATGTTTCTTTATTCTGCATGTTAGTTATTGTATCCAATCGTTTCGAACATGTGGAGAAAAATATAAGACTGTTACGTGGGAATATAATGTCATGCAGGCGGCTCCATGGTGGGTGCAGTGCCCCCCTTCCCCCATTCCAGATTGTATTCCAGAGGAAGATAACTGTTCACAGAGGCATTTAGAGGGAGCCGACCACTCCTATTTACCCCCTGAGGTGTTTACTCTAACCTGGCATGCTGATGTTGGTCATATCATGCATAGCGTGCCTCGCATTGCTTACTTTATACTCCCTCTGTCCCAAAATAAGTGAATAGACTTTGTACTAACTTTGTACTAAAGGTAGTACAAAGTCGAGTCACTTATTTTGGGACGGAGGGAATACATCTTATATGTCATCAGTGTAGTTTAGATTTGCTTTGTGTGAATGCCACCTATTTGGTTTATATATCATATATGTGAATTATGCAATCTGTCTTGCTTAGCCATGCATCATATATGTGAATCATGCAATGCCATCCTGTTTAGCCAGTCATTGCATATGTGAATTGTATCGTGCCATACTATTTGTCGACAATGTTTGAGCATTCATCTACTCTTCCTGTGCATCAGCCATTTGAGTCGATGATGGGAAAATCTGGAGTGAAAACAAGGTCCTTTGAGCAGTCAGTGCTACCTCTCGATGCAGAATTCTTGTTGGTTATAGGTAGCTCCTTAGAGGAGGATTCTGAGACAGATGACCAATCGTATCCCCCCCAAGGTGTATGCTCTAACTTGGCAGGGCTATATTGCTCATATCATACATACGGTGTCTTGCATTGCTATGCCATCTGCTTAGCTTAGACATGCTTTGTGTGAATGCCTCCTGTTTAGTTTCTATATCAGATATGTGAATTATATAATGCCATCTTTTTAGCCAGTTATCTTATATGTGAATTATGCAACGCCATCCTTTGTAGCCACGCATCATACATGTGAATTATCTCATGCCTTCCTTTTTTCATTATGTATTCCATTTGTAAACAATCTTTGTATATTCAACTACTCTTCATGTGTATCAGCCACTTGAGTCGGTTATGGGAAAATCTGGAGTGAAAACAAGGTCTTCAGTGCATGCAACGGTACCTGTTGAAGCATATATCTTGATGGTTATAGGTAGATCCTCAGAGGATGATTCAGAGAAAGATGACCAGTCGTATGCCCCACCTGAGGTGTATGCTCTTAACTTGCATTTTTTATAATTTTCATATCATGCATATGGTGTCCTGCATTGCTTAGTTTAGACATCATATACACAATGTTCAAATGCCATCTGCTTAGTTTACAGATTATATATGCGAGTGCCAGCTGCTTAGTATATCAATCAATTATGTGAATTATACCATGCCATCATGTATATTCAGACAACATGTATGTGAATTATTTAATCCCAACCTATTTTAGAAAGATATCATATAGTTAATTCATGGCATCCTATTTAGATACTCATCATATGTTGAATAATGCCATTCTATCCTGTTTAGTTATCCATGATATATCTAAAACTATGTCATGCTATCATGTTAAGTTAGCCATCATATATGTGAAATTGTGTCATGTTGTCCTATTTGGTTAGAAAACATATATGTGAATAACCACATATGTGTATCCATTCATTTTCTTCTTGTTTATCAGCCATTTGAATTGGAGGGGTGATGGCAGTATCTAAGGGAGTAAAAACACGTTCTTCACAAAAGACGGTGCTACTAATCGATGCAGATAGAACCATGGTTGTACTGGCCCATGAACTAGTCCCACCACACATAACTGAGACTCTTGCAAATTGTACCCCTACATCGTTGGACAGAGAACCATCTACACACCATCTAACCCCAACCACAGCAGAAAGTAACCCAGTTCTATCTAACACATCACCATGTCCAACACAGAGTACCCCCTCATGAGCAGTTAGTAAGGCAACTGCAGTGCCCAAAGCACAAAGACCACTATAGTGAACCCAAACTCCATGTTTAAAGCAGCAGAGCAAGTGTTGTCAGGTCAGATTCCGTAGCTGCGGTCCATACTCCTTTGCTCTTGCATCACTGTATTTACTCATACCAACTAATTTCACATTTGAAGGATCCAATTGAAACTCCAATGGCGCAACAGATATGTTTTAAACCTATTTGTTTAACGGGATTGTTGTTCTAACTTCTTGCTCTATTTTGATTTTAGTTTCAATTGTATAAACAGTTATGTTCTCCTGTCATGCACATTACAAGTGTTGCTAGTGATGTGTAGTTTCCCACACTTATATTATGTCTATGTTGCTTTGTCTCAAACAGATATGATTAGATCTGTCTCTATCTTAATTTGGCAACATAAACTAGAATCATATACAACATACAGTGACCATACTACGTAGATATATGTTTGTTTCATGCAATTATCCTGTCCACCTTACAACTGAACTGGCTTACCAAAATGAGTTTCATATCCAACATGGTAAACATGTGACGTGTCTGCTTGTTCCTCTTGTAGAATGCCGACAGAATATTGGAGAAGATCACCCAATTATGCAACGGTAGAGAAAGTAATGCAGATCAAGATAGTGAGACAACCCTGTTGGTATCCAAGAAAGCTGATAAAAACTATCTTACAGACAATGAGACAACCCCAAAGTCGTGCCTTGATGTAGTGTTTGAGTTACTGGCCACTATTGTTGGCACAAGCTCTTCGAACTCGTTGCCTGAATCAATTCGGCTTCTTGAGTCTCAACTTCAAGTTGAAAGACATCGATCATATGTGCTGCAATAGGAAGCCGAAGGACTGAGGAAGTCCTTGCATAATTCAGATGCATACTTTCTAGTGCAACACCAAGTGCTGGAGGATTTATGCGCCAAACAAGACAAAGCTAATACGCTTCCTAAGTGTCTTGCCAGCATGGTGGATACCTAGGATATTGTTTCTTGAGCTCTTGTGAAGTGGTTTTAGTTATGGACTTATTTTGCTCGTTTATTTGCACTGGTTTCCAACTTTGACAACCAGTGTATGTAAAATGCTGCTTTGTTCCCCTTATTTACACTGGTGGCGAACTTTGATGCCCAGTGGTTGTAATATGTGTAATAGCCGTAATATCCTAGCGTATGTTGCTTGCTTATTTATGTCCTTGTTGTCTTGTTTATTTGTTTGCTTGTAGATAGTGCAGTTCTTTTTCCGCGGTTTGCTAGTGGTCGCAATAACCTAAATTTTAAAACTAGGCCACAATAACCATGGGCAACATGCGGACCATTGTCACCATGGCCTTCTACGGGCCTTATACGGGCCATAGAATCAATGGGCCTTTTACTGGCCGTATGATCGGTTGGACAAACATGGGCCAATAGCGGACCGCATTATGGGCCGTAAACGGGCTAGACTGGTAGTTGTCCGTTCATGGGCCGACCATAACAGGCCTTTAAAAGGCCGACGAGTATAACGAGCTTAATTCCATCGACAGGCATAATGGGTTGTTAATGGGCCGTATTTGATGACGCTATCAAAACGGCCCAACGGGTCAATGGGCCATAAAGATAACACGGGCTAGGAGTTGCCCAATGGAGTAATGGGCCGTTAATGGGTATGAAGCGATGTACTATTCATTATGGGCCAGTTGCACTATGGGCCATTAATGGGCCAAGACTTATAAAGGGCCTCATATGGGACGAAAATTACAACGGGTTGGAATCATATTGGACGGCCCAGATGAAGCTAGTTGGCCAAAATTGTAAAGGCCATGATGGGCCGTGAGTTATCGAGCCTGAATGGGCTATATGCGAGTAGGCCGTTAGCAAGCTTTCGATGGGCCGACCCATTATCCCTTGACCAAGTCAACCGGGCCGGCCTTTTGACCAGAATGGGCCACTGTTGGGCCGCGCCACGTGTCAACGTGTCATTGGCGCTTCCTGTCCAGTGGTTGGTTGACATCTGTCCGCACGTGGAGTCGACACGTGGTCCCTTCAACCAATGAGAATTTTACACGTGGAAAATTCCCATTGGTCCTCACTGTTAGCGGATTATAGGATCCAAAACCGGACCCGGTAGCTTAAAGGTGACCCGTTATGGTGGATGCCACGTATCGGTTACCCTTGACGAAACACTTCCATGACGCGCCATTTATCATCAAGGAAGTGGACACTTTCGTGATGATAATTTTGGTAATTTCATGGAACACTTCTATGACAGAACATGTATGACTATCTTGATTCTATCATAAAATCATCATGGATGTACATGCATGACAAAAAACGTGACCTACTCTGACAAAGACGGATCATCAAAAAAGTATATTTTTAGTGCATGCAACTACATATGCATGCCGTTCATCCTGCTGGACGCAGGTGCCATGTACCAGTGGTTTGCGCGGATCGAGCTGACATCTATTGAGGCCTGATGCGCGGCGCTGGCATCTCACAAGGTGCCAGCTCCTCGTGAGCCCCCAGGGCCTCAGGAGTTGGCGGCCCCTAAGACTCCACCCTTCGCTGCATGCTCCACCGACCACCCCGATGTTCCCGCAGCAGCATGATGGCCAGGTGACTTTTTTTGTTCTATTGAGGGCGCCCCTCGGGCTATATTAACCTCAGGTTGGTCAGGGTCTGCCCGTGCAACCACGTTTCTTGGCCTTGTGTTCGTTGCTTCGCCAACATTTGAATCACCGACCTTCGCTCTTGATCGCCCCTTGACTGGGACTCAAGACATCTTTTGTGCTCTAGTCCGTCCCTGCAGCGTCGATAAACCCAAGAGACCGAGCTCTATCTCGCGGGCCAGCTCCTGCGCACGTCACCTCCAGGGGTCCTTGGTGTTTGGTCCTCTCATGGGACCATCAAGGGAAGGAAAGTAAGGGCGCGGCCCGGGTTGTTTAACCCCGAGTTGGCCCCGTGCTGTCATTGAGATCTCCATGCCCTTGCGACCCTTCCCTTGATTGTTCCAAGACACGTCGCATGCACGACTTCTGTTCTCTTGGTTGTCCCTGCAATGTTGACAAACCCAAGCGATCGAGCTCTGTCTCGCGGCCCGGACCCGTGCACGTCACATCACGAGGTCATTGGTGCCTTGCCCCCCTCATGGAGCCGCCAAAAGCAGGTGACCAAGGGCGCAACTTGATTTGTATAACCCTCGGAATGGCGCCTCACCGCTTCCCGGGAGCTCTGCGGGTCCGCGGCCTCCTCGTAATCGCCCCGTGAGCATGGGCTATCGGCATGGTGCATGTGCTCGGGTCCGTCCTTGCAGCGCTGATAAATCCAAGTGACTGAGTTTTGTGTGCCCCCCCCCCCCACAGGACTTTCACGAGCGAGTAAACGGGGGCGCGACCCAATTTGTATGATTGATTGGGTGCTTCGCCACCCCGAGCGCCATGGGTCCAGTTTTTCCCATTGATCATTCCATGAAGGAACAGGACACGGCGTCTGTGCTCTGGTATGTCCCTACATTGTCGCTAAAATCCAAGTGACCGAGCTCTGTTTGGCAGGTCGGACCTATGCACGTCACCTCTAGAGGTCCTTGGTGTCCGACCCCTGCACGCAATGGGCTCGGGAAGACCATTCAACGCACGTCACCCCCCATGTTTCAGGTTGCATGAGCGCACGATTGCGCCCAGAGATAGGCACAACCCGCCTGGAGACCGAGGAAGGATCTCCTGAACCCTGTGTTGGTTCACGAGCGTCCAAACCCTCCTCAAATCTTGTCGTGCCAGTCACGCGTTGATACGTCTCCAACGTATCTATAATTTTTTATTGTTCCATGCTATTATTTATGATGTTTTGGATGTTTAATGGGCTTTGTCAGACACTTTTATATTATTTTTGGGACTAACCTACTAACCCAAAGGCCCAGTCCAGATTGCTGTTTTTTGCCTGTTTCAGGGTTTTGCACAAAAGGAATATCAAACGGAGTCCAAACGGAATGAAACCTTTGAGAGAGATATTTTTGGAGAAAATCAGGCACGGGAGACTTGAGAACCACGGAGTAGGGCATACGTGGTGCCCACGAGGGTGGCGGCACCCCCTACCTATAGGGCGCGCCTCCCTCCCTTGTGGGCCCCATGTTTGGCCCCCGGTGCCCTCCTTCCTCCTATATATGCCTACGTACTCCGAAACCTTCAGACGAACATATAAAACCCTAGTTCCACCGCCGTAACCTTCTGTTCCCGTGATCCCACCTTGGGGCCCGTTCTGGAGCTCCGCCAGAGGGGGGGTCTACCATGGAGTGCTTCTACATCATCATCATCGCCTCACCATGCGTTGTGAGTAGTTTACCACAGACCTTCGGGTCAATAACTAGTATCTAGATGGCTTCTTCTCTCTCTTTGGATCTCAATACAAAGTTCTCCTCCGTCTTCGAGGAGATCTATTCGATGTAATCTCTTTTTGCGGTGTGTTCGTCGAGATCCGATGAATTGTGGGTTTATGATCAAGATTATCTATGCGAAATATTTGGTTCTTCTCTAAACTCTTTATGTATGATTATAATATCCTTGCAAGTCTCATCGAATTATTGGTTTGGTTTGGCCTAATGGATCTATAGTTCTTGAAATGGGAGAAGTTCTTGGCTTTGGGTTCAATATTGCGGTGTCCTTTCCCAGTGATAGTAGGGGCAGCAAGGCACGTATTGTATTGTTGCCATCGAGGATAAAAAGATGGGGTTTATATCACTAAGTTTGAGTTTATCCCTCTACATCATGTCATCTTGCTTAAGGCGTTACTCTATTCATATGAACTCAATACACTAGATGCATGATGGATAGTGGTCGATGTGTGGAGTAATAGTAGTAGATGCAGAATCGTTTCGGTCTACTTGTCTCAGACGTGATGCCTATATATAATGATCATGCCTAGATAGTCTCATAATTATTCTCTTTTCTATCAATTGCTTGATAGTAATTTGTTTACCCGCCGTAGAATATCGCTATCATGAGAGAACCCACTAGAGAACACTATGGCCCCCGGGTCTATTCTCAACATATCAATCTACAATCTACTTTACTTTTCCGCTTTTACTTTCTGTTCTTATAATAAAAAATACCAAAAATATCAAACTATCATCTCTGTCAGATCTCACTTTCATAAGTGACCGTAAAGGGATTGACAACCCCTTATCGTGTTGGCTGCGAAGTTCTTATTTGTTTGTGCAGGTGCGAGGGACTCACACGTGGTCTCCTACTTGGATTGATACATTGGTTCTAAAGAACTGAGGGAAATACTTACGCTACTGTTCTGCATCACCCTTTCCTCTTCGAGGGAATACAACTCAAGCTCGAGAAGTAGCAAGAAGAATTTCTGGCGCTGTTGCCGGGGAGGCTTACGCAAAAGTCATATTCCAAGTACCTATCCCATACCATTATCTTTCGCATTGCATTGTTTGCCTCTCATTTTCCTCTGCCCCACTTCACCCTTGCCGTTTTATTTTCCCTTCTTTTTGCCGTGTGTTTACCTTCTGCTTGCCTCTTGTTTGCTTGCGTGCTATGTGCCCTTAATTAGCTTGCATCTTCGCTTGCTAAAGTATGGATCCTCATCCACTTGCATATGTTTTTAAGATATCCAATTATGTTAAACCTATTGCTAGTGAGTTGAGTGCACTAGATTATCTTTATGGTGTTTTGCTTGAAATTTATGAATCTGGAAATTGTGAGGAATTGTTAAAAGAAAAAGTGATTCACGATAGTTTCTTTGATAAAAAGCATGATTGCAATGATGTTATTATAAATTCTATTAATGTCAATTTTGTTAATGATATAAAAAAAACCCTAAGCTTGGGGATTCTAGTATTGCTATGTCCACTACTTGTACCAATGATCATGATTGGGGTGATTCTTCTTATGATCTTGAAAATTTATTTAAGACCCATGATGAATATGAGATTGATAATAATGTTTGCAATAATATTTAAAGTGGATTTGGAAGAGTGTCAACTTTAGATCCCACATATTTGGAGAATGTTCAATCTTATGAAATTTTTGATAAAAGTGGGTTTGGGGAGGTCATGACTTTAGTTAATGTTAATCCCACTATTTTGGAAGAGTGTCAACTTCGCATGCATGTGGATCGTGTTGAGAATATGTTATGTGATAGCTATATTGTTGAATTTTCTTATGATCCTACATGCAATTATTATGAGAGAGGAAAATATGATTGTAGAAATTTTCATGTTACTAAATTACCTCTCTTCATGTTGAGATTGATCTTGTTTCTTTCTTCTTCTTTGCATGTGCTAGATCTTGCTTGTCTTGCTAATTTGTTTTACTATAAAATGCCAATGCATAGGAAGTATGTTAGACTTAGATGTGATTTTCACATGCTATATGATGCTATTTTTGTGCTTCAATTCTTATCTTTCATGTGAGCATCATTGAAATCTCAAGCCGATCTTAATGGCTATAAAGAAAGAGCTTGTTGGGAGGCAACCCAATTTTATATTTTTTGTGTTTGCTTCTTTTTAGGAATATATATATTGCATCTAGCTTTTGTTTAGATGTGGTTTTGTGTTTTGTTTTGTGTTTGTGCCAAGTAGAACCTTTGGGAAGACTTGTGTGAAGTATATATGATCTTGCTATGAAAAACAGAATCGTTAGCGCTCGCTAGCATGATCACCAGATATTACTGGAGCGTGCTATTTAGTTGATTATTTTTGCAGATGATTAATAGACAAATTCCTCACATTTACCAATTTAGTTTGAATTTTTTTGGAGTTACAGAAGTATGCAAAACCTACAGATTACTACAGACTGTTCTGTTTTTGACAGATTCTATTTTTCGTACGTTGTTTGCTTATTTCAATGCATATATGAGTAGTATTGGGAAGTATGAACCATAGAGAAGTTGGAATACAGTAGGTTTAACACCAATATAAACAAAGAATGAATTCATTGCAGTGGCTTTGGGTAGTGGTTTGTTTTCTTATACTAACGGAGCTCACGAGATTTTTGTCTAAGTTTTGTTTTGTGAAGTTTTCAAGTTTTGAGTATTGCTTTGATGGACTATGGAACAAAGAGTAGCAAGGGCCTAAGCTTGTGGATGCCCATGGAACCCCAAGTAAAATTCAAGGACAACGAAAAGCCTAAGCTTGGGGATGCCCCGGGAGGGCATCCCCTCTTTCGTCTTCATCCATCGGTAACTATACTCGGAGCTATATTTTTATTCACCACATGATATGTGTTTTACTTGGAGCGTCTTGTACATTTTGAGTCTTTGCTTGTTAGTTTGCCACAATTATTCTTGCTAGAAACACCTATTTGAGAGAGTTAAATATAGCCTAGGAATTGACAGAACACTCTATGTGCTTCACTTATATCTTTTGAGTTGAATAGTTTTTGCTGTAGTGCTCCACTTATATCTTTTAGAGCATGGCGGTGATAATATTTTGTAGAAATTGTTGAAATCTCATGCTTCACTTATATCCATTTGAGAGCCTATTAAAACAGCATGGTAATGTGCTTACGCTATAAAACTAGTCTTCACATGATAGACATCCAATATCAATGTAGTAAAAACTTTCACACTTAGTGTATTGAATATGATGAGAAGTTGGATGCTTGATAGTTGTTTTGAGATATGAGGATAGTGATATTAGAGTCATGCTAGTGGAGTTATTATGAAATTGAGAAATGCTTGTGTTAAGGTTAGTGATTTCCGTAGCATGCACGTATGGTGAACCGCTTTGTGACAAAGTTAGAGCATGAGGTATTTGTAAAGTGTCAACCTTTGTGTGGAGGTCGGGGGTGCGCGATGGTTAACTCCTACCAACCTCCCCCCTAGGAGCATGCGTTGATTGCTTTTTTTGATGACTCATCAATTTTTGCAATAAGTAGATGAGTTCTTATGACTAATGTTGAGTCCATGGATTCTACGCACTCTCACCCTTTCACCATTGCTGGCCTCTCTTGTACATCGCAATTTTGGTCGGTACCATACACCCACTATATATCCTTCCTCAAAACATCCACCATATATATTCCAAAACATCCACCATACCTACCTATCATGGCATTTCCATAGCCATTCCGAGATATATTGCCATGCAACTTTCCACCGTTCCGTTCATATGACACGCTTCATATTGTCATATTTCCATGCATGATCATGTAGTTGACATCGTATTTGTGGCAAAGCCACCATGCATAATTTTTCATACATGTCACTCTTGATTCATTGCACATCCCGGTACACCGCCGGAGGCATTCATATAGAGTCATAGTTTGTTCTAGTATCAAGTTGTAATATCGAGTTGTAATGAAAGTGTGATGATCATCATTTTTAGAGCATTGTCCCATGTGAGGAAAGGCTAAATCAATAAATCCCCTCCAAAAAAAAAGAAAAAAATGCCAAAGAAAAGAAAAAGAAAGGCCCACAAAAAAAAAAGGAAAAAGAAAAAGAAAAGAAAAAGGGGCAATTGCTACTATCTTTTTCCACACTTGTGCTTCAAAGTAGCACCAGGTTCTTCATGATAGAGAGTCTCATGTTTAGTCACTTTCATATACTAGTGGGAATTTTCATTATAGAACTTGGCTTGTATATTCCAACGACGGGTTTCCTCAAATGCCCTAGGTCTTGGTGAGCAAGCAAGTTGGATGCACACCCACTAGTTTCTTTTGTTGAGATTTCATGCATTTTTAGCTCTAGTGCATCCATTGGATGGCAATCCCTACTCACTCACATTGATATCTATTGATGGGCATCTTCATAGCCCGTTGATAGGCCTAGTTGATGTGAGACTATCTCCCTCCTTCTTTTTGTCTTCTCCACAACCACCTCTATTCCACCCATAGTGATATGTCCATGGCTCACGCTCATGTATTGCGTGAAATTTGAAAGGTTTGAAAGAATAGAGTATGAAAAGAAGTGCTTGGCTGAAATCAGGGTTGTGCATGATATGAATATTTTGTGTGATGAAGAGGGAGCATAGCCAGACTATATGATTTTGTAGGGTAAACTTTCTTTAGCCATAGTATTTTGAGAAGACATGATTGCTTTGTTAGTATGCTTGAAGTATTATTATTTCTTATGTCAATATAGACTTTTGTCTTGAATCTTTCATATCTGAACATTCATGCCACAATTAAGAGAATTACATTGAAAACTATGTTGGTTAGCATTCCACATCAAAAATTCTGTTTTATCATTTACCTACTCAAGGACAAGAAGGAATTAAGCTTGGGGATGCTTGATACGTCTCCAACGTATCTATAATTTTTGATTGTTCCATGCTATTATTTATGATGTTTTGGATGTTTAATGGGATTTGTCATACAATTTTATATTATTGTTGTGACTAACCTACTAATCCAAAGGCCTAGTCCAGATTGCTATTTTTTTGCCTGTTTCAGGGTTTTGCAGAAAAGGAATATCAAACGGAGTCGAAACAGAATGAAACCTTCGGGGGAGATATTTTTGGAGAAAATCATGCACGGGAAACTAGAGAACCACAGAGTAGGGCATACGTGGTGCCCACGAGGGTGGGGCGCGCCCCCCCTATAGGGCGCGCCCCCTGCCTTGTGGGCCCCACGTTTGACCCCCGGTGTTGTCCTTCCTCCTATATATTCCTACGTACCATGAAACCTTCAAACGAACAGAGAAAACCCGAGTTCCACCGCCGTAACATTCTGTTCCCGTGAGATCCCATCTTGGGGCCTATTCCAGAGCTCCGCCGGAGGGGGGATCTACCACAGAGTGCTTCTACATCATCATCATCACCTCACCATGAGTTGTGAGTAGTTTACCATAGACCTTCGGGTCCATAGCTAGTATCAAGATGGCTTCTTCTCTCTCTTTGGATCGCAATACAAAGTTCTCCTCGGTCTTAGAGGATATCTACTCGATGTAATCTCTTTTTGCGGTGTGTTTGTCGAGATCCGATGAATTGTGGGTTTATGATCAAGATTATCTATGAGAAATATTTGGTTCTTCTCTAAACTCTTTATGTATGATTATAATATCCTTGCAAGTCTCTTCGAATTATTGGTTTGGTTTGGCCCACTAGATCTATAGTTCTTGCAATGGGAGAAGTGCTTGGCTTTGGGTTCAATCTTGCGGTGTCCTTTCCAAGTGACAGTAGGGGCAGCAAGGCACGTATTGTATTGTTGCCATCGAGGATAAATAGATGTGTTTTATATCACTAAGTTTGAGTTTATCCCTCTACATCATGTCATCTTGCTTAAGGTGTTACTCTATTCTTATGAACTCAATACACTAGATGCATGCTTGATAGCGGTCCATGTGTGGAGTAATAGTAGTAGATGCAGAATCATTTTGGTCTACTTGTCTCGGACATGATGCCTATATATAATGATCATGCCTAGATAGTCTCATAATTATTTTCTTTTCTATCAATTGATTGACAGTAATTTGTTTACCCGCCGTAGAATATCGCTATCATGAGAGAAGCCACTAGAGAACACTATGGCCCCGGGTCTATTCTCAACATATCAATTTACAATCTACTTTACTTTTCCGCTTTTACGGTCTGTTCTTATAATTAAAAATACCAAAAATATCAAACTATCATGTCCATCAGATCTCACTTTCGTAAGTGACCGTAAAGGGATTGACAACCCCTTATCGCATTGGCTGCGAAGTTCTTATTTGTTTGTGCATGTGGGAGGGACTCGCGCGTGGTCTCCTACTGGATTAATACCTTGGGTCTCAAAAACTAAGGGAAATACTTACGCTACTGTGCTGCATCACCCTTTCCTCTTCGAGGGAATACAATGCAAGCTCGAGAAGTAGCACGTGTACGGACAAAGTAGGGTTGTACACGCCCTGGTGACTCTAATATAGAGCTCCCGCCTATGCACAGTGGGTGCCCCATGCTCAGCGCTGGCGGAACAGTCCCAATAGCACCATGCTCACGCCCAGTGAAAGCCCCATGCTCAGCGCTGCCGGAAATGTCCCAGTACGACCATACCCATGCCTAGTGGAAGCCCCATGATCCGCGCAGGTGCGGAAACTGATTGAGCTCGCCCCTGGGTAGCATGAACCTCAGGACAGCTCGTGCCCAATGCGGTCGCCATGCAAACATTCGGCGACACTGCTCGCGGCTTCCCTCTGGGCCTCACGCGAGCGGGGGCTGGACATGGTGCATGTGCTCGGGTCAGTCCCAGCAGCGCTGAAAAACCCAAGGAATCGGGCTCTGGCTCATGGGTGAGGGAGTCCTATATTCAGGGGTCCTGAAGCGTCCGGGTCGATGAAGCTGGGCCGTATTGATGGGCCATGAAGATAGAAGCAGAAGACCTTCCCCCGTATTCGATCAGGACTCCTATGAACTTAGAAAGGCAGGCCTGATATCCGGATGTAGCTATTACTTCCTCCCCAAGTCACCTTTGTAACCCTAGGCCCCCTCTGGAGTGAATATAAGCCGGAGGGTTTAGTCTGCAGAGAGGAGATGATAGAATCATTACATCCTCATTGGCTAGACTTTAGGGTTTAGCCATTACGATCTCGAGGTAGATCAACTCTTGTAATCATACTCATCAAGATCAATCTAGCAGGAAGTAGGGTTTTACCTCGATCGAGAGGGCCTGAACCTGGGTAAACATCGTGTCCCCAGTCTCCTATTACCATCGGTCCTTAGACGCATAGCTTGGCCCCCCTACCCAAGATCTGCCGGTTTTGACACCGAGAATGGTGCTTTCATTGATAGCTCTGCTGTGCGCTCGCAACAAGAGATCGATGGTTCGTCTCGTCATCAACGATGAGATCGCTCTCGGAAGCAACTTGGCCGCTCCCCAGGTTCTCCAGGTCGGAGGATTCACTGTACACGCCCGCGTAGCCTCCGGGCCAGCCGCACTACCTGCAGTCATTGAGCATCACCTTTATGTTGACTCCGGCCACTCCAATGATGCAACCTCGACAGATCTCTCGCCCTTAAACGAGCTGCTAGATCGCATCGCCGCCCTGGGGCTTTCATCGCCAGGAGATCAGATCGGACCTAAATCCGATCAGAATGAGGCTGATCCCATCCCGATCAATCATCTGGTGGCAGTAGTCGACGACGGAGCCGAAGATACTCCCCCTATTGAGACGGAGACTATCAAAGTTCGGATCTCCGAACCCATCGAGCCGAACACGCCCCTGTTTGGTGACACCTTCTATTTTTTGAGCTCTCGGATTGACACTGGGCCCACGGAATGATCAGATCCTGCCGAGCCCAGATCATCCACACCAGAGGTTGTAAAGACCCTGAATATCATGTTGGGTCGGGATTTCTAATTACCAACACCAACCCACCCTGGGAAAAACTCTCCAAGTAAATCCGTATCCCAGGACATAAACGATCTCGCAAACATACAGTAGCAGCTCGAGGAGTCAATCACTTTTGGGCCATATTCCTTCTTGTCAAGAGCAAGATTAAGGACTACTACGACGACGATGCGCTCCACTTATTTCACCACAACTGTACGGATGAGGGAGTTTTGAACGCCCTCAACCGGCGTCGTGTTCTGAGTTTCACAGACCTGTTACACTTAGTACGAAAGTACTGCGCAATGGAAAACACTTCGAAAGCCTAGAATACACCTCTGGAACAGTCCATATTCGGACAATACATTGTTACGTCCAAACGAACATACCCTAGCAGGTCATCCGAAAATATGCCTATTGGCAAGAAGAACAAACCTTCTACAGGACGCAGGTTCGTACTGGACGAACTGCTCGATAAACCTTGCAATACATGCAGCCCCGGAAAATATCCCAAACCACTGCCTTAGGGCATGTTGGGTACTCCGGCAGGTAGCAAAGAGCGGTGCAGCAATCCTCGCCACCTCAGTATAAGGGGAGGAAGGATGTTGGTGTCTTCACTGTCTTCGATACATTCTCCTCAAACAACCGCCGCAAGAGAAAAAATCGCGAACTTGTCGAGGTCTATCAAATTAGCTTTGCAAGCCCATGGACCGACATGGTAATTAGCTTTTCTGCCGAAGACGCACCTCGAATCCGGCCGGTCCGAGCAACAACATCTCTTGTAGTAGATCCAATAATGGACGACTTTTGCCTCACTAAAGTACTTATGGACGGAGGAAGCGGACTCAACCTCATATACATGGAAACGCTTGCAAAAATGCAGATTGACAAATCCCGCATTGAGCACACTAACACAACCTTCATGGGAATTATTCCCAACCGGGAAGCCCGGTGTTCGAGGAGGATTAAGTTTGATGTAGTATTCGGCACATCCGAGAATTACAGGTCAGAGGAACTGCTCTTCCACATTGTTCCCTTCAATAGCGGATACCACACCCTTTTAGGACGGGACACTTTTTCAGGCTTTCAAGCCATACCCCATTATGGGTACATGAAGCTTAAAATGCCAAGGCCCAATGGAGTAATCACAGTAACAAGTGATCCGGACAAAGCACTTCGCGCTGAAAACAAAACGGCATCCTTAGCCCTGGAGGCATTATCCGAAGCCCTAGCGGCCAAGGAACTAACCACCTTATGATCCGTGGTGGACAAGGACGACGTAATCCTTGCAAAAAGACCGGAATCTACCTCCTTCAAGCCAGCAGATGAAATTGTAAAATTCCAAGTGCACCCAACGGACCCTAACAAAACAGCGTCTACCGGGGCACAACTGGATCCGGCGGTAGACAACGCGCTCGCCTTTCTTCGCAAAAATTGGGATATATTCGCCTGGCACCCTTCAGATAAGCCAGGATTACCACACAGGTTGGCCGAACACAGCCTCAACATTACCAAAGGGTTCAAATCTGTCAAGCAGTCACTGCGGCAATTCTCAGAACCCAAAAGACAAGCAATGGGAGAGGAGCTAGCTAAGCTATTAGAAGTCGGATTCATCAGAAAAATTAAACATCCAGATTGGCTAGCCAACTTAGTCATGGTACCGAAGAAGGATAAATCCTGGCACCTCTGTGTCGATTTCACAGACCTAAACAAGGCTTGCCCAAAGGATCCCTTTCCTCTGCCGTGCATCGATCAAATTATCGATGGAACGGCCGGACACGACTCGTTGTGTTCCCTTGTTGCTTACTTCGGATACCATCAAATAAAGATGAAGGAATCCGATCAGGCCGCAACGGCATTTATCACCCCATACGGTCCTTTCTGTTTCAACACTATGCCCTTTGGACTTAAAAACGATGGCGCCACATATCAACGCATGATTCAAACATCCTTAGAAAAACAAATTGGCAAGACAGTGGAGGCATATGTTGACGACGTAGTCGTTAAGACCAAACACATCAAAACATTGGTGGATGGTCTTCGCCTTACATTTGATTACCTTAGAGCATATGACAAAAGGCTCAATCCGAAAAAATGCGTCTTCGGCATTCCGGTTGGAAAGCTATTAGGGTTCATTGTATCCCATAGAGGAATCGAAGCTAACCCAGCTAAAATCCGGGCCTTGTCAGAGCACAAAACGCCAACCGATCTCAAACAAGTGCAAAAATTAGCAGGCTGCGTAGCGGCTTTGAGCTGCTTCATCTCCAGGTTAGGAGAGAAAGCATTGCCACTTTATAGATTACTACGACGCATTGGCAACTTTGAATGGACGGACACGGCCATAGCTGGATTGGAAGAAATAAAAACTCTACTGGCGAGCAACCCAATCCTAGCCTCCCTAGGTGGTGCCGAACCAATGTTGCTGTATATATCAGCCACTCACCAGGTAGTGAGTGCC
Organism: Secale cereale; assembly: GCA_902687465.1. Lineage (NCBI taxonomy): Eukaryota > Viridiplantae > Streptophyta > Magnoliopsida > Poales > Poaceae > Secale > Secale cereale. The sequence continues at coordinate 302,173,898 of LR738711.1, forward strand.
GTGCTCGTCGTCAAACGAGTCGAAGAGGGACATAAGTTCCCCGTTCAAAAGCCCGTATACTACGTATTCGAGGTCCTCACACCGTGCAAATCACGGTACCCCCACTATCAGAAAATTTCTTATGCGGTCTTCATGTCATCTCGGAAACTTCGACACTACTTTCAAGAGTGTTCGATCATAGTGGCATCCGAAGTACCACTTAATGATATTATTAACAAGAAAGACGCTACTAGACGCATAGCCAAATGGGCCATCGAGCTCTTATCGTTTGCAATATCATAAAAGCCACGCCAGACTAAATCCCAGGTGTTGGCTAACTTCGTCGCATAATGGACCGAAGCCGAACTCCCTAAAGAGTACGGCTCATATTCCCACTGGACAATGTATTTCGACGGTTCAAAAATGCTAGCCGTATTGGGGGCCGGCGTCATCTTGATATCTCCAATAGGGGATACAGTCCAGTACTTACTACAAATTGATAACCCACAAGTGTAGGGTATCGCAACAGTTTTCGAGGGTAAAGTATTCAACCCAAATTTGTTGATTCGACACAAGGGGAGCCAAAGAATACTCTTAAGTTTTAGCAGCTGAGTTGTCAATTCAACCACACCTGCAAACTTAGTATCTGCAGCAAGATACTTTAGTAGCAAAGTAATATGATAGTGGCGGTAGCGGCAATAAAAGTAACAATAGTATTTTTGTAGTTTTTGTGATAGTAGAAGCGGAAAAGTAAATAAGCAACAAGCAATATAGGAAAAGCTCGTAGGCATTGGATCGGTGATGGGAAATTATGTCGGATGCAATTCATCATGTAGAAGTTATAACCTAGGGTGACACCGAACTAGCTCCAGTTCATCAATGCAATGTAGGCATGTATTCCGAATATAGTCATACGTGCTTATGGGAAAGAACTTGCATGACATCTTCTGTCCTACCCTCCCGTGGCGGTCCTATTGGAAACTAAGGGATATTAAGGCATCCTTTTAATAGAGTACCGGACCAAAGCATTATCAAATAGTGAATACATGAACTCCTCAAACTATGGTCATCACCGGGAGTGGTCCCGATTATTATCACTTCGGGGTTCTCGGATCATAACACATAGTAGGTGACTATAGACTTGCAAGATAGGATCAAGAACACACATATATTCATGAAAACATAATAGGTTCAGATCTGAAATCATGGCACTCGGGCCCTAGTGACAAGCATTAAGCATAGCAAAGTCATAACAACATCAATCTGAGAACATAGTGGATACTAGGGATCAAACCCTAACAAAACTAACTCGATTACATGATAGATCCCATCCAACCCATCACCGTCCAGCAAGCCTACGATGGAATTAATCACGCATGGTGGTGAGCATCGTGGAATTGGTGATGGAGGAAGGTTGATGATGACGATGGCGACGATCTCCACTCTCCGGAGCCCCGAGCGGACTCCAGATCAGCCCTCCCGAGAGAGATTAGGGTTTGGCGGCGGCTCCGTCTCGTGAAACATGATAATTCTTTCTCCTTGATTTTTTTCTCCCCGAAAGTGAATATATAGGATCTGGGGATACGTCGTGGAGCACCAGGGGGCCCACGAGGCAGGGGGCGCGCCCTGGGCAGGGGGGCGCGCCCCCCACCCTCGTGGACAGGGTGTGGGCCGCCTGGTCTGGATCTTCTTGCAAGTATTTTTTATATTTTCCAAAATAATTCTCCGTGGATTTTCAGGCGATTCCGAGAACTTTTTATTTCTGCCCAAAAACAACACCATGCCAATTCTACTAAAAACAGCGTCAGTCTGGGTTAGTTCCATTCAAATCATGCAAGTTAGAGTCCATAATAAGGGCAAAAGTGTTTGGAAAAGTAGATACGTTGGAGACGTATCAACTCCCCCAAGCTTAAACCTTTGCTTGTCCTCAAGCAATTCATTTGATAAACTGAAAGTGATAAAGAAAATCTTTTACAAACTCTGTTTGCTCTTGTTGTTGTAAATATGTAAGCTAGCATTCAGGTTTTCAACAAGATCATGAACTAACCACATTCACAATAACTTTCAGGTCTCAAGACTACTCACATCAATGGCTTAATCAACTAGCGAGCAATAATAATAAACCTCGGCTGACAACACTTACTCAAAACAATCATGATATGATATAACAAGATGGTATCTCGCTAGCCCTTTCTAAGATCGCAAAACATAAATGCAGAGCACCTTTGAAGATCAAGGACTGACTAGACATTGTAATTCATGGTAAAAGAGATCCATTCATGATCGCACTCAATGAAAATTAATAGTAATACATGCAATGAAAGGGCTACTTTCTTACTGGTGCTCTTTGATATGAGGATGATGACTCTGCATAAAAATAAATAGATAGGCCCTTCACAGAGGGAAGCAAGGATTTGTAGAGGTGCCAGAGCTCGATTTTTAGATAGAGATGAATAACATTTTGAGCGGTATACTTTCATTGTCAACATAACAACCAAGAATCTCGATATCTCCCATGCTACGCACATTATAGGCGGTTCCCAAACAGAATGGTAAAGTTTATACTCCCCCAACCCCCAACAAGCACACTCCACGGCTAGCCCGAAATAACGGGTACCGTCCAAACCAGCAACAGCCCTGGGGGAGTTTTGTTTAATTATTATGATTTTAAGCATGGGACTGGGCATCCCGATTACCAGTCATTTTCTCATTAATGATGAGAGGAGTCCACTCATCGTGAGAATAACCCACCTAGCATGGAAGATATAGACATCCCTAGTTGATACACGAGCAGTTCGAGCATACAAAACAGAATTTCATTTGAAGGTTTAGAGTTTGGCACATACAAATTCACTTGGAACGGCAGGTAAATAGCGCATATAGGAAGGTATGGTGGACTCATATGGAACAACTTTGGGGTTTATGGAAGTGGATGCACAAGCAGTATTCCCGCTTAGTACAGGTGAAGGCTAGAAAGAGACTGGGAAGCGACCAGCTAGAGAGCAACAACTGTCATGAACATGCATTAAAATTAATCAACAATGAATGCAAGTATGAGTAGGATATAAATCACCATGAACATAAATATCATGGAGGCTATGTTGATTTGTTTCAACTACATGCGTGGACATGTGCCAAGTCAGATCACTTAAATCGTTCAAAGGAGGATACCACCCCATCATACCACATCACAACCATTTTAAAATCATGTTGGCACGCAAGATAGACCATTATAAACTCTCGGCTAATTAAGCATGGCATGAGCAGCTATGTTCGCTAATTGTCATTGCAAGCATGTTTCATTCATAACGAGCTGAATCAGGAACGATGAACTATCATATTTACAAAAACAGGAGAGCTCGAGTTCATACCAGCTTTTCTCAACTCAATTAGTTCATCATATATCATCCTTATTTCCTTTCACTCGCACGACCGAACGGTGTGGATAATAATAATAGTGCATGTGCATTGGACTAAGCTGGAATCTGTAGACATTTAATACAAGAGAGAAGACAAGGTAATATGGCTCAAGGTTAAATAAACAACAAAGCATATGAGAGCCACTAAGCAATTTCAATCATGGTCTTCTACTCTTAACCCCCAAAGAAAAGAAAAGAAACTATTTCCCGGTAAAGCTCCCAACAAGCAAAAGAAGAACGGGAAATATTTTTGGGTTTTCATTTTAACTACTACTACAAGCAAAGAAAGTAAACTAGCTAGAAGCTAAAACTAATATTTTTTTGTTTTTCTGGGTTTTTCTAGCACACAAGAGAAAGACTAAGAAAAAGAAATGAAACTAAACATGGATGGTACAGTGAAAGAGTGTGAGCACCGACAACTAGAATAAGTGTGTGAACATGAATGAAAAGTCGGTGAGAAACACGTACTTCCCCAAGCTTAGGATTTTGTCCTAAGTTAGTCTATGGCCACGGATCGAAGCTACTCCCTCCAGTGTACTGAGATGTATCCTCTGGGTGCCACTGGTTGGCGAGCTCATCCAGCTCCCACCCATAAACAGACTGACGGTAAGGATCAAGTGGTGGCTCTGGCTCAGGCTCTGAAGCTTGTGCCTAGCCTTGGTACGTGTAGAAGGCATCTGATGTGATGAGGTATACGCCTGTGGACAGATCAAACAAAGATGGTGCGGGCAAGGTAACAATTTCACAGTATACTTTCTCAAACCTTAATTTATAATTAAGCTGCTTATTCTTGTCTTTAACAATAATGTCACGAGCTACCATGCTCTTGTAGTCTAGATAAATAGGGGCAAGCAATTTTTCTTCCTTCTCATGATGCCTAATAGGTATTCTAAAATGTTCAGCAAGGCGAGAAGCAAAGATGCCTCCAAAGACGGGCCCCTTTGATCGGTTCAGACTCAGTCGTTTAGCAACGACGGCACCCAAGCTAAAAGTTGTGTCTTGAAACAAAGCATGGCCTAAAATTACAATGTCAGGGGCACTAAGATTCCCACTGTTCCCGCGACCAATTAAACATCTACTAGCAAATAAAGCAAAGTAGCGCAGAACAGGGAAGTGTATACTAGTGATTCTTGCCCCTGAAACTTGTCTAGTTTCCCCTACAGCTATCATGTCAATAAACCCTTCGACATCTTCACGATGTGGTTCATCAAGTCTACCTCCAAAGGGTACTTTGCATATTTCTCAAAAATCTAAGAGTGATATCTCCTTAATCACATCGTATAAATGAAACTCCACCGTAGGTGGTGTTTTCTTAGCATGAAAATGAAAACTTTGCGTGAAAATACTGGCGAGTAAGAGATAATATTCTTTCTGGTCGTGGAGGAAGTCGGTGAGGCCTGCATTATTTTCCAACTAATAAAAGTCTTCGTATATCCCGGCGGACATCATGAAATCATTACAAGGCCATTCGCACGGTTGAACTTCTGCCATGCGAGGAAGATTATACTTGGGCTTCTTATTTTCTTCTTTCTTCTTCTCCTCTAAGCTCTTGCTGGAGGAGCCCCTCAACAATTTTTTTATCATTTTACTTTTCTCAATGGGTTTATTTATATCCCAACAGTAAGTATGTCATATGTCTTCTTGATAGTAGGAATAGAAAATTCAAAACCTCCAATAGTGATTGTTGAAAATTTTCCAATATAATTGATACTGTGGACCTGAGGTTGTTTCCTCAGAAAGTTTACCGTATGCTCATTACCATTGACATGAAAAGTGACATTGCCTTTGTTGCAATCAAGAACAGCCCCTGCATTATTCAAAAAGGGTCTTTCAAGAATAATAGACATACTATCGTCCTCGGGAATATCAAGTATAACAAAGTCCGTTAGAATAGTAACATTTGCAACTACAACAGGCACATCCTCACAAATACCGACATGTATAGCAGTTGATTTATCAGCCATTTGCAAAGATATTTCTGTAGGTGTCAACTTACTCAAGTCAAGTCTACGATATAAAGAGAGAGGCATAACACTAACACCAGCTCCAAGATCACACAAAGCAGTTTTAACATAGTTTTTCTTAATGGAGCAAGGTATAGTAGGTACTCCTGGATCTTCCAATTTCTTAGGCATTCCACCCTTAAAAGTTTAATTGGCAAGCATGGTGGAGATTTCTACTTCAGGTATCTTTCTTTTGTTGGTAATAGTATCTTTCATGTACTTAGCATAAGGATTTGTTTTAAGCACATCCATCAAACGCATACGCAAAAAGATAGGTCTAATCATTTCAGAAAAGCGCTCAAAATCCTCATCATCCTTTTTCTTGGATGGTTTCGGAGGAAAAGGCACGGGTTTTTCAACCCATGGTTCTCTTTCCCTACTGTGCTTCCTAGCAACAAAGTCTCTCTTATCATAACGTTGATTCTTTGATTGTGGGTTATCAAGATCAACAGCAGGTTCAATCTCTACATCATTATCATTGCTAGGTTGAGCATCATCATGAACATCATCATTAATATTATGACTATGTTCATGTTCATTACCAAATTGTCTCTCAGCATCAGAAACAGATATATCGTTAGGATTCTCAAGTGTGTCAGCTATAGGTTCACTAGAAGCATGCAAAGTCCTATCATTTTTCTTTTTCTTCTTCTTAGAAGAACTAGGTGCGTCTAAATTAGCTCTCTCGGAATCTTTCTCAATTCTCTTAGGGGGGCCTTCAGGATACAGAGGTTCTTGAGTCAGTTTACCATCTCTAGTTTCAACTCTAACATCATAGTCATTATTCTTACTATTTAATTCATTGAGAAAATCATTCTGTGCCTTAAGTACTTGTTCTACTTGAGTGGTGACCATAGAAGCATGTATACTAATGAGTTTCAGTTCACCTTTAGCTCTAGACAGATAATCACTCAAGCGTTCAATCATATAAGCATTGTGTTGTAATTGTCTACCAACATAAGCATTGAAGTTTTCTTGTTTCACAATAAAATTGTCAAACTCATCTAAGCATTGACTACCAGACTTATAACGAGGAATATCACCTTCATAAAATCTATAAAGAGAATTTACCTTTACTACCTGTGTCGGGTTATCAAGACCATGTATTTCTTTAATAGGCGGTAAATTCTTAACATCTACAGCTTTAATACCTTTTTCTTTCATAGATTGCTTTGCCTCTTGCATATCTTCAGGACTGAGAAATAGAACACCTCTTTTCTTCGGAGTTGGCTTAGGGGTTGGTTCAGGAAGTGTCCAATTATTTTCATTACCCAACGTATTATTCAATAGTAGTTCAGCTTGTTCAACTGTTCTTTCCCTGAAAACACAACCAGCACAACTATCCAAGTGGTCTCTAGAAGCATCGGTTAGTCCATTATAGAAGACATCAACTATATCATGCATCTCAAGAGGATGATCAGGCAAAGCATTAAGTAATTGGAGAAGCCTCCCCCAAGCTTGCGGGAGACTCTCTTCTTCAATTTGCACAAAGTTATATATTTCCCATAAGGCATCTTGTTTCTTATGAGCGGGAAAATATTTAGCAAAGAAGTAATACATCATATCCTGGGGACTACGCACACAACCCGGATCAAGGGAATTAAACCAGGTCTTAGCATCACCCTTTAACGAGAACGGAAATAGCTTAAGGATATAGTAGTAACGAATCTTTTCATCGTTGGTAAATAGGGTGGCTATATCATTCAACTTAGTAAGATGTGCCACAATAGTTTCAGACTCATAGCCATGGAAAGGATCAGATTCACCCAAGGTAATTAACTCAGGATCAACAGAGAATTCATAATCCTTATCAGTAACACAGATAGGTGAAGTAGCAAAAGCAGGGTCATGTTTCATTCTAGCATTCAAGGACTTTTCTTTCAGCTTAGCTAATAACTTCTTAAGATCATATCTATCATTGCAAGCAAGAAAGTCTCTAGCAGTTTCTTCATCCATAACATAACCCTCAGGTACAACGGGCAATTCATATCTATTGGGAGTAGCTTCATCATTACTTTCATAAATATCATCAGTTTCAATATTTGCATTCTCCCCAACCTTATCAATTTGTTCATCTAGAAATTCACCTAGTGGCACAGTATCAGGCATAGAAGTAGTTTCATCATACATAGCAGAAGTGGCATCATCAAGAACATACGACATATCAGATTCAATAGCAGGAGTAGGTGTCACAAGTTTACTCATAACAGAAGGAGAATCAAGTGCAGAGCTAGATGGCAGTTCCTTACCTCCCCTCGTAGTTGAGGGTAAGATCTTGGTTTTTGAGTCCTTCAAATTCTTCATAGTGATCAACAACTATAAATCCCAAGTGTCTTAAAGAATAGAGCAATGATCCCAGGCAACGGCGCCAGAAAATAGTCTTGATAACCCACAAGTGTAGGGGATCGCAACCGTTTTCGAGGGTAAAGTATTCAACCCAAATTTGTTGATTCGACACAAGGGGAGCCAAAGAATACTCTTAAGTATTAGCAGCTGAGTTGTCAATTCAACCACACCTGGAAACTTAGTATCTGCAGCAAGATAGTTTAGTAGCAAAGTAATATGATAGTGGCGGTAGCGGCAATAAAAGTAAAGATAGTGTTTTTGTAGTTTTTGTGATAGTAGCAGCGGAAAAGTAAATAAGCAACAAGCAATATAGGAAAAGCTCGTAGGCATTGGATCGGTGATGGGAAATTATGTCAGATGCAATTCATCATGTAGAAGTTATAACCTAGGGTGACATAGAACTAGCTCCAGTTCATCAATGCAATGTAGACATGTATTTCGAATATAGTCATATGTGCTTATGGGAAAGAACCTGCATAACATCTTTTGTCCTACCCTCCCGCGGCAGCAGGGTCCTATTGGAAACTAAGGGATATTAAGGCCTCCCTTTAATAGAGTACCGGACCAAAGCATTAAAACATAGTGAATACATGAACTCCTCAAACTATGGTCATCACCGGGAGTGGTCCCGATTATTGTCACTTCGGGGTTGCCGGATCATAACACATAGTAGGTGACTATAGACTTGCAAGATAGGATCAAGAACACACATATATTCACGAACATAATAGGTTCGGATCTGAAATCATGGTACTTGGGCCCTAGTAACAAGCATTAAGCATAGCAAAGTCATAGCCACACCAATCTCAGAACATAGTGGATACTAGGGATCAAACCATAACAAAACTAACTCAGTTACATGATAGATCCCATCGAACCCATCACAGTCCAGCAAGCCTACGATGGAATTACTCACGCATGGCGGTGAGCATCATGGAATTGGTGATGGAGGAAGGTTGATGATGACGATGGCGACGATCTCCACTCTCCGGAGCCCCGAGCGGACTCTAGATCAGCCCTCCCGAGAGAGATTAGGGTTTGGCGGCGGCTCCGTCTCGTGAAACATGATAATTATTTCTCCTTGATTTTTTTCTCCCCGAAAGTGAATATATAGGATCTAGGGATACGTCGGTGGAGCACCAGGGGGCCCACGAGGCAGGGGGCGCGCCCTGGGCAAGGGGCGCGCCCCCCACCCTCGTTGACACGGTGTGGCCCCCCTGGTCTGGATCTTCTTGCAGGTTTTTTTATATTTTCCAAAATAATTCTCCATGGATTTTCACGCAATTCCGAGAAATTTTTATTTCTGCACAAAAACAACACCATGGCAGTTCTGCTGAAAAAAGCGTCAGTCCGGGTTAGTTCCATTCAAATCATGCAAGTTAGAGTCCATAACAAGGGTAAAAGTATTTGGAAAAGTAGATACGTTGGTGACGTATCACAAATCATGTACATGGACTCGAACAATGCAGCCGAATTCGAGGCCTATTGCATGGTCTCCGCCTAGCTGCATCCATGGGCACGCGGAGACTCAAACTTGATATCTCTCAAATAAATGTAGATTTTGATGCGAAGGATTCAAAGACGGCAGCTTATCGCAATGCCATATTGAAAATATCGGCACGATTTGAGGGGTTGGAATATCACCATGTAGCCCGGGATAATAACCAGGCGGTAGACATACTCGCTCGTATGGGCACCAAACGCGACCCAATCCCGCCTAACACCTTCGTGGAAAGGCAGTTTAAGCCATCCGTAACATGGCAGGACAAAAGCGGCGATGATAATCCGGATCCGAACACACCCCCAGCCGAACTTAACCCAGACGTCATTAGGGACTCAGACGTGGAGATAACTTCTTCGGCTCATGAGATCATGGCTGTCATAGCCCCCTGGACAGAGCCCTTCTTAGCTTACCTTAATAGGCAGGAGCTACCCGATGACCAAAATGAGGCCCGCCGCATAATCCGGCGTTCTAAAGCCTACAAAGTTCACGAAGGTGAACTATATAAGAAAAGCACTACTGGTGTCCTCCAAAGGTGCATCTTCGAAGAGGAGGAACGGCAACTTCTCACTGAAATACATGCTGGAATGGGCGGCCATCACGCCGCATCCCAGTCGCTCGTGAGCAAAGCTTTTCGAGCTGGCTTTTTCTGACCAACTGCCCGAGCAGATGCCCAGACCTTAGTCCAACATTGCGTTGGCTGCCAGCTCTTCGCAAATCAAAGTCACATGCCTCCCATCGATTTGAGAACCATCCCCATTACTTGGCCTTTTGCAGTCTGGGGGCTTGATATGGTCGGACCCCTTAAAGGGGGAAGCCTTAAAAAGAAATATTTGCTGGTGATGGTGGATAAATTCACTAAATGGATAGAAGACAAGCCAGTAAAAACAGCTGAGGCATGGCCGGTGATAGATTTTATATCCAGTGTGGTACACCGTTATGGTGTCCCGCACAGTCTTATCGCAGATAATGGCTCCAACTTTACACCTGATGAGGTAAACAATTGGTGCACAAAGTTAGGCATTAAACTTGATTACGCTTATGTGTACCATTCTCAAACGAACAGTCAAGTCAAAAGAGCCAATGGTCTGATAATGAGCGGCGTGAAACCCCGACTAGTGCGGTCCCTACGGCAGTCTGATAAACACTGGGTTAAGGAGCTTGATTCCGTACTCTCGGGGCTGCGGACCACACCTAATCGGAAGACCGGATACACACCATTTTGTATGGTGTACGGGGCAGAGGCTGTCCTGCCTTGCGACATTATGCATGATTCACCTCGAGTGTACATGTACAAAGAGCGAGAAGCCGAGCTAGATTGGCAGGACGACCTAGATGGACTTGAAGAGGAGCGCGATACAGCGCAGGCCCATTCTGCATTTTATTAACAACAGGCCAGGCTGTACCAGAGCAGAAAAGTGCGGGCTAAGACATACAATGTCGGCGAACTCGTTTTACGTCTCCCAGAGAAGAAAAAGGACAAGCTCAAGCCAAAATGGGAGGGCACCTTCATGATCGACGAAGTACTCACCGGTGGAGCCTATCACCTTCGGAATGCACATGACAACCACGTGGAGCCGAACCCTTGGAATGTTGCCAGGCTCCGACTATTCTATGGATAGTCCGATAGCAGTTTTTTTCCTCATTTTAAGTTAGGTTTTGTCTTTTATTTTCATTCTCTCCTCTTGTTTTTTTACTTTCCCTTTCATTGGTAAGTATTCAGCTCACCCGAACTACCGTAGGATAGCACATCTTTGAATGTATCTACCTCAAATATACTTGGGGGCTTCTTTAACGAAGTTCGTTATTAAAAAGCTTCTTGCTTGTAATGTCGTCTGTTTTTACTGTCCTTCCTTGCCATTATATGCACCAATATGACTTAAGTTTTGTCCAAGCAGGGTTGCTTGGCTCCTGTTCTTACCCCTACGTTCTCGATTGCTCGGCTAGGGTGTAAAGGGAGAACCTCTACAATTGTTACAACCGAGTAATCCGAACCTGTACCTCAGATTGGGTGAGGCCGAAAGCTAGCGTTCTTAAGGGAATAATCCCTCGGTGGATACATTACATATTGCTTTTAATGCATACATTTTAAACTATCATAGGACATGGCATCCTACAATCCTTTTTACAGGATCAAAAGCCTAGGCCTGCATATGTACGCATGCTGACCCAGGGAAAGGACCCCTTAACGGAACTATTCTCTCTGGAAGATGTTTCTTATGTTAAATAGTAATATAACATAACTCCTCGAATACAGTTTGTCTGTTCAAGCAATTATGACCGGATTGCTTGGTTTCCGAACATACCAAGTGTTTACCACAGGTATAATATTCGGAAACACGCCAGCCTTTGGGATTATGGAGGTTAAAGCGGAAGGTCGGCCATGACAATCTATTTATAATTTCCGCCGGAGATAAGTTTGATGTTAAAGTACATCGATACATAGAATCAAATGACTACTCTTTCTCTATTCCCTCTATAAGGCTGTCTAGTCTACAGTCCTGTTGGGAAAACTTGGTAGTTGTCTCCACTTGGTCATATACCAAGCTCATAGGGATTTCTTGTCCATCCGATCCTCGAGGTCCCACGGGGGCCATATGATTCGGATCAAGACAGGTGTACCGTGTATTCACCATGGCCCTGGCTTCTCGAGCACCCATGCAACATGATGATGCCTTCCACTGTTTGAAGCGGCATCGAGCCCCTTTGAACAAGTTTGCCAGGTCCTCCATAGTTTCTAGAGGGGTATCGCCCAGCAATAAAGACTTGGCCATACTCTTCATGGCCTTCCAAGCTCGCTTGTGTACTCTGGAAAGCTCTTGTAGCACATCACCTTCAAAACCGGACACTTCCCTTCCGGGCTGCCCAGTTAACAACCCTGCAGGAATAGTTTTATGAAAAACTTTCAAAATAAGGGACTATAAGGAGAGCTAGGTATAAGGGACATACTGAATAGGCCGCCTTTTAGCCTCCGGTTCTCTTCCATGGCATTTGAGAGTTGGGCTCTTGCATCCTTTAGCTCCTATTCTAGCATGACATTTTTATCCTGTGCTTGGTTTCTTATATCTATGGCTTGCATCAATACACGCTTACCAGCAGCTGTTTCCCCTTCGGCATATTTTTTTGTCTGCCAGAGCAGCCCTTAGCTTCTTCTCCCATTAGTTGGTCGGCCTTGTTGCGTATTTCAATCAATATGTACTTAAAGACTATTGATCAGCACAAATATCATACTGTCCTGACAACATTGTTCTTACCACCAGTATCCTGTTTGGATTTCTTCGAATTTTCCAATTCAGTGGTGACAGTCGTCAGCTGGGTCTGACATTCTCCCAGCTCCTTGGATAAGATGTTATGCTTTTCTTGGAGCACCTGCAAAGACACAACGATCCTCAAATCAGTTGGACCAACTGATTTGAGTCTCGGCGCCTACTGGCATGGGAACATTAAAATTTACACTTACCCGCATACCTTCTGAAAGCTGGTGAGTGGCTCCAGCGAGTCCGTCTTGAGCGGCTCGGATATAAGCATCTGCAGAACTAAAGGCGTTAAACGCCTCCTCGAAAAAGGCTAGGTCACGCATGGCTGCTTTTCGTCGCCGGTGAACCATCGCGACCTCTGCTTCAGAATTAGTGACAGACATTCCATCTGAATCCTCCTGAAGGGAACAATCTGGCGCTGAATCCGCATAACCCTTGTCCTCGTAGACGGGCCGGATGCCGGATTGGTTGGAGCTTGATCCGCAGGAGTTCCGAAGACAGTCTGGTGTACATTCCTCCTAAAAGTAAAAACAAGGCGGAAAGTTGTAATACCGGCTTCACCACCCAGTATATGTTAGAAAAACATACCTCTTCAAAGGTCGGTGGTGTTCACGGTCCTGTTTCACTTCAAGGCCTCACCCAATGCAGGCATCGCCCTCTGGGATGACGATCTTCGCATAGTTCGGCGTGAGGAGCGCCGCCCCTTTTGAGCATAAAAAAGTGTGATGGGTAAGGCATGCTGGGAATCTTCTTTTTAAGCAGGTATGTCCTGGGTACTTATGTGAGAGGAAGTAACGAGGCCGGGATAATCGGCTACGATAGCCACCACAGCGCAGTCACGGCTAGCTTGATAGAAAAATCCTTCTTCTAGCTCTATGCCTTTGTCCAGATGTTCATTTTATCCAGGGCCCGTGTTTCGGAAGTGGCCCTCTGGCTGTGGGGCGGGACTATTAATCCCCTCGACCACCTTCCTCCACTCCTATTGGGAGTAACCGAATTTAGTTCGATCAATACACCATACAATGTAAAACGGGCGAAAATAGCGGTTGAGAGAAAGACTTACCCAGTCAGGAGGATTATACATAGAGAAACCCTCCCGGCACTTCAAGCGAAGAAAGTCTTCCTAGAGCGGCAGGGTCGTCCGGACCCAGGCGTAAGCAGCGTGAGGCATCATTATGGCCATTGTAATTCAACATAGGAAATCCTCTAGCTTGAAGAGGCTGCATGCATTGCTATATTGAGATCGCCATCACTTCAATTATTGACAACCTGGAACTGGCAAGCAATATGATCTTGCTGGCCAGTCTTTTGACCTCCGCACTCTCTCCTTCTGTGGGACGCTAGTTGAAAAGATTCTTTGGAGGAGCATTGTAATATTTGGGACACCTTGCCGAACTTGATCTGGCAAGGCGACGTCCTCGATATAAAACCACTTCGAAGGCCACTCTTCGGATGCCTTCTTTGGAGTGCTGGACAGATAGAATGTCCCTGCTATGTGCCATACTTCGGCGCCACCAACTTCAAATATGGATCCCGCCTCATAGCGAGGGACAAGGAAGAAGAACTTCCGCCACAGCTCAAAATTAGGCTCCCAGCCCAGAAATAGTTCGCATAAAGCGACGAATCCCGCAATGTGCAGGATAGACCCTGGCGTGAGATCATGCAATTGAAGACCATAGAACTCCAGGAGCCCCCTAAGGAAGGGGTGGACTGGAAAACCTACGCCTCTTAGAAGGAAGGGAACAAAGCATACCCGCTCTCCATGGGAGGGGTTGGGAAAGCTTTCTACCAGGGCTTGATTGTCGATGGATATTAATCCGGCCCGAACGGGCACTAGATCCTTAGGAGGGATATATCCATGTGCTTGAAGCTTTCTTAGATGCGCATGGGATACGGAGCAACTTTTCCAATCCCCCGCTCGAGAGCCATCCGGGCGCGAGGAAGCGCTTGGAACGCCGACCATGTTTGAAGATTTTTTGTAGGCACTAGGGATTTCTTCGCGTGGAATGGAATGGAATGACATCTGATATCTAGTGTCTTTATATAGTCTCCTTCCCTACACAGTCAAGGGTGTAATTGCAAAAATACCCAGACGGTTCGCATTCGTTGGACACATGGTGGCAAAGGCGACGGCGGCAAGGAATCGACGGCATACAATATTAAAAGAAGCCGAACTATCATCCAGAAGGACTTACCTTGCAAGACCGAAGACATGAAGGAGGACAAAATCTCGTCCTTGAAGGCATGTCCGGGGGCTATTGAGGGAGTCCTGTATTCAGGGGTCCTTAGGCGTCCAGGTTGATGAAGCTAGGATATATTGATGGGCCATGAAGATAGAAGCAAAAGACATTCCCCCATATTTGTTCAGGACTCCTATGAACCTAGAAAGGCAGGCCTGATGTTCAGATATAGCTATTACTTCCTCCCCAAGTAACCTTTGTAACCCTACGCCCCCTCCAGCGTGTATATAAGCCGGAGGGTTTAGTTTACAGAGAGGAGACAATAGAATCATTACATCCTCATAGGCTAGACTTTAGGGTTTAGCCATTACGATCTCGAGGTAGATCAACTCTTGTAATCATGTTCATAAAGATCAATCTAGTAGGAAGTAGGGTATTACCTCGATCGAGAGGGACTGAACCTGGGTAAACATCGTGTCCCCACTCTCCTGTTACCATTGGTCCTTAGACGCATAGCTTGCCCCCCCCTACCCGAGATCTGCTGGCTTTGATATCGACTGTGGGCCTACTCCCATGCTCGTCACCCCACCTACACCCTTGGTGTCCAGTCTTCTCGCGTGATACCCAGGTGCAAGACATTGAGAGCAAGGTATGGGAAACTCCTGGATAGCCTAGCCAGCGCCGATGTTTTCCCTCATTCGGGCTGCTTGCGAATCAAGGGGGGACTCTTGAGCATCACCACTTAGGATCCTTCACTAGTTCTGAAGCACCTCACCCTTGGGCTTGTTCGGGCATCATGAACCGACATCCCGGCGGCTGCCGGGGTATGAGCAGGACTGGGCCCTGCCGGCGCACATTGGTGCGGAGACGTGCTACACAAATTGTTTTTACCCCCTTTCCGTGACGAAGTTTCAAACCATCACCAAGTGAGTGTGTGCGATAGGGGGGTCCTTCCCACACGACCCAGAAACCTTCGGGCATAGGCCCTCCGGCCAAACACGTGGGGAAAAATGAGCTCGTGTGCGATCAGACAAGGCATCGAAGCCCAATCGTTTTCGCTCATATGTACATCCCACAAAGTGAATCCAATAAAAACATTTCCGTTCGTATGTATATCACACACCATTTTGTGTGTGGAAACGTTTGTGCAAGGTGGCCAAACGCAAACAGTTCTCTGCTAGAAACCGTGTGGGTTGTTTGAGTTCATCGCTGATAAGTCTCCAACGTATCTGTAATTTTTGATTGTTCCATGTTGTTATATTATCATTCTTGTATGTTTTAAAATCATTTTATATCATTTTTTGGTACTAACCTATTGACATAGTGCCAAGTGCCACTTGTTGTTTTCTGCATGTTTTTACATCACATGAAATAATATCAAACGGAGCCCAAACACTGTGAAACTTTTTGGAGAATTTTTATGGGCCAGAAGACACCTGATGGGCCAAGGCAGCACCTGGGGGGTGCCATGAGGGGGGCACAACCCACAAGGGCGTGCTAGGCCCCCCTAGCGCGCCCAGGCGGGTTGTGCCCACCTCGGTGGCCTCCCGCATCGCCTCATTGCTCTATAAATACCACAATATTCCAGAAACCCTAGAGGAGTTGACGAAATATTCATCCAGCCGCCGCAGAGTAAAGAACCACTAGATCCAATCTAGACACCATCGCAGAGGGGTTCACCACTTCCATTGGTGCCTCTCCGATGGTGCGTGAGTAGTTCCTTGTAGACCTTCGGGTTCGTAGTTAGTAGCTAGATGGCTTCCTCTCTCTCTCTCTCTCTCTTTTGATTATCAATACAATGGTCTCTTGGAGATCCATATGACGTAACTCTTTTTGCGGTGTGTTTGTTGGGGAACTTTGAGTTTATGATGAGATCTATTTATTTTTATCCATGAAAGTTATTTGAGTTTCTTTGATCTCTTATATGCATGATCTCTTATAGCCTCGTATTTCTTCTCCGATATTTGGGTTTTGTTTGGCCAACTTGATCTATTTATCTTGCAATGGAAAGAGGTTCCCGGTAGTGGGTTCGATCTTATGGTGCTTGATCCCAGTGACAGAAAGGGAACCAACACGTTTGTATCATTGTCGCTAAGGATAAAATGACGAGATCCATATCTAACGCCATAGATAAACGGATCTTGTCTACATAATTTCATCATTCTTAATGCATTACTCTGGTTTTTTAATGTACTTAATACACTAGATGCATGCTGGATAGTGGTCGATGTGTGGAGTAATAGTAGTAGATGCAGGCAAGAGTTGGTCTACTAATCTTGGACGTGATGCCTATGTAATGATCATTGCCTGGATATCATCATAATTATATGAGGTTCTATCAATTGCCCAACAGTGATTTGTTTACCCACCATTTGCTATTTTTCTCGAGAGAAGCCACTAGTGAAACCTACGGCCCCCGGGTCTTCTTTCTCATATATTTGCCTTTGCTTTTATTATCAGATCTGCTAAATCAAAAACCCAAAAATACCTTGCTGAAATTTTTCTTATTTATTATCCAATCTATCAATATTTACAACTCTATCACGTATGTTACCCGAAAGGGATTGATAACCCCTTTTACACGTCGGGTTGCGAGTAGTTGTTATTTGTGTGTAGGTGCCGTTTACGTTATGTTGCTTGGTTCTCCTACTGGATCGATAAACTTCGTTTCACATCTGAGAGAAATACCTACCGCCGCTGTGCTGCATCATCCCTTCCTCTTTGGGGAAATACCAACGTAGCTTTAAGCGACATCAAAAGGAATTTCTGGCGCCGTTGTCGGGGAGCACCTTCAACATAACCAGGTTCCTAATCACAAATATCATCTCCTCACAATTACACTATTTGTCATTTGCCTCTCGTTTTCATCTCCCCCACTTCACAAAAAATGCCGTTTTATCTGCCTCTCTTTGTCTGTTTGCCTTTTTTCGGTCGGATCTATCGCCACTTGTGTTCTTGTTTACAATTGCTCGAAAATGCCGCAAGAGAACACTAAGTTGTGTGATTTTTCCAATACCAACAACAATGATTTATTTGGCACTCTGATTGCTCCTCCTGCCACTAGTGCGGAGACTTCTGATATTAATACTGCTTTGTTGAATCTTGTCATGAAAGACCAATTTTATGACACTCCTAATGAAGATGCCTTGTCCCATCTCAATACCTTTGTGGAATTATGCAATATGCAAAAGAAAAGAGAAGTGCACAATGATATTATGAAATTGAAATTGTTTCCGTTTTCTTTGCGATATCATGCAAAAATTTGGTTTTCTTCTTTACCTCGCAATAGCATTGATTCTTGGAAAAATGCAAAGATGCTTTTATCACTAAATATTTTCCGCCCGCAAAAATTATATCCCTTAGAACCCAAATCATGAATTTCAAGCAACTTGAACACGAGCATGTTGCACAATCTTGGGAAAGGATGAAAATGATGCTAACGAATTGCCCAACTCATGGGTTAAATCTTTGGATGATAATACAATTTTTTTATGCAGGATTGAATTTTGTTTCTCGAAATATTTTGGATTCCACCGCTGGTGGTACTTTTATGGAAATTACTTTGGGTGAAGCCACCAAATTGCTTGATAACATTATGACAAATTATTCGCAATGGCATACCAAAAGGGCGCTCACAAGCCAAAAGATTAATGCGGTTGAGATTGATTCTTTGAATGAAAAAGTTGATGCTCTTACGAAAATGGTTGCTAGTAAAAGTGCTCCTATTGATCCTATTGATATGCCTTTGTCTACCTTGATTGAGCAAACTAGTGATGCTATAGATGTGAACTTTATTTCTAGAAATAATTTTAATAACAATGCTTATAGAGGTAATTTTAATCCTAGGCCTTTTCCTGGTAATTCCTCTAATAATTATAGAAATTCCTATGGACATCAATCCTACAATAATAATATGAACACCTCTGATCTAGAGAATGATATTAAAGAATTTATCAATACTCAAAAAGTTTACAATTCTTGCACAGAAGAAAAATTGAATAGGATTGATGATATGTCTAGGAGTATTGATAGGATTTCTCATTATGTGGAAAATCTCAAGTTGAAATTTTTTGTGCCAAAAGATGAAGAATCAATTAAAGCTCTTTATGTTTCTATGGATGAAAGTAAGAAAAAACCGCCATGCTTAGAGCCAAATGATAATTTTTAGAAAAGGTATTTTCTAGTGATTGCTTTCATAAAAATGATGAAGACATTAAAATGATTGGTGTTTCTTACATCGATTCATTGTTTAGTAAAGTTCCACTTGATGATAAAGGGACTGAAGAAGAGTCAACTTTATGTAGAAGGCGTCCCAATATTTTGGAGGGTGAAAATCTTATTGAGAAAATTGATAAAAGTTGGTTTGGAGAGGTCAAGACTTTAACTAGTGATGTGCCCACTACTTTGGATTACAAAGACATGAATTATGATAGTTGTTCCTTGATCCACTACTTTGGATTACAAATACATGAATTATGATAGTTGTTCCTTGATTGATTGTATTTATTTGTTGCTATCCATGACTAATTCACCCCATGCCTATGAACAAAATAAAGCTTCTACTAAACATATTGTGGATGCTATAACAAAAGCTTTAGATGATAAGTTGGATTTAGAGATATCAATTCCTAGAAAATTTCATAATGAATGGGGACCTACCATCAAAATCAAAATTAAAAATTATTAGTGTTTTGCTTTGTGTGATTTGGGTGCTTGTGTTTCCACTATTCTGAAATCTCATTGCGATGTTCTTGGTCTTACCAATATTGAAGATTGCTCTCTTAATTTGCATTCGGCGGATTCTACTGTTAAAAAGCCTTTGGGAAGGATCAATGATGTTCTTATTCTTGCAAATAGGCTCTATGTACCCATAGACTTTATTGTTCTCGGTATCGAATGCAATCCTCTTGCCCTATTATACTTGGTAGACCGTTTTTGCGCACTATTGGCACGGAGATTGACATGAAAGGAGGGAATATTAAATTCCAATTTCCCTTGAGAAAGGGGATGGAACACTTCCCTAGAACCAAGATCTAATTTCCTTATTAATCTATAATGACGGCAACTTATGGAACATCCAACAAGGATGACAATACTTGAAATATTGGTATTATGCCTAGCTAAGGGCATAAAACGATAACGCTTGTTGGGAGGCAAACCAATGAATAATTTTTTTGTTTTTGCTTTCAGTTCTTGAGTGTTAGCATAATTATGCTACTTATATGATTGTGTTTTTTGTGCTTTAATTAGTCTTTGTGCCAAGTAGAACCGAGAGGATCTTCTTGGGTGATAGTTGTTTGATCTTGCTGAAAAAGACAGAACTTTTGCGCTCATGAGAAAAATTCTAATTTTTAACAAAAAATTGCTTGTTAGTTGATTCTTTTGGCAGAAGATTAATATACAAATTTCCCACGTGGCCCTATTTTCTCTATATTTTAGATTTCCAAAAGTATTCGAAACTTCCGGATTACTACAGACTGTTCTGTTTTTGACAGATTCTGTTTTCCTTGTATTGTGTGCTTATTTTGATGGCTCTATGGTTTTCTTTGATGAGTTTTTGCCATAGAAAAGTTGGAATACATTAGATATAATACAAAAAAATATGAATTGGTTTGACACATCACTTATAGTAGTGTCTTGCTTTCATATACTAACGGGTCTCACGAAGGTTTTGGTGAAGTTTTGTGTGATTGAAGTTTTCAAGTTTTGGGTTATCTTACGATGTATGAAGGAAGGATGGAAGAGCCTAAGCTTGGGGATTACCTGGCATCCCAGGATATTATCCAAAAATTAGCAACCAACTAAACTTGGGGATGCCCCGAAGTGGCATCCCCGCTTTCTTCCAACAACTATCGGTATTTCACTAGAAACTATATTTTTATTCGTCACATGATATGTGTTTTGTTTGGACCGTCTTGTATGATATGAGTCTTTGCTTGTGTTTAGTGCTTCACTTATATCGTTTTTAGCATGGTGCGTTTAGTATTTTTGAAGAAATACTCTCTTGCCTCACTTAGATTTATTTGAGAGTTAGTAAATTTTAAAGAAATTCTCTCTTGCTTCACTTATATTATTTTGAGAGAAAGAAAGAAAGAAAAATTATGGTCATGATCTTCACTTATATTTGTTTGAGCTTATCAAAAGAAACACATGAAAATTAGTCCCAAAGTGATAGATATCCAAGAAGGATATAATAAAAACTTTCATGAAGATCATTTGACAAAATAAACTTGATTCCTTGACATAGTTTTGAGACATGATGAAGTGATATGTGAGTTATTTTGATGAGTAATTGTGCTCTAGTAAGAATAATAGTGTTAAAGTATGTGATTCCCTATGCAAGCACGAAAGTCAATAATTATGCAATGAAAT
The DNA here is from genome assembly GCA_902687465.1 of Secale cereale. NCBI lineage: Eukaryota > Viridiplantae > Streptophyta > Magnoliopsida > Poales > Poaceae > Secale > Secale cereale. The sequence goes on from LR738711.1 coordinate 302,194,955, forward strand.
TATATCCTACTTTTGGTGCATTATTCGGTGTTATTTATGCTCAATGTTCGCTTAAGAGATTATTTGTGTCATGCTTGGGCGCTTCCCAGTCTTTTGCTAGCGTTCATTTTGCACTAAGTATTATCTCCACTTGTGCATCCAAAATCCTTTATCCCGGTTTTGCCACATGAGTCCACTATACCTACCTATATGCGGTATTTCCTTGTCGTTCTAAGTAAATTTGTATATGCCATCTCTAATTATCAAAATAAATTTCCCTTTTGTGTGCCCGTACCGCTCGCGAGGCGATGAGGGGTGGCCAATATTTTCCATCCTAGATGTGTTATTCTCACGATGAGTGTTTATTCACTTGTCATTGCACGAGAGTAAGACAAATGTATTAGGCATGCCTAGTCCCGAAATGAAAAACAAATTTACTTTATGTTGTCAAATATAAATTCCTTGGAAAATGTTGGTAGGGAAGGCAATCATGGATTCGGCTAGCCATGGCTTGTGAAAGTTTGGTGGAAAAGGACTAAACTTTATTTTATGTTTGGTAACCGCCTATGATATATCTAGCATGGAAAGTGTTGGTGGGAAAAGTATATCTCCCAAAAAACTTTATCTCTCAATTTAAGCTTTGAGCTCTGGCACCTCTACAAATCCCTACTTTCCTCTGCGAAGGGCCATTCTTTTACTTATGCAATTTTTATTTTTGAATTTGAGTCTCCATCTTCTCTTACAAGCACCATCAAGGAAACACTATGATCATACTTGAGCATTGGGTGTAACTAATATACGAGTGTGTTTCATGAATGGATCAATATTTGAGCATAATGGGCTAGGGATAACTTATTTTAGCATCGATATTTTGAAAGACATGGTTGCTTGTTGATACGCTTGAATATCTAATTTATTATGTCAAAACTAGACTATTGCTTCGAACCATATAAAATTACAAATGTCCAAAATATAAAAAAAATAATATGATATGACATGATAGGAAGAATTCCACATCAAAAATTCTGTTATTATCACTTACCTACTCGAGGACGAGCAGGAGTTAAGCTAGGGGATGCTGATAGGTCTCCAACATATCTATAATTTTTTATTGTTCCATGCTGTTATATTATCATTCTTGAATATTTTACAATCATTTTATAATCATTTTATATCATTTTTGGTACTAACCTATTGAAAAAGTCCCAAGTGCAAGTTGATGTTTTCTGCATGTTTTTTACATCGCAAGATATCAATATCAAACGGAGCCCAAACACCGCGAAACTTTTTGGAGAAATTTTTTGGGCCAGAAGACACCTGATGGGACAAGGAAACACTTGGGGGTGCCCCAAGGGGGCACAACCCACCAGGGCGCGCCAGGCCCCCTGGCGCACCCAGGCGGGTTGTGCCCACCTCGGTGGCCTCCCGCACTGCCTCTTTGCTCTATAAATACCAAAATATTCCAGAAACCCTAGAGGAGTCAACAAATATTCATCCAACCACCGCACAGTCCAGAACCACCAGACCCAATCTAGACACCATCACAGAGGGGTTCACCACTTTCATTGGTGCCTCTCCGATGATGCGTGAGTTCCATGTAGACCTACAGTTCCGTAGTTAGTAGCTAGATGGCTTCCTCTCTCTCTTTTGATTATCAATACAATGGTCTCCTGGAGATCCATGTGATGTAACTCTTTTTGCGTTGTGTTTGTTGGGATCCGATGAACTTTGAGTTTATGATCAGATCTATCTTTTTATATCCATGAAAGTTATTTGAGTTTATTTGATCTCTTATATGCATGATCTCTTATAGCCTCGTGCTACTTCTGTGATATTTGGGTTTTGTTTTGCCAACTTGATCTATTTATCTTGCAATGGGAAGAGGTGCCCGTTAGTGCGTTCGGTCTTACGGTGCTTAATTCAAGTGACAAAAAAGGAACCGACACGTATGTATCGTTGCCACTAAGGATAAAACGACGAGATCCATATCTAACGACATAGATAAACGGATCTTTTCTACATCATGTCATTGTTCTTAATGCATTACTTTGTCTTTTCATGAACTTAATACACTAGATGCATGCTGGATAGCGGTCGATGTGTGGAGTAATAGTAGTAGATGGAGGCAGGAGTCGATCTACTAATCTTGGACGTGATGCCTATGTAATGATCATAGCCTGGATATCTTCATAATTATTTGAGGATCTATCAATTGCCCAACAACAATTTGTTTACCCACCGTTTGCTATTTTTCTCGAGAGAATCCACTAGTGAGACCTACGGCCACCGGGTCTTTTTTATCATATATTTGCCTTTGTGATCTATTTTCCTTTGCTTTTACTTTCAGATCTACTAAACCAAAAACCCAAAAATACCTACTGCAATTTATCTTATTTATTATCCAATCTATCAATATTTACAACTCTATCACGTCCGTTACCCGAAAGGGATTGACAACCCCTTTTACACGTCGAGTTGCGAGTATTTGTTATTTGTGTGCAGGTGCCGTTTACGTTGTGTTGCTTGGTTCTCCTACTAGTTCGATAACCTTGGTCTCATCACTGAGGGAAATACCTACCGTTCTTGTGCTGCATCATCCCTTCCTCTTTGGGGAAATACCGACGTAGTTCTAGCAAGCATCAAAAGGAATTTGTGGCGCCGTTGCCGGGGAAGATGTTCAACATATACCAGGTTCCTAATCACAAATCTCATCTCCTAGCCAATTACATTATTTGCCATTTGCCTCTCGTTTTCATCTCCCCCACTTCACAAAAATTGGCCATTTTATTCGCCCTATTTTTCGTTTGTCGTTTTCCAGCCAGATCTATCACATGCTTGTGTTCTTGTTTAAAATTGTTCAAAGATGACGCAATAGAACACTAGGTTGTGTGATTTTCCAATACCAACAACAATGATTTTATTGTCACTCTGATTGCTCCTCCAGCTACTAGTGCGGGGTCTTGAGATATTAATACTGCTTTGTTGAATCTTGTCATGAAAGATCAATTTTCCGGTACTTCTAATGAGGATGCCGCGTCCCATCTTAATACCTTTGTAGAATTATGCGATATGCAAAATAAAAAAGATGTGGACAATGATGTTGTGCAGATGAAATTAATTATGTTTTCTATACGTGATTATGCAAAAAATTGGTTTTCTTCTTTGCCTCGCAATAGTAACAATTCTTGGAATAAGTGCAAAGATGCTTTTATTACTAAGTATTTTCCGCCCACGAAAATTGTTTCCCTTAGAATCCAGATCATGAATTTCAAGCAACTTGAACATGAGCATGTTGTACAATATTGGGAAAGGATGAAAATGATGCTAAGGAATTTCCCAACTCAACGGTTAAATCTTTGCATGATCATACATTTTTTTTATGCGGGGTTGAATTTTGTTTCTTGTAATATGTTGGACTCTGCCGCTGGTGGTACTTTCATGGAAATTACTTTGGGTGAAACCACCAAATTTCTTGATAATATTATGGCGAATTATTCGCATTGGCATACCGAAAGGGTGCCTACTAGCAAAAAAGTTAATTCGGTTGAGATTGATTCTTCGAGTGAAAAAGTTGATGCTCTTATGAAATTGGTTGCTAGTAAAATTGCTCCTATTGATTTCAATGATATGCCTTTTCCTATTTTGATTGAGCAAAATATTGATACCATAGATGTGAATTTTATCTATAGAAATAATTTCAATAACAATTCTTATAGACTTAATTTTAATCTCCGGCCTTTCCCAGGAAATTCCTCTAATAGTTATGGTAATTCTTCTTACAATAATAATAGGAATGCATCTGATCTAGAGAACAATATTAAATAATTTATCAATAGTCAAAAGTTTTCGATGCTTCCATAGAAGAAAAATTGAATAAGATTGATGATATGTCTAGGAGTATTGATAGAATTTCTCGTGATGTGGAAAATCTCAAGTTTAATATGTTTGTGCCTAAAGTTGAGTAATCTATAAAAGCTCTTTATGTTTCTATAGATGAAAGTCAGAAAAGAACCGCTATGCTTAGAGCTAGAAGAGAAATTTTAGAAAAGGCGTTTTCTAGTGATTGCTTTCATAAAAATGATGAAGATCTTAAAATGATCAGTGTTTCTTCTATTGAAAAAGGGACTAGAGAAGAGTCAACTTTAGTTAGAAGGCGTCTCGATAGTTCGGAGGGTGAAAATCTTGTTGAGAAAATTGATAAAAGTGGGTTTGGACAGGTCAAGACTTCAACTCGTGATGTACCCACTCTTTTGGATTACAAATACTGTAATTATGATAGTTGTTATTTGATTGATTGTATATCTTTGTTGCTATCCATGATTAATTCACCCCATGCCTATGAAAAAACAAAGCTTTGACTAAACATATTGTTGATGCTATGATGAAAGCATTAGAAGATAAATTGGAATTGGGAGTTCCAATCCATAGAAAATTGCATGATGAATGGGAACCCACCATAAAAATCAAAATTAAAAATTATGAGTGCAATGCTTTATGTGATTTGTGTGCTAGGTATTCCACAGTTCCTAAATCTCTTTGTGATGTTCTTGGTCTTACCAGTATTGAAGATTGCTCTCTTAATTTGCATTTGGAGGATTGTACTATTAAAAAGCCTTTGGTAAGTATAAATGATGTTATTATTCTTGCAAATAAGAACTATGTACCCGTAGACTTTATTATTCTAGACATCGATTGCAATCCATCTTGCCCTATTATACTTGGTAGACCGTTTTTGCGCACTATTGGCGCAGCGATTGATATGAAAGAAGGGAATATTAAATTCCAATTTCCCTTGAGAAAGGGCATGGAACACTTCCCTAGAACCAAGATCAAATTGCCTTATGAATCAATAATGAGGGCAACTTATGGAACATCCAGCAAGGTTGACAACACTTGAAATCTTTGTATCATGCATAGCCAAGGACGTAAAACGATAGCGCACGTTGTGAGGCAACCCAACTTATATCTTTTTTATTTTTTATTTTCTTGCTATTTTCAAGAAAATACCCATTAATACATCTATTTAGATGTGTTTTTGTGGTTTGAAAAAATGTTTGTACCAAGCAAAGCCTTTAGGATCATGTTGGGTGATAGTAGATTTCATCTTGCTGAAAAGCAGAAACTTTTGCGCTCCCGAAAAGAATTATCATTTTTAACAGAAGAGTGTTTTTGAGTTGATTCTTTTTGAAGAAGACTAATATACAAATGTTCACGTGGTCCTAATTTTTCAAAAAAAAATAGAGTTACATAAGTATTCGAAATATTCAGATTGCTACAGACTGTCATGTTTTTGATAGATTCTGTTTTATTTGCGTTGTGTGCTTGTTTTGAAGGGCATGAAACACTTCCGTACAACCAAGATCAAATTGACTTATGAATATATAATTAGGGCAACTTATGGAACATCCAACAAGGATGGCAACACTTGAAATCTTGGTATCATTCCTAGCTAAGGGCGTAAAACGATAGCGCGCGTTGGGAGGCAACCCAATTTGTATCTTTTTGATTTTTGATGTTCTTGCTGTTTTCAAGAAAATGCCCATTAATACATCTGTTTAGATGTGTTTTTGTGTTTTGAATATTTTTTTGTGCCAAGCAAAGCCTTTAGGATCATGTTGGGTGATAGTAGATTTGATCTTGCTGAAAAACTGAAACTTTTGTGCCCACGAAAAGAATTCTCGAGAGTGTTTTTGAGTTGATTCTTTTTGAAGAAGATTAATATACAAATTTTTACGTGGTCCTAATTTTAATAAAAATAGAGTTACAGAAGTATTCAAAATATCCAGATTGCTACAGACTGTTCTGTTTTTGACAAATTATATTTTCTTTGCGTTGTGTGCTTGTTTTGATGATTCAATGGTTTTTCTTTCAGGATTTTTTGCCTTATAAAATTTTGAATATAGTAGATATAATGCAAGAATAACATATTAATTGGTTTGCTAGAGTACTTATAGTAGTGATTTGTTTTCGTATACTAACGGATCTCACTAAGGTTTTTGTTGAGTTTTGTGTGATTGAAGTTTCCAAGTTTTGGGTGATGTTACGATGGATGAAGGAATAAGGGGTAAGAATATCCTAAGCTTGGGGATGCCCATGGCATCCCAAGATATTATCCAAAGAGAAGCAAGCAACTAACCTTGGGGATGCCCCAAGTGGCATCCCCTCTTTCTTCTAATGAGCATCGGTATTTTACTCGAACCTATATTTTTCATTCGTCACATACTATGTGTTTTGCTTGGAGCGTCTTGTACAATATGAGTATTTGATTGGTTTGTTTTACTTTTTTAAGTTTTGAATCCTTTATTGACACACCTATTTGAGAGAGCCATAATTATGCCATGACTTGTTAGAATAGCTCTCTTTGCTTAACTTAATTTTTTTACCTATGGATTTTCTCTAGTGCTTCACTTATATCTTTTTTTAGCACGGTGTGCTTTAATATTTGAAGAAATACTCTCTTGCTCCACTTAGATTTATTTGAGAGTTAGTAAAATTTTCAAGAAATTCTCTGTTGCTTCACTTAAATTATTTTGAGAGAAAGAAAAAAAGTATGCACATGATCTTCACTTATATTTGTTTGAGCTTATCAAAAGCAACACATGAAAATTAGTCCCAACTTGATAGATATCCAAGAAGGATATAATAAAAACTTTCATGAAGATCATTGGACAAAATAAACTTGATTCCTTGTAATAGTTTTGAGATATGATGATGTGATAAGTGAGTCATGTTGATGAGTAATTATGCTTTAGTAAGAATATTGGCATTAAGGTTTGTGATTCCCTATGCAAGCACGAAAGGCAATAGTCATGCAATGAAATTACATTCAACTTGTGGTGCATTATTCGGTGTTAATTATGCTTAATGCTGGCTTATGAGATTATTCGTTTCATGGTTGGTCGCTTCTCAATCTTTTGCTAGTCTTCATACTAAGTATGCTCACCACTTGTGCATCCAAAATCCTTTAAAACAATTTTGCCACAAGAGTCCACCATACCTACCTATATGCGGTATTCTTTTTCCATTCTAAACAAATTTGTATGTGCCATTTCTAATTTTCAAAATAAATTTCTCTTTTGTGTGCTCGTACCGCTCGCGAGGCCGTAAAAGGTGGCCAATATTTTCCATGCTAGATGTGCTATTCTCACGATGAGTGTTTATTCACTTGTCATTGCACGAGAGTAAGGAAAAGGTATTAGGGAAGCCCAATCCCGAAATGAAAAAATGAATTTACTTTATGTTGTCAAATAATAAATCCCTTGGAAAGTGTTGGTATGGAAGGCACCCGTAGATACGGTTATCCATGGCTTGTGAAAGTTTGGTGGAAAAAGGAATAAACTTTATTTTATGTTCGGGAACCGCCTATGATATATCTAGCATGGAAAGTGTTGGGAACTCTAAGTCGTTTTCGTTGATGGGAAAAGTATGGCAACCAAAATAATTTTATCTCTCAGTTTAAGTTTTGAGCTCTGGCACCTCTATAAATCCCGACTTCCCTCTGCGAAAGGCCTTTCTTTTACTTCATGCAATTTTTCTTTTGAATTTGAGTGTCCATCTTCTCTTATAAAGCACCACCTCGGAGGCATTATGATCGTACTTGAGTATTGGGTGTAGTTAATATGCGAGTGTGTTTCATGAATGGATCAGTGGATGAGCATGGCCGGTGGGCTAGGGATAACTTATTTTAGCATTTATATATATTGAAAGACATGGTTGCTTGTTGATATGCTTGAGTTTTTAAATCTCATGTCAAAACCAGACAATTGCTTTGAAGCATATAAAAGTCCAAATGTCCATGGTATAAAGAAAAGAATATGATATGACATTTTAGGCAGCATTCCACATCAAAAATTCTGTTTTTATCATTTACCTACTCGAGGACGAGCAGTAATTAAGCTTGGGGATGCTGATACGTCTCCAACGTATCTATATTTTTGATTGTTCCATGCTGTTATATTATCATTCTTGGATGTTTTATAATCATTATATAGTCATTTTATATCATTTTTTAGTATTAACCTATTGACATAGTGCCAAGTGCCAGTTGTTGTTTTCTGCATTTTTTACTCCCTCCGTTCCAAAATAGATGACCCAACTTTGTACTAAAGTTAGTACAAAGTTGGGTCATCTATTTTGGAATGGATGGAGTACATCGCAGGAGATCAATAACAAACGGAGTCCAAATGCAGCGAAACCTTTTGTGGATTGTTTGTGGACCAGAAGTCATCCAGTGGGCGGAGAAGCACCTACGGGGTTGCTCCGAGGTGAGCACAACCCACCAGGGCATGCCAGGAGGCCCATGCGCGCCCTGGTGGGCTGTGCCCACCTCGGGTGCCCCCTAGACCGCCTCTTTGCTCTATAAGTACCCAAATATTACAGAAATCCTAGGGGATTCGACGAAAATCAATTCCAGTCGCCGCGGAGTCCAGAACCACCAGATCCAATCTAGAAACCATCATGGACGGGTTCACCACTTCCATTGGTGCCTCTCCGATGATGTATGAGTAGTTCTTTGTAGACATATGGGTCCGTAGTTAGTAGCTACATGGCTTCCTCTCTCTGTTTTGATTATCAATACAATGGTCTCTTGGAGATCCGTATGATGTAACTCTTTTTGTGGTGTGTTTGTTGGGATTCGATGAACTTTGAGTTTATGATCAGATCTATCTTTTTATATCCATCAAAGTTATTTGAGTCTTCTTTGATCTCTTATATGCATGATTCCTTATAGCCTCGTATTTCTGCTCCGAAATTTGGGTTTTGTTTGGCCAAATTGATCTATTTATCTTGCAATGGGAAGAGGTGCTTTGTAGTGGGTTCGATCTTACGGTGCTTGATCCCAGTGAAAAGAGGGGAACCGACACGTATGTATCGTTGATACTAAGGATAAAATGATGGGTTATATTTCTACATAAATAGATCTTGTCTACATCATGGCATCGTTCTTATTGCATTACTCCGTTTTGCCATGAACCTAATACACTAGATGCATGCTGGATAGCGGTCGATGTGTGGAGTAATAGTAGTAGATGCAGGCAACAGTCGGTCTACTAATATTGGACGTGATGCCTATACAATGATCATTGCCCTGATATCGTCATGATTATTCGACGTTCTATCAATTGCCAACAGTAATTTTTTCACCCATCGTTTTCTATTTTCTCGAGAGAAGCCACTAGTGAAACCTACGGCCCCCGGGTCTCTTTCTTATATTATTTGCCTTTGCGATCTACTTTTCCTTTGCTCTTATTTTCATATCTATTAAACCAAAAATACAAAATACCTTGCTTGAATTTGTCTTATTTGGCGTTCGATCTGTCAATATTTACAACTCTCTCATGTTCGTTTGCCTATCTCTAGGCGCCGTTACCCGAAAGGGATTGACGACCCCTTTTACACGTTGGGTTGCGAGTATTTGTTATTTTTGTGCAGGTGTCATTTACGTCATGTTGCTTGGTTCTCCTACTGGTTCGGTAACCTTGGTCTCATCACTGAGGGGAATACCTACTGTTGATGTGCTGCATCATCCCTTCCTCTTTGGGGAAATAACGACATAGCTCTAGCAAGCATCACGCATTCCCTTTTTTATTGGGTAGGAAGTGCCGTGTGGGGCGTGCGATCGGACACCCATGGGCGTGCTCATTGGGAGGAGATCCCTTTCACCACTATCCACCGCCCACCTCTCTCCCAATGTCTCCACTAATGGCGCATGAGCCCCAGTTTAATGGCGTAGCTATGTCTCACTTGACTGAGATTAAAGAGAGAGAGAGAGAGAAAATCTAAAAAGAAAGTTTTGCATGGATCTTGATGTAAGATCCAACAGACCTATATAGCATCGACTGTGACTTATAGCAAGACTCATGAATATAAAGCTGATGACAGTGGAGAATAATTGTCTCACATATTTAGGAAGATAATTAGAAAAGCCACATGCGTCAACGCCCGAAATACACAAGGGCAGAAGAAGAAGGAAGACGCAGACAACGATCTGGCTCGTTGATTTCTACTTTCTTGATGTGTTGCTGTAGGCCACGGAGACTAGTTCTCGCGGCGATCAGCTGATGACCCACAAGTGTAGGGGATCTATTTTAGTCCTTTCGATAAGTAAGAGTGTCGAACCCAACGAGGAGAAGAAGGAAATGATAGGCAGTTTTCAGTAAGATATTCTCTGCAAGCACTGAAATTATTGATAACAGATAGTTTTGTGATAAGGTAATTGGTAACAAGTAACGAGTGGTCAAAGTAAATAAGGTGCATCAATATGGCCCAATCCTTTTTGTAGCAAATGACAAGCCCGGAAAAACTCTAATAAAATGGAAAGCGCTCCCGAGGACACATGGGAATTATCGTCAAGCTAGTTTTCATCACGCTCATATGATTTACGTTCATTAATTTGATAATTTGGTATGTGGGTGGACCGGTGCTTGGGTACTGCCCTTACTTGGACAAGCATCCCACTTATGATTAACCTCTATTGCAAGCATCCGCAACTACAAAATAAGTATTAAGGTAAACCTCACCATAGCATGAAACATATGGATCCAAATCAGCCCCTTACGAAGCAACGCATAAACTAGGGTTTAAGCTTCTGTCACTCTAGCAACCCATCATCTACTTATTACTTCCCAATGCCTTCCTCTAGGCCCAAACAATGGTGAAGTTTCATGTAGTAGACGTTCACAGGACACCACTAGAGGAAAGACAACATACATCTCATCAAAATATCGAGCAAATACAAAATTCACATGACTACTTATAGCAAGACTTCTCCCATGTCCTTAGGAACAAACGTAACTACTCACAAATCATATTCATGTTCATAATTATAGGGGTATTAATATGCATAATGGATCTGAACATATGATCTTCCAATAAATAAACTAACGAGCATCAACTACAATGAGTAATCAACACTACTAGCAACGCAGAGGTCTAATTTGAGGTTTTGATACAAAGATTGGATACAAGAGATGAACTAGGGTTTGAGAGGAGATGGTGCTGGTGAAGATGTTGATGAAGATAACCCTCCCCAAGATGGGAGAGTTGTTGGTGATGACGATGATGACGATTTCCCCCTCCAGAAGGGAAGCTTCCCCGGCAGAACAGCTCCGCTGGAGCCCTAGATTGGTTCCCCCAAGGTTCCACCTCGAGACGGTGGCACTTCGTCCCAAAAACCTCCTTATGATTTTTTCCAGGTCAAAACACTTGATATAGCAGAAGATGGGCATCGGTGGGGCTGCCAGCTGGCCCATGAGGCAGGGCGCACGCCCAGGGGGGTAGGGCGCGCCCCCACCCTCGTGGACGGTGGGTGGCCCCCCTCCTGTACTTCTTTCGCCAGATATTTTGTATATTTTCCAAAACTGACTTTCGTGGAGTTTCAAGGCTTTTTGGGTTGTGCAAAATAGGTCTCCAATATTTGTTTCTTTTCTAGCCCGGAATTCCAGCTGCCGACATTCTCCCTCTTCATGTAAACCTTGTAAAATAAGAGAGAAAAGCCATAAGTATTGTGACATAATGTGTAATAACAGCCCATAATGCAATAAATATCAATATAAAAGCATGATGCAAAATGGAAGTATCAACTCCCCGAAGCTTAGACCTTGCTTGTCCTCAAGCGGAAGTCGATATCAAAAAATATGTCCAAATGTTTAGAGATAGAGGTGTCGATAAAATAAAATACGGACATGAGGGCATCATGATCATTCTTATAACAGCGACATATATATTGTCATATGATTTCTTATGCTAAAGTACCAATCCATTCACAATGTCAAGTATGAATCAGAAACTTCATTGAAAACTAACAAACTATGATCTCGATCATCGAAGCAATTGCAATTTATCATAACATCAGAAAGAGTCAATTATAAGAGCTTTTCAGCAAGTCCACATACTCAACTATCATTTAGTATTGCACAATTGCTAACACTTTATGGTTGTGGAGTTTTTTAATCCGACACAGAAAAAGATAGGGGCTTATAGTGTTGCCTCCCGACCTTTTACCTCAAGGGTAATGTCAACAATAATAGTTCATGATAGCTTACATCCAATTGGGTATATATATCAGGATCTTTCCAACACCATGTGCTTGCCAAAGGATAAAATGTAAAAAGGAAAGGTGAAGATCACCATGACTCTTATATAAGGTAAGAACAATAGATAGGCCATTCGCAAAGGGAAGCTCAGGTTGCCATGTGCTTTTATGGTTGGATGTACAAAATCTTAGCACAAAAAAATGTCACTTTATATTGCCATTTGTGATATGGACCTTTATTATGCAGTCCGTTGATTTTATTGCTTCCATATCACAAGATCATATAAAGTTTATTTTCTCCACACTAATAGATCATACATATTTAGAGAGTTGCAACAATGACAACTTACTTGAAGGATCTTACTCAATCCATAGGTAGATATGGTGGACTCTCATGGCAAAACTGGGTTTAACGATGTATGGAAGCACAAATATTATCTCTACTTGGTGCAAGGAGTTTGGCTAGCATGAGGGGAAAGGCAAGCTCAACATGATGGATGATCCATGACAATACACTTTATTTCAGATATAAGAAAACATAACCCATTATGTTGTCTTCCTTGTCCAACATCTCTTTAGCATGTCATGTCTTAATGAGTGCTCACAATCATAAAAGATGTCCAAGATAGAATATTTATATGTGAAAACCTCTATTTCTTTATTTCTTCCTATTAATTGCAACGATGACCAAAACTTTGTTTGTTAACTCCCAACAACTTTATTCATCATACTCTTTATATGTGAAGTCATTACTGTCCATAAGATCAATATGATCTCTTGGATTCTTTTTATTCTTTATTTTATCCTCTCATGATCATAGTGAGATAATCAAGCCCTTGACTCAAAACTAATCTTTATTATATATAGCTCACAGACTCGATTACAAAGATAAAGGTCATAAAGCAAAGCTCACAACTAGATCATACTAAACTTTATTCTACTAGATCAAGATATTACCAAAATGATCGAACTAAGAAAAACGGTAAAGATAGAAGTGTGACGGTGATATGATACCAAGGCACCTCCCCAAGCTTGGCAGTTGGCAAGGGGAGTGCCCATACCCATGTGATTATGTCTCTTTCTTCGCAGGTGGTGATGATGGAGTGTCGTACATCGAGCGTAGGAGATCCTCCAATTTGTGGATAATGCCCTAGAGTGCGGTGATATGCTCCTTCAACACAATATTTTCATGTGTGAGATACTTGTTTTGTATGCGAGCTAATTCAATCATCTTGAAAGCTTCAATCTTAGTTGGGGTAAAAAGGTTTGGAAGGGGTTGAAAGATGTCTTCTTCTTCTGCTGCCGCAGCCTGATCCTCCATAGCCTTCTTGATCCTATCCTCCTTGTTGATCTCCTCAGGTTCTTCTCTCTTCATTAGCCAACCATCGTTGCCCTCATTGTTGGCGGAGGATGATGACATGATGCCTGGCCTTGTCAGCCTTGGCAGAAAATAGCTCGAAACAAAAATAGGGTATATTGGCGTGATACGGTGGTCAAAACCTTCGGAAGATTATATAATAATTTTTTATTGACCAAAAGGAGTAACGTGCAAGAAAATGGAGTCCGGAAGGCACACGAGGTGCCCACGAGGTAGGGGGACGCGCCTAGGGGGGTAGGGCGTGCCCTCCACCCTCGTCGACGCCTCGTGTCTCGTTCGGACTACTTCTTATTTTCCTATTTTTTAAATATCCCAAAACGGAGAAAAATTGCCATTAGAACTATTTTGGAGTCGGTTTACTTACCGTACCACATACCTCTTCCTTTTCGAAGTTTGAATTGTTCTGGAAAGTTTCCCTTATGTATTCCTCCAGGGTTACGGTTTCAATAACATTGGTTTCAACATTTATGGGATTACCTTAGATATAATGTTTGATTCTTTGACCCTTCACCACCTTCGGATTTGTGCCTTCGAAGTTATTGATTTTTATGGCACCGGATCGATAGACCTCCTCGATAACGTAAGGACCTTCCCATTTGGAGAGAAGTTTTCCTGCAAAAAGTCTTAAACGAGAGTTGTATAGCAAGACATAATCACCTACATTAAACTCGCGCTTTTGTATCCTTTTGTCATGCCATCTTTTGACTTTTTCTTTAAACAGTTTGGCATTTTCATAGGCCTGGGTTCTCCATTCATCAAGCGAGCTACCGTCAAATAACCTCTTCTCACCAGCAAGTTTGAAATCATAATTGAGCTCTTTAATAGCCCAATATGCCTTATGTTCTAGTTCGAGAGGTAAGTGACATGCTTTTCCATAAACCATTTTATATGGAGGCATGCCCATAGGATTTTTAAATGCAGTTCTATAAGCCCATAATGCATCATCAAGTTTCTTGGACCAGTTCTTTCTAGATCTATTAATAGTCTTTTGCAAAATTAATTTAATCTCTCTGTTACTTAGTTCTACTTGACCACTAGACTGTGGGTGGTAAGGGCATGCAATTCTATGATTAACATCATACTCAGCAAGCATTTTGCGGAAAGCACCATGAATAAAATATGAACCACCATCAGTAATTAAGTATATAGGGACTCGAAACCTCGGAAAAATAACTTCTCTAAGCATCTTCATAGAGGTGTTGTGATCAGCACTACTAGTTGGAATAGCTTCTACCCACTTAGTATCTTAATCGACAGCAACTAAAATATGTGTATACCCGTTAGAGGAAGGAAACGGTCCCATATAATCAAAGCCCCAAACATCAAATGGTTCAATAACAAGTGAATAATTCATAGGAATTTCTTAACGTCTACTAATATTACCAATTCTTTGACATTCATCACAAGACAAGACAAACTTACGGGCATCCTTGAAGAGAGTAGGCCAATATAAACTAGATTGCAGTACCTTATGTGTAGTTCTATCTCCAGCATGGTGTCCTCCATAAGCCTTAGAGTGACACTTGCACAGGATCTGTTCATGTTCATGCTCAGGTACATACCATCTAATAATACCGTCTACTCCTTCTTTATAAAGGTGTGGGTCATCCCAGAAGTAATGTCTTAAATCATAGAAAAACGTTTTCTTTTGCTGGTATGTGAAACTAGGTGGTATAAATTTAGGAGCAATGTAATTAGCGTAATCAGCATACCATGGAGCAGTACGAGAAGCATTTATGACAGCTAATTGTTCATCAGGAAAGCTATCATCAATAGGTAGTGGGTCATCAAGAATATTCTCTAACCTAGATAGATTGTCTGCAACGGGGTTCTCAGCTCCCTTTCTATCAGTGATATGTAAACAAAATTCTTGTAGTAGGAGAACCCATCTAATAAATCTAGGTTTGGCATCTTTATTTTCCATAAGATATTAAATAGCAGCATGATCAGTGTGAACTGTTACTTTAGAATCAGCAATATAAGGTGTGAACTTATCACAAGCAAATACAACTGCTAAAAATTCTTTTTCGGTAGTAGCATAATTTCTCTGGGCATTGTTTAGAGTTTTACTAGCATACGGGATAACATTCAATTTATTATCAACTCTTTGTCCTAGAACAGCACCTACAGCATAATCACTAGCATCGCACATAATTTCAAAGGGTAAATTCTAGTCAGGTGGCTGGACAATGGGTCCAGAGATCAAAGCTTTCTTAAGTATTTCAAATGCTTCTACACAATCATCATCAAAGACAAAAGGAACATCTTTTTGTACGATATTAGTCAGAGGCCTAGAGATTTATGAGAAGTCCTTAATGAACCTCCTATAAAAACCGACATGACCCAGGAAAGTTCTTATACCTTTGATGTCCTTGGGACACAACATCTTCTCAATAGCATCAACTTTAGATTTATCAACTTCAATACCTCTTTTAGAAATTTTATGCCCCAAGACAATGCCTTCATTAACCATAAAGTGGCACTTTTCCCAATTAAAGAAAAGATTAGTTTCTTCACATCTTTGCAAAACACGATCAAGGTTGCTTAAGCAATCATCAAAAGAGGTTCCATAAACGGAAAAAACATCCACGAAAACCTCAACAATCTTTTCACAAAAATCAGAGAATATAGCCATAATGCATGTTTCAAAGGTAGCAGGTGCATTACATAAACCAAAAGGCATACGTCTATAAGCAAAGGTACCAAAAGGACAAGTAAAAGTGGTCTTCTCTTGATCCTCTTTTGACACATGTATTTGAGAGAAACCAGAATAGCCATCTAGAAAGCAAAAATTAGTATGTTTGGATAACATTTCTCGCATTTGATCAATAAAAGGTAGCGGGTAATGATCTTTCTTAGTAGCTTTATTTAATTTGCGGAAATCAATTACCATCCTATAACCTGTAACAATTCTTTGCGGGATCAATTCATCTTTATCATTTGGAACAACAGTAATACCTCGCTTCTTAGGGACACAATGGACAGGACTTACCCACTGACTATCAGCAACTGAATAAATTACACCTGCCTCTAGAAGCTTTAGTATTTCTTTCCTTACCACTTCTTAAATCCTAGGATTTAATCGTCGTTGGTGATCAACAACCTGTTTAGCGTCCTTCTCCAATTTTATCTTGTGTTGGCATAGAGTGGGACTAATGCCCTTAAGATCATCAAAAGTATATCCAATAGCAGCACGGTGCTTCTTCGAGTTTTCAATAATTTATCTTCTTCCTGCTCTGAAAGATTAGCACTAATAATAACAGGATATATCTTCTTTTCAACGAGATAAGCATACTTAAGAGTATCAAGTAATGGTTTGAGTTCAAACACGGGATCACCCTTGGGTGGAGGAGGATCCCCTAGAATTTTAACTGGCAAGTTGTGTTTCAGTAAAGGTCCCAATTTAAAGAATATTTCATCTATTTCCCTTCTCTCATTCATATACATATCATTTTCATGGTCTAGCAGATATTGTTCTAAAGGATCGTTAGGAGGCACAACAATAGAAGCAATACCAATAATTTCATCCTTACTAGGCAATTCTTTTTCATGGGGTTGTCTACAAAATTTAGCAAAGTTAAAATCATGAAATATATCCCCTAAACCAACAGTAACAATGTCCTTTTCGTAGTCTATCTTAGCATTAACAATATTCAACAAGGGTCTACCAAATATAATGGAGCAAAAATCATCTTGTGGGGAACCGAGAACAAGAAAATCAGCATGGTATTTAACTTTCCCACACAAGACTTTGACATCTCTAACAATCCCAACTGGTGAAATAGTGTCTCTATTGGTAAGGTTAATAGTAACATCAATACCTTCTAGCTCAGTGGGTGCAATATCGTGCATGATTTCTTCATATAAGGAATGAGGTATTGCACTAGAAATAGCACCCATATCACATAAGCCATGATAGCAATGATCTCCTATTTTTACAGAAATAACAGGCATGCCTACAATAGGTCTATGTTTATTCTTAGTATTGGGTCTAGCAATTCTAGCAGCTTCATCACAAAGGTAAATAACATGCCCATCAATATTATCAACCAAGAGATCCTTAACCATAGCAATACTAGGTTCAACTTTAATTTGCTTAGAGGGTGTAGGTGTTCTAGTATTACTCTTACGAACCACAGTTGAAGCTTTGGCATGATCCTTTATTCTAACAGGGAAGGGTGGTTTCTCAATGTAAGCAGTAGGAACAATAGGATAAACGTTATAAGTGATAGTCTTTTCTTCAACTTTAACGGGTTCAACTACTTTTACTTCAATGGGAGGATGAAATTTAAACCACTTCTCCTCAGGGTGATGAACATGAGTAGCAAATGATTCATAGAAAGAAGCTACTATCTCCTAGTCAAGTCCATATTTAGTGCTAAATTCACGGAAAACATCGGTATCCATAAATGATTTAACACAATCAAACTTAGGTGTTATACCTGACTCCTTACCTTCGCCGAGATCCCAATCTTTAGAGTTGCGTTTAATTCTTTTCAATAAATCACATTTGAATTCAATAGTCTTCATTATGAAAGAACCAGTACAAGAAGTATCGAGCATGGAGCGATTATTGAGAGAAAGCCGAGCATAAATTTTTTGAATAATCATTTCTCTTGAGAGCTCATGATTGGGGCATGAATGTAACATTGACTTAAGCCTCCCCCAAGCTTGAGCAATAGTTTCTCCTTCGCGAGGCCAAAAATTATTTATATAATTACGATCACGATGAACCTGTTGCATTGGATAGAACTTCTGATGAAATTCCAATTTCAATCGGTTGTAGTTCCAGGATCCAATATCATCGCATAGCCTAAACCATGTCAATGCCTCTCCCTTCAAAGATAAAGGGAATACCTTCTTCTTGATCACATCCTCGGGCATACCTGCAAGCTTAAATAATCCACAAACTTCATCCACATAGATTAGGTGCAAATCGGGATGCAATGTTCCATCTCCTATAAAGGGATTAGCTAGTAGTTTATCTATCATACCCGAAGGAATTTCAAAGTAAACATTTTCAGTAGGTTCAGTAGGTTGAGGAGCAACTCTTTGCTCTACTGGTCAGGGTGAAGATACCCCGAACAAGCCCCTCAAAGGATTATGTTCCATAGTAACAAGTGATAGTAAATTTCAGCACACTATATAAATTTTTCCTTACCAAATTCTACTTACCAAAGGCGCTTCACTCCCCAGCAACGGTGCCAGAAAAGAGTCTTGATGACCCATAAGTGTAGGGGATCTATCGTAGTTGAGGGATCGAAGAAGGTGAGAGTGTCTAGAGGGGGGGGGGATTAGACTACTCGACAAGATAAAAATTCTGTCTTTTATCAAGGACAGATTTTGGCAGATTTTGCACAACACACAAGTCAAGTAGCACACTACACATGCAATTCTAGAGTATGGGCAGCGGAAAGTAAATTGCACAAGTAGTAAAGAGAAGTGGAGAAGATCAAACGCAATTTGGAGACGCAATGATTTTTCCCGTGGTTCCGATAGGTGGTGCTATCGTACATCCACGTTGATGGAGACTTCAACCCACGGAGGGTAACGGCTGCGCGAGTCCACGGAGGGCTCCACCCACGAAGGGTCCACGAAGAAGCAACCTTGTCTATTCCATCATGGCCTACGCCCACGGAGGGCTAGCCTTACTCGGGGTAGATCTTCACGAAGTAGGCGATCTCCTTGCCCTTACAAACTTCTTGGTTCAACTCCACATCTCGATGACGGAGGCTCCCAACCGACACCTAACCAATCTAGGAGGCACCACCCTCCAAAAGGTAATAGATGTTGTAGATGATGATGAACTCCTTGCTCTTGTGCTTCAAATGATAATCTCCCCAACACTCAACTCTCCTCACTGATATGGCTGTGGTGGAAGAAAGGTTTGAGTGGAAAGCAACTTGGGAAGGTTAGAAATCAAGTTTCATATGGTAGGAATGGAGCAACTTGATCTCAACACAAGGGTAGGTAGTTCTCTTCTCAGAAAGTGTAAGGTAGGAGTGGTAGTTCTTTCTGATGGCTCTCTCCACGAATGAAGAGGGGGTGGAGGGGTATATATAGCCTCCACACAAAATCCAACCGTTACACACATAATTGAGCAATCTCGGTGAGACCGAAGTGGAAACTCGGTCAGACCGAAAGTTCAAATATAGTGAACGTTGGGGTTTTCGGTGGGACCGAAAATACCATCTCGGTTTGTCCGATTTGAGTCAAGACAGGAACTTGCCAGTTTCGGTGGGACCGAAATCATCAACTCGGTTATTCCGATTTGAGGACAAACGGTTACAGAAGCTTGGCAGCCCGTATTTCGGTGAGACCGATCTCAAACTCGGATTGACCGATTTTTCTAGGGTTTGGCTTATGGCTGAGGTGGTTCATCTCGGTGGGACTGAGTTTGGAAAATCGGTTGGTCCGAGATTACTTATGAGTGTGTTTGGTAGTGAAAGTTGCTGATAGTTAAAGGAGATATATCACTAAGCACTTGAGCAACCAGATCATCAACACAACCTCATCCCCTTTTAATAGTATTGGCTTTTCCTATGGACTCAATGTGATCTTGGATCACTAAACCAAAAATGGAGTCTTGAGCTTTTGCCAATGCTTGCCTTAGCATTTTGAGGGGTCCACTTCTTCAGTCATTTTGCCAAGCCAATGTGATTGAATTTCCTGAAACATACTTGATAAAAGCATTAGTCCAACCACAAAGTATGTTGTCATTAATTACCAAAACCACCCAGGGAGCAAATGTGCTTTCAATCTCCCCCTTTTTGGTAATTGATGGCAACACACTAAAATCACTCTAAACAAGACATCAAAGCTTATTGAAAGAAAGACAGAATTATCACGAAAGCTTTGACAAGCATGTAGTACACAGGCTCCCCCTACAAGTGTGCAAGATTTTCATAGATTATGGTTTTGGACTACCACAAGCACACAAGAGAGATAAGCAAGATGTGCTACATGCAGCTTGGCTATATGCATCAGAGCAGATGAAAAGAAGTGAGTGATAATGCATATGTGCATGGTGATTTCTTGCAAACAAGTATTTACAAGCAAGTCACCATCATGCACATTCTGCAAGATGCATATACTTACCTTGAGTTTCCTTGGCATTGTACCTGAAGGGATAAACTTGGGAAAATAAGGTTAGATAACACAAGAGTATTCCTTCAACCAACTGCAAGAACATCAAGAGTACCAAGCCAGGGATGACATGTATAAGGAGTGTCTCATATTGAGCACAGGCTTGAGTCAGCAAACATGTCTCCGAAACTAAAAGATTTTCAATGAACTCTGAGAGATTTTGCTTTCCATAAAGATATCAATTGTGAAGATTTCTCTCCCTTTGAGTTCTCTCAGAACAGGGATGTGATGGAAACAGCAAAATCAAAAGAATGATGGCAAAAGAGAATGATGTCCAATGTAAGACACGACAAAGCTTTGATGTGATTCTCTCCCCCTTAAGATAAGATTGCTTTTCTTCTCCCCCTAAGTCTTCTCTTCTCCCCTACTCCCCCTAAGTCTTCTCCCCCTTTGACATCAAGTGCCGAAAAGGACAGCAAACTAGGAAGGTTAGGAAAGATGGAAAGAAAGAGGTGGGATCCTTAAGAATCACAACAGGGCAAATAAGAACATGCATAGAGAAACAATGAGTGGAGCTGCAGGAGATGATATCCTGGAGGAAATAAATCAGTGACACCGAATTGAGTTAGGGTAGACCCTTTTCGGTTAGACCGAAATAAATAAATCGGTGACGCCGAGTTTAATTCCAAGGAAATACAGAAATAATTCAGCTCACTCTGCGAGGAATGTTTCAAAAGATTTGCAATGAATTTGTAAAAGATTTTCGGGGAATTGATCAGAGCCAGAAGGATATTCAAAGAAACATAAGAATAGAAATGAAAAAGATTCCTAGATGAAGTTTTTTTTTGTTAAAGAAAACTCAATGAGAGAACATAAGAGAAAACAGAAAGACTCCAAAAGCATATGTACTTCATCTAGATAAAAGTCGGCGACAAGGTCACCTATGTTTGAGTATGTTGACTTAGGAGTCAAATGAGGACATTTGATCATAGGTCATACTCATCATTTAAGCTCAAAATGGGGTTGCCATTTTTCGATTAAGCATTTGATGTGATCACATCTTATGAAGCTGCTTGTACTCATGACTTTGAGTAAAGCTCCTTAAAGATGTGAAGAACATACATTGGGCTTGTTGATGCTTTGCTCATGTAGGTAAGCTCGATGTAGGTGCTCATTGAATGTGAAGTTGGAGCGCCATTTCTACTTGTGTAGTTCATCTTCCTACATGGGTTAGGCAAGCAAGGAAATACTCGAGGATATCCAAGATGTCAAGAGTGAAATACAAGATGTATAAGATGTCAAAAAGGATATGTGGAATTTTGTTCCTTGAACTCAACATCCCAAAGGGCTAGATACTTGGTCAATGACAAGATTACTCATGAATTGAGTGTGTGATAATCTTGTGGAATGTAGATCATCCAAGTACCTGCAAAGAGTTAGATGCAATACAAGGAGGCAAATGTGTCCAAGACATATGATCATCATCATAAGAGAAATATCAAGGATTAGTCAAGAGAGCTCATGCCTTGCATGCATCAATGGAGTTATCACTCCAAGTTTGAAGCATCAATGATGTTCAACTCACTCCTTAAGCGACAAAACACCTTCTCATCAAGAGGTTTTGTAAAGATATCAGCAAGTTGTTTGTCAGTACGAACATGCTTAAGATTAATGTCACCCTTGGCAATATGATCACGAATAAAATGGTGACGAACTTCAATATGCTTTGTTCGAGAGTGTTGCACTGGATTGTGTCCAATTTTAATCGCACTCTCATTGTCACAAAGCAAGGGAACATGTCTCACATGTATCCCATAATCTTTAAGCGTTTGTGTCATCCATAGCAATTGAGCACAACACGAACCAGCAGCAATATATTCCGCTTCTGCAGTGGATAATGATACCGAATTTTGTTTCTTGGAGGACCAAGATACAAGGGATCGACCAAGGAATTGACACATGCCCGAAGTTGACTTTCTATCAACCTTGTCACCGGCATAGTCCGAGTCGGAATAGCCAACAAGGTCGAAAGAGGCTCTCTTAGGATACCAAATGCCAAAGTTTGGTGTGTGTATCAGGTATCACACTATCCTTTTAACAGCTTTAAGATGACATTCTTTAGGGGCTGCTTGATATCGTGCACACATGCATACACTCAACATTATGTCAGGACGAGAAGCACAAAGATATAGTAGAGAACCAATCATAGAACGGTAAACCCTTTGATCAACGGGTTCTCCATCTTTTGTCAAGTCATTATGTCCACTTGTAGGCATGGGGGTACTCATACCTTTGCTTTCTTGCATGTTGAACTTCTTGAAGAGGTCCTTGGTGTACTTTGTTTGTGAGACAAAGGTACCCTCCTTAGATTGCTTGATTTGCAACCCAAGGAAGAATTTGAGTTCACTCATCATGGACATCTCATACTTCTCCGACATGAGCTGTCCAAACTTCTTGCTAAAATGAGGGTTAGTTGAACCAAAGATAATATCATCAACATATATTTGGCACACAAATAGTTCACCATTAACCCTTTTCGTGAACAGCGTTGAGTCTATCTTTCCAATTTCAAAGCCTTTTTCAAGAAGAAAGCTAGTTAAGCATTTGTACCAAGCTCTAGGAGCTTGTTTAAGACCATAAAGAGCTTTGTGCAACTTGTAAACATGATTAGGCTTTTTGGGATTCACAAATCCGGGAGGTTGTTTCACAAATACTTCCTCCTCAATTTCACCATTTAGGAAAGCACTTTTGATATCCATTTGATAGAGAGTAATATCATGATGATTGGCATAAGCAAGAAGAATGCGAATGGATTCAAGTCTAGCAACGGGGGCATAGGTCTCACCATAGTCCATACCTTTGACTTGTGTGTAACCTTGAGCTACGAGACGAGCCTTGTTGCAGATGACTTGTCCATCTTCATCTTGCTTGTTCCGAAACACCCATTTGGTTCCAATGATGTTTTGATCATCCTTGGGCTTCTCTACCAAAGTCCATACCTTGTTCCTCTCGAAGTTGTGTAGTTCTTCGTGCATAGCATTCACCCAATCCGGGTCTTCAAGTGCTTCTTCTACCTTCATAGGTTCAATACTAGAGATAAATGAGTAATGCTCACAAAAGTTAGCTAAGCGAGTTTTAGAGCGAGTAATTCTCCCGGAGTTGATGTCGTTCATCATTTGTTCCACGGGATGATTCTTCTTGACTCTTGCTCGAACTCGGGATAGCTTTTGTTGATGTTGTGGCTGAGCTTCCTCATCATCGTCATCTTCCTCTTCTTCTTCTTCATTGTTGTTGGTGTTGTCTTGAGGCGGTGGAGAAGGAGGTTGTGGTGGATCTTCTTGTTGCACTTCCTCATCTTGGTGAGTTCCACTTGTGGAGGCCTCCATATTGCCTTGAGGTTCATCTTGCCGTGAGGTAGGTGGCTCCACATATGTAGATGAGGTACTCTCCTTCACTTCCATGGGACGAATCTTTCTAATAGATAAGTCTTGGATAGCTTCCGATGGGTCCTTGTCTCCGGTGAGAAGCTCGTATGATGTCTTGCCGAGAAGCTTATGAAGATAAAGCCTGTTGATAGCATGACAAGCTGTCTCGACCGCTTCTCCCCAAAAATGCTTCGGTGTCTTGTATTCATCAAGCATCGTTCTTGCCATCTCTATGAGCGTTCGGTTCTTCCTCTCAACAACTCCATTTTGTTGAGGAGTGTACGTAGCCGAGAACTCATGTAGAATCCCTTCCTCATCGAGAAAAGAGTCTACATTGGCGTTCTTGAACTCCGTTCCATTGTCACTCCGAACTTTCTTGATCTTCACCTCAAATTGATTTTGGGCCTTTTTGGCAAAGGTTTTGAAGATTCTCTGAACCTGCGATTTGTCATCAAGGAAAAATACCCACGTAAATCTGGAATAATCATCAACTATAACTAGACCAAAGGAGTTACCACCAAGGCTTTTGTAAGCATTGGGACCGAAGAGATCCATATGAAGAAGCTCAAGCGGTCTCCTTGTGGTCATGATGTTCTTCACGGGATGACTTCCACCTACTTGTTTTCCTGCTTGACAAGCACTACAAAGTCTATCTTTGTCAAAGAGAACATCTTTAACACCAAGAATATGATCACCTTTGATTAGCTTGTCTAGATTACGCATACCAACATGTCCTAGCCTTCTATGCCATAACCAACCTTTAGAGGATTTAGCAATGAAACAAGCTCTAGGTTGGGCTTTCTTAGTGAAATCAACAATATATAGATCACCTCTACGGATACCGGTAAACGCCATGTTTTGATTGTCACGACGAAAGACTTGGCAATCTACTTTGGTGAATAGCACATTGAATCCAAAGTCAGCTAATCTAGACACGGAAAGTAAATTATATCCAAGAGATTCTACAAGCATGACATTTTGAATAGAGCTATCATGAGATATGGCCACCTTACCAAGGCCAAGTACCTTACCCTTGGAGTTGTCTCCAAAAGTCACATACTTGCGTGGACCATCGTTCTTTGCAAGCTCTCGAAACATGTCTTTGTCTCCGGTCATGTGATCGGTGCATCCACTATCAAGAATCCACTCTTTTCCGCCGGACATGTAGTCTCTCAGATTTGCCATAAGATTGAGACTCTTCATGACCTTGTCTAGCTTGGCGTCTGAATCGAAGTAATCATCATCATGCTCATGCTCATCATCATATTGACCCATAGATTGTTCATCATCAACGCCTAGGTCAATTTGATAAGTACTTGCATTAGTTTTGTCAATGTTACAATAATCTTCGGAATGAAATGCAAGAGCATTTCTAATTAAAACATTGATAAGAGCGGGATCACCCTTCTTTTTCATAAGATCACGAAGCTCAAAGAAGCATTTATCAAAGTTAGGATCATTGGGGTGCATCTTATCAAATTCAATAGTCTTGTATAGAATTTTATCAAGACCTCTCATAGAGTAGTCCGGATAAAGTTCTTCCAAGAACTTCCACATAGCATAGGCACACTCAAAGTTTGTAACAAGCTTAAGCAAATCATCGGGTAACCCTCTAATGATAAGATTTACAGTTCTAAGGTTACAAAGCAAATCAAGCTCTTCATCCATGGTAGGGTGCAAGGGATCAAAAGGAGGCACATAGGGGTTCTCAATATATTTGCACAAATTGTACTTCTTAAAGATACTAAGCATTTCAAACCTCCATGAGTTATATGACTCTCCATTAAGAATAGGCACTCTATGGCTAATACTCCCAAACGTAGACACGTCCATCTTCCTCCAATGGTGTGTAAACCAAAGCAATGGAGACCAAAGCTCTGATACCAATTGAGGGATCGAAGAAGGTGAGAGTGTCTAGAGGGGGGGATTAGACTACTCGACAAGATAAAAATTCTGTCTTTTATCAAGGACAGATTTTGGCAGATTTTGCACAACACACAAGTCAAGTAGCACACTACACATGCAATTTTAGAGTATGGGCAGCGGAAAGTAAATTGCACAAGTAGTAAAGAGAAGTGGAGAAGATCAAACGCAATTTGGAGACGCAATGATTTTTCCCGTGGTTCCGATAGGTGGTGCTATCGTACATCCACGTTGATGGAGACTTCAACCCACGGAGGGTAACGGCTGCGCGAGTCCACGGAGGGCTCCACCCACGAAGGGTCCACGAAGATGCAACCTTGTCTATTCCATCATGGCCTACGCCCACGGAGGGCTAGCCTTACTCGGGGTAGATCTTCACGAAGTAGGCGATCTCCTTGCCCTTACAAACTTCTTGGTTCAACTCCACATCTCGATGACGGAGGCTCCCAAGCGACACCTAACCAATCTAGGAGGCACCACCCTCCAAAAGGTAATATATGTTGTAGATGATGATGAACTCCTTGCTCTTGTGCTTCAAATGATAATCTCCCCAACACTCAACTCTCCTCACTGATATGGCTGTGGTGGAAGAAAGGTTTGAGTGGAAAGCAACTTGGGAAGGTTAGAAATCAAGTTTCATATGGTAGGAATGGAGCAACTTGATCTCAACACAAGGGTAGGTAGTTCTCTTCTTAGAAAGTGTAAGGTAGGAGTGGTAGTTCTTTCTGATGGCTCTCTCCACGAATGAAGAGGGGGTGGAGGGGTATATATAGCCTCCACACAAAGTCCAACCGTTACACACATAATTGAGCAATCTCGGTGAGACCGAAGTGGAAACTCGGTCAGACCGAAAGTTCAAATATAGTGAACGTTGGGGTTTTCGGTGGGACCGAAAATACCATCTCGGTTTGTCCGATTTGAGTCAAGACAGGAACTTGCCAGTTTCGGTGGGACCGAAAATGCAATCTCGGTGAGACCGATTTGAGCCAAGACAGGTGCTTGCCAATTTCGGTGAGACCGAAAACGCAATCTCGGTTATTCCGATATGATGACAAACGGTTGCAGAAGGTTGGCAGCCCGTGTTTCGGTGAGACCGAACTCAAACTCGGATTGACCGATTTTTCTAGGGTTTGGCTTATGGCTGAGGTGGTTCATCTCGGTGGGACTGAGTTTGGAAAATCGGTTTGTCCGAGATTACTTATGAGTGTGTATAGTAGTGAAAGTTGCTGATAGTTGAAGGAGATATATCACTAAGCACTTGAGCAACCAGATCATCAACACAACCTCATCCCCTTTTAATAGTATTGGCTTTTCCTATGGACTCAATGTGATCTTTGATCACTAAACCAAAAATGGAGTCTTGAGCTTTTGCCAATGCTTGCCTTAGCATTTTGAGGGGTCCACTTCTTCAGTCCTTTTGCCATACCAATGTGATTGGATTTCCTGAAACATACTTGATAAAAGCATTAGTCCAACCACAGAGTATGTTGTCATTAATTACCAAAACCACCCAGGGAGCAAATGTGCTTTCAGTAGTCCTTTCGATAAGTAAGAGTGTCGAATCCAACGAGGAGCAGAAGGAAATGATAGGTAGTTTTCAGTAAGGTATTCTCTGCAAGCACTGAAATTATCGGTAACAGATAGCTTTGTGATAAGTTAATTGGTAACAAGTAACGAGTAGTAAAAGTAAATAAGGTGCAGCAATATGGCCCAATCCTATTTGTAGCAAAGGAAAAGCCTGTACAAACTCTTATATAAAGGAAAGCGCTCTCGAGGACACATGGGAATTATCGTCAAGCTAGTTTTCATCACGCTCATATGATTCAGGTTTGTCACTTTGATAATTTGGTGTGTGGGTAGACCGGTGCTTGGGTACTGCCCTTACTTGGACAGGCATCCCACTTAAGATTAACCTCTATTGCAAGCATATGCAACTACAAAAGAAGTATTAAGGTAAACCTAACCATAGCTTGAAACATATGGATCAAAATCAGCCCCTTACGAAGCAACACATAAACTAAGGTTTAAGCTTTTGTCACTCTTGCAACCCATCATCTACTTATTATTTCCCAATGCCTTCCTCTAGGCCGAAGCAATGGTGAAGTACCATGTAGTCTATGTTCACATGACACCACTAGAGGAAAGACAACATACATCTCATAAAAATATCGAACGAATACCAAATTCACATGACTACTTATAGCAAGACTTCTCCCATGTTCTCAGGAACAAACGTAACTACTCACAAATCATATTCATGTTCATAAACAGAGGGGTATTAATATGCATAATGGATTTGAACATATGATCTTCCAACAAATAAACCAACTAGCATCAACTACAAGGAGTAATAAACACTACTAGCAACCTACAGGTACCAATATGAGGTTTTGATACAAAGATTGTGTCGGGGGAAACTGTCCTCCCACGAGCACCTATGGGACCGGAGCCCCTTCTACGTTGCGGTAAGGGAGCAGAGGGAGCACGGAGAGCAGATCGAGGGGCACACGCGGGCAGTTTACCCAGGTTCGGGCCGCGATGACGTGTAAAACCCTACTCCTGCCTTGGTTGTATTTAGTTTTCGGAGCTCGGGAGCTTGAAGATCTACAGTACCCGCTACACCGAGCGTGAAGTGAGCAAGTTTCTGGAGTCGAACCCCCTCTACGTTGTGCATGGGCCTCCTTTTATAGCTCAAGGGGTCACCGACAAGTGCCAACGTAGAGGAGGGTAAGAGTGTAAATTTGGTGGTAGTTGTAACAGTGCATGAACAGTGTATGAATAGTGGTCTTCACCTAACCTTGACGGTGGGGGACAAGGGCATTTAATGCCCGTCGCCGTCGACCCCAAAAGCGTCTGTCCATGCGTCTCCGTTCCCCACGGCGGTAGCCTCGTCACCGCGGCTTGCCAGCGTGTCCCTCAGGCTGCACAGCCATCTGCCACGCGCCCCTGGAAGGGCCCCAGGGCGACGCGTGGCCGAGTGAGCTGGAGCGCAGGCACACAGTGCGATCTTCCCCCGGCAAGCACCTTGCCGGCGCCGCTATCTTGCCGGGCCCGGAAGCTTGCCGCTTCCAGGGCACTGCCGGGGCGCACGATGTGCCGCGATGTATCTCTTGTGGTGTTTATCCTTTGGCCTTCCTGGCAAGCACCTCTTGCCAGGGTCTTGTGCTGGAAAGATGTTCTTGAGCCTGGTGCGGCCTTCCCGGCAAGCTCCTCTTGCCGGGGTCTTGTCTTCTAACTTGAATACTTTGTTCTTGAATGGCTTGAAGGAGTCTGGAGCGGGCCTCGGCATGCGCGTGGTAAGCCCTGCCGCGGGAAGCTGCTACTGCCCGTGCACAAGTTGGGGTACTAAGGCACCCCTATCTTAGTACACCGACAGATTGGAATCAAGAGATGAACTAGGGTTTGAGAGGAGATGGTGTTGGTGAAGATGTTGATGAAGATAACCCTCCCCAAGATGGGAGAGTTGTTGGTGATGGCGATGTTGACGATTTCCCCCTCCCGGAGGGAAGTTTCCCTGGCAGAACAGCTCCGTCGGAGCCCTAGATTGGTTCCGCCAAATTCCGCCTCGAGACAGCGGCGCTTCGTCTCGAAAACCTCCTTATGATTTTTTCCAGGTCAAAACACTTGATATAGCAGAAGATGGGCATCAGGGGGCTGCCAGGTGGCCCACGAGGCAGGGGGCGCGCCCAGGGTTAGGGTGCGCCCCCCACCCTCGTGGACGGTGGGTGGCCCCCTCATGTACTTCTTTCGGCAGATATTTTTTATATTTTCTAAAACTGACTTTCGTGGAGTTTCAGGGCCTTTTGAGTTGTGTAGAATAGGTATCCAATATTTGCTTCTTTTCCAGCCCAGAATTCCAGTTGCCGGCATTCTCCCTCTTCATGTAAACCTTGTAAAATAAGAGAGAAAATGCATAAGTATTGTGACATAATGTGTAATAGCAGCCCATAATGCAATAAATATCAATATAAAAGCATGCTGCAAAATTGACGTATCAGCGGTGATGAGCTCTTTCGTGTCCTCAAGACGCTGCATGAGAAGATCCACAGATTCCACCACTAGCCTTTGGCGCTCGATGTGGAACATGGCATTCTTGTCAATAAGTTTCTTGGCGATGACGCCGGTCTTCTTCAACAAGACAGCGGTCTCCTCGTGGTGCTTCGTCGTTCGGGCTGTCATCGCTCTCAGCAGGTCACGCTCGGTATGGAGCTTCGCCTTGTCCTCCCCTAGTCCCCGGATGACGATGGTAGCATTTTCAAATGAGGCATTCATCTCAACATGCAGCTTCATCTAGTAAGAGATCCGACCCATCAGGTCATCGAGCATAGCGCGCATGCTCCCGTGAGAATCCTCGCCTGCCCGCGAGACATTTACCCACGCCGCCGCAACACGGGATGACATCTCTCCTGCATTCGCGGCGCGGTGGCACATCTCTGCTACTTCCGTGGCGCGGCTGTATAATTCTGCTACATCGATGGCGCGACGGGACCTCTGTGTTGATTCGACGAAGCGGCGGGACCTCTGTGATGCTATCACCGCACGGTGGGACATGTCAGCTGCTTTCGCGGCGAGGCGGGACATCTCTCGTGCTTTCGCTTCCATGCTTGCCTATTCCTGGTAGTAATCTCTCGACCCAAAACTCATGTGGTGTAATGCCCCGGATGTAACACTTTCCCTTTATGGCAATATATAACTTTGGCTTCATCATTTCCGTTCCGGGTTCTCTTGTCTTTTTGGGTTTCTTCGTTTTGTCGTGTGCGTGTTTGCATTTCATCCATGCCATGTTGTCATGTGCATTGCATTGCATTTGTGTTGTCGTTTGCATCCGGTCCCACTCGTCTCTTCCCGTTGTCCGTTTCGAGTTCCAACGCTCTCACACGTGCTCGTGGCATCCCCGAGTCCTTCTTTCGTGTTTGGCCGTGAAACGTTTCCGGTTTGGCGTGAGACTTGTCGTGCGATGTTGTTTTGATATGTGTAACCCGCCTGTCAAGTTTCTTCGCGTTTGGAGTTCGTTTGGTACTCCAACGGGTAACCTCGTGGGCTAAAAGAACCTCCTCTTTGAGGCCCAAGACCCCCTCCACAAAAGCCCACCAACCCAGCACAACCCTTCCCATCATCTCGGTCGTTGAATTGTGATCGCGTGGCCGAAAACCGCTCCCCGTTTGGAGTCTCCTAGCTCCTTGTGCCTATAAAAACGTCCGCCCCTCCTTTTTTCTCGTCCAAGCCCTAGTCTTCTTCCTCCTCCAGCCCCCGCCTCGAAATTCGTGTCGGGCGGACGTGTCCGACCCGGGCCGGACAGTGCGCCACCGCACAGTACGGCCTCCGCCTTCGCGCGGGCCCGCAGGCCCAGCGCCGGCCCGCCACCGCCGCCATTTCGGGCCAGACCTCCCGCGCTCCCGCGCCCTTCGTCCCCGCGCCGCCGCCGCGGATCTCCGCCGCCGCCCCGCTCCCGGCCGCCGCCGACCGCCGCCCTCGCCGGCGCCGGCCACGCCGTCCGCCGCCGCCCGCGGATCTCACCGCAGTGCTCCGCCACCGGCCAGCCGCGCCTTCCGCCGCGCCTCCCCACCGAATACGGTCGGCCCCGGCTCCCGCCGGGCCCGAGCTCCGGCCACCCCGGTCGTCCCGCCCGGCCGGCCGCGTCGAGGGCCACCGCCGGCAGTCGTTCGATCGGGATCGTCCCGATCCAGAGCCAGATCGGCCGATCTAGGGCTGGAACCCTAACGGGCCCCAGTACCCGCAACCCGTTTGACCGACCCGTCCGCCCGCGTTGACTCCAGGAGGTTGACCTCGTTTTCTTGCTAAGTCTTTTATTGTTGTTTTGATGTCTGATGCATTATTGTAATGGCTATAACTTTTACTGTGCTTGTCCGATTTGTGCGTATGATATGTCAAAATGATCGTGGTGACATGTACTATGTTTTGTTCCATTGTGTCATGCATGTTTGAGATCATCTAGATGTCTTAATCATCATGACAAGGGTGCTACATGATATAAACTTCTGCTATTAGTTATTTTCATGCCATGTTTGAGATGTGATAAATTGTTGCATGTTTATCCAAATGAAGCAAATGATATGTCCAAATGTTCATCATGAGATGCTCTACATGTTGGTTGCTATAGCATGCATGTTAGAGTTCATATTGCCATGTTTATCTCTGTTGCAAAAGTGCATGTGGCTGTTAGGTTTTGTAACTTGTTACGAGATGCCTAGTTGAGGAGCTCGTTGCTATTGTTGTGTTTGTCCCCATGTTGCATGCTCAAATGTTTTAGATTCCCCATCATGTGATATTTACTGTGGTGCAAACTTTTTGCCATGTTATGCTTTGACGTGACTTAAACTTGCTCACAAACATGCCATGATAATATTGCTGTTTTAACACTTAGTGAAATTTCACTATGTCTGGAATCTGTAATATCCTGATGCTATGTTTGCTTGTTGTTCTAGGCAAATCCATGCTAGTTTTGGGGTGGCCTTTGATGATTCCTTGTTGTATATGTTGTTGTCTATTCATCCATGCTCTCACATGCTTATTTGGGTTGTTGTAGCATATTTAATTCTTGCTCCCAAGTTGCTATAAAATATTACTATCAGGTTTTTATTGTCATCTTCAAAATGTTGTAGCTTGTTGCTATTGATCCATGCCTCCTATGGAGTTGCTCCAATGGAGTTGTTTGCTGTAGCATATGTCTACTTCATGTACATGCTTCTTATCATCATGTTTGAGTGATGTAGAGTATATACTTATTGCTCCAAAGTTGCTATGTGGCTGTTAGTTTCAGCTTTGCTCCGTTTCTTGTTTCGGTTGTATCTTTTAGCCCGTTGCTCCGTTTTGAGCGTGCCCTACATGAAACTTGTGTGATTTTGCATGTAGAATCAGAATATCATCTTGTTAACATGTTTGGAGTATGTTTGCTTGATGTTTGGGTGCATCTTGCACCGTTGCCATGCTTATCTTGTTTTGATCATATCTTCTAGACCGTAGCTCCGTTTTAAACAAACTTTATATGAAACTTGACTAGAATTTCGTGTAGATTGTCATGGTGCATGTTAACATGCTGTTTAACCACTTTAACTTAAGGTTTGTTCAGATCTGGACTAATTTCAAACTATGCATATGAGGACTTACCGGTTTTGTCTTAAGTAGTTTCCGGCCTCATTCAAACCTGTTGTTTCTTGTGTTGTTTCTCTGTGCTTCCTACCTTGCCATGTTTTGCATCCTAAATAGACTTGTCTTGCATCCTACTAGCTTGAGTATGTTGTCATGTTTCTTGTGTTGTTTCTCTATGCTTCCTATGTTGTCTTTCTATGCATCCTAAGTGCATCTGTAGTGCTTCCTTAGTGCATCAGCCATGCATCCTGTAGTTTGCGCATTGCACCTTGTTTGATTTCGTGCCTCGTGTGTTATTGTGTTGAGTAGAGCCGGAAGCCGAGACCAAGTACGAGAACGAGGTTACTACCGAGGTTGAGAACGAGGAGCCCTCTTACGATCCCATCGACGACTCGACAGGCAAGATGACCTGACCCAGATATCATTACTATCTTTGCCTATTGCTAGAAGTCTCGCTCTTTAGCTTATTGCCTCGATGCCCATGTTTGTCTGTCAGCCTCCTATTGTAACCATGAATCTGTCTAACCACCCTACCTATGCAAACCTTTGTTTGGCTCAGTAAGCTTCGCTCAGCCCCCTCTTATAGCATTGCTAGTTGCAGGAGAAGATTTGAAGATTCTTGCTTCATGTTGAAGCTTGTTGGGATATCACACCATATAAATTCTTAACTGAAATCATCTATATATTGGTAATGGGTGGAAGGCTAAGCCTCTTGCTTGGAGATTTGTTCCACTCATGCCGCCCTAGGAACCGTATAAACCGGTGTTATGTTCCTTGATTTTGTGTTCCTCACACGGTTGGGGTTATGGGACCCCCTCGATAAACCGCTTAGCGCTAAGTCTTTTCCAGCAAGTCCCAACATTGGTACTATTTGCCTAAACAACTAAAAAACATGCATAGGGAGTAATTAACCCTCTTCTTAATCAACAACCCCGGGCCAGTGCTCCACATGAGTGTTGGTCCGAAATGAGCAGACTGCGGGGCCACCTCAAGGAAACTCGAGGGCTGGTAAAAACCTGTAGGATGACTTATCCGGTCGTGGCCTGAGACGAGATACGCGCGGCTACTATCAGGGTGTCGGCACGCCGGGAGGATTTGCTGGATTAGCCTTACCTTAGTTGGAGTATCTTAAGCACGGGATTCCGAGGATACTCGGGCCTTCCCACCTTGGAGTTGCGACTCCGCGGATCATGGGCTTGTAATGGGACAAGTTGGAACACCCCTGCAGGCTTTTTAACTTTCGAAAGCCGTGCCCGCGGTTATGCGGAAGATGGGAATTTGTTAATATCCGGTTGTAGAAAACTTGACACCATGTTCAGAACACACTACCAGCGTGAGTACCGTGTCGGTCATTTTCCGAAAGGGGTTCGGGAAGTGAACACGGTGGGGTTATGTTTGACGTGCTTAGTTAGGATCACTTCGTGATCACCTTGTCGCTCGTAGCACTTCTCTTCTCGCTCTTATTACGTAAGTTAGTGCTAGTGCAGTTGCGGCCTTTTATTCTCTCTTCAGCCTTGTTCCACACCCAAGGCTTAGATAGTTCTGTTACCCGGGAATGGGATTGCTGAGTCCTCCGTGGCTCACAGAATCTACACCACACCAGATGCAGGTACCATGGTGAGCTACTCATGTGACGGCACCAAGCTATACTGGGAGTACGATGAGGAACATAGCCGTTACTATGTGCACTATCCCGATGATCAGTAGTGGTTTCTACTAGGGGTGATTCGGACCTGTGGCTTTATGTATTTGGTATCTTTCATTTGGATCGTCACTCGTAGTCGGGTTGTGATGTTATTTGAATGATGTTTGGCTATGTAATGAATTGTGTGACGTGGCGAGTGTAAGCCAACTATCTATTTTCCTTTTCATCCCTATTTTTACATGAGATGTGCAAAGATACCGAACTTGAGATCATTCCAGAATGGGCTTATACCTTTAAGTCGTGCCTCGACACGTAGGAGGTATAGTCCCATCATGGGCATTACATGCTGGCCATGGCAGACGCAAGGGAACAACGATGAATGATTTGTTTGTTTTTGTGGATGAGGAGTTGAGGAGGAATGTGCAGTCACCTTGGAATAGGTAGTATTTATAAGAGAGTACAGATACACTACTAAGTGGGAAACCGTTTAAGTTTTGATAGGTGTGAATAGGTTTGCAATTTGGAATGTGACTCGACACAGGCTCAAAATTTATTGACGGTTCTGTAATTTATAAGTGAGGCACTATTCCTGGACGGCGTAATGTGTGCGTGCTTTCTCGGCCGCATACTTGGCATCTGCACTATAGGGTGCACCACAATAGGCGATGTCAGCACTGTTGGGGAACGTAGCAATTTCAAAAAAATCCTACGCACACGCAAGATCATGGTGATGCATAGCAACGAGAGGGGAGAGTGTTATCTACGTACCCTCGTAGACCGAAAGCGGAAGCGTCAGCACAACGCGGTTGATGTAGTCGTACGTCTTCACGATCCGACCGATCAAGTACCGAACACACGGCACCTCTGAGTTTGGCACACGTTCAGCCCGATGACGTCCCTCGAACTCCGATCTAGCCGAGTGTTGAGGGAGAGTTTCGTCAGCCCGACGGCGTGGTGACGATGATGATGTTCTACCGACGCAGGGCTTCGCCTAAGCACCGCTACAGTATTATCGTGTTGAACTATGGTGGAGGGGGCACCGCACACGGCTGAGAGATCAAATCAATTATTGTGTCTCTAGGGTGCCCCCTGCCCCCGTATATAAAGGAGGAAGGGAGGAGAGGCGGCCGGCCAGGAGGGCGCGCCAGGAGGACTCCTACTTCCACTGGGAGTAGGACTCCCTCCCATTTCCTTGTTGGATTAGGAGTGGAGAGTAAAGGAGGGAGAAGGAAAGGAAAGGGGGGGCGCCGCCCCCACCTCCTTGTCCAATTCAGAGTTGGGGGGAGGGGCGCACGGCTGCCCATTGGCCGCCTCTCCTCCTTTACCAATTGGGCCCATGAGGCCCAATAACCTCCGGGGGGTTCCAGTAAACCCCCGTTACTCCGGTATATATCCGATAACCCCCGGAACTATTCTGGTGTCCGAATATAGTCGTCCAATATATCAATCTTTATGTCTCGACCATTTTGAGACTCCTCGTCATGTCTGTGATCATATCCGGGACTCCGAACAACCTTCGGTAAATCAAAACTCATAAACTCATAATATAATTATCATCGAAACTTTAAGCGTGCGGACCCTACGGGTTCGAGAACTATGTAGACATGACCGAGACACGTCTTCGGTCAATAACCAATAGCGGAACCAGGATGCTCATATTGGCTCCTACATATTCTACGAAGATCTTTATCGGTCAAACCGCATAACAACATACGTTGTTCCCTTTGTCATTGGTATGTTACTTGCCCGAGATTCGATCGTCGGTATCTCAATACCTAGTTCAATCTCGTTACCGGCAAGCCTCTTTACTCGTTCTGTAATACATCATCCTGTAACTAACTCATTAGTCATTTTCTTGCAAGTCTTATGATGCGTATTACCGAGAGGGCCCAGAGATACCTCTCCGACACGCGGAGTGACAAATCTTATTCTTGATCTATGCCAACACCACGAACACCTTCGAAGACACCTGTAGAGCATCTTTATAATCACCCAGTTATGTTGTGACGTTTGATAGCACACAAGGTGTTCCTCCGGTATTCGGGAGTTGCATAATCTCATAGTCATAGGAACATGTATAAGTCATGAAGAAAGCAATAGCAGTAAAACTAAACGATCATAGTGCTAAGCTATAGGATGGGTCTTGTCCATCACATCATTCTCCTAATGATGTGATCTCGTTGATCAAATGACAACTCATGTCTATGGCTAGGAAACATAACCATCTTTGATCAATGAGCTAGTCTAGTAGAGGCATACTAGGGACACTCTGTTTTGTCTATTTATTCACACATGTATTAAGTTTCCGGTTAATACAATTCTAGCATGAATAAAAGACATTTATCATGATATAAGGAAATACAAACAACATATTTATTATTGCCTCTAGGGAATATTTCCTTCAGTCTCCCACTTGAACTAGAGTTAATAATCTAGATTACAAAGTAATAATCCTGACACCCATGGAGTCTTGGTGCTGATCATGTTTTGCCCGTGGAAGAGGCTTAGTCAACGGGTCTGCTACATTCAGATCCATATGTATCTTGCAAATTTCTATGTCTCCCTCCTTGAATAGATCGCGGATGGAATTGAAGCGGTTTTTGATGTGCTTTGTTAGCTTGTGAAACCTTGATTCCTTCGCCAAGGCTATTGCTCCACTGTTGTCACAAAAGATTTTCATTGGACCCGATGCACTAGGTATCACACCTAGATCGGTATGAACTCCTTCATACAGACTCCTTCATTTGCTGCTTCCGAAGCAGCTATGTATTCCGCTTCACACGTAGATCCCGCCACGACGCTCTGCTTGGAACTGCACCAACTTACAGCTCCACCGTTTAATAAAAACACATATCCGATTTGTGACTTCGAGTCATCCGGATCAGTGTCAAAGCTTGCATCAACGTAACCGTTTACGACGAGCTCTTTGTCAACTCCTTATACGAGAAACATATCCTTTCTCCTTTTCAGGTACTTCAGGATTTTCTTGACCGCTGTCCAGTGATCCACTCTTGGATTACTTTGGTACCTCCTTGGTAGACTTATAGCAAGGCACACATCAGGTCTGGTACATAGCATTGCATACATGATAGATCCTATGGCCGAGGCATAGGGAATGACTTTCATTTTCTCTCTATCTTCTGCAGTGGTCGGGCATTGAGTCTTACTCAACTTCACACCTTGTAACACAGGCAAGAACCCTTTCTTTGACTGATCCATTTTGAACTTCTTCAAAACTTTATCAAGGTATCTGCTTTGTGAAAGTGCAATTAAGCGTCTTGATCTATCTCTATAGATCTTGATGCCTAATATGTAAGCAGCTTCACCGAGGTCTTTCATTGAAAAATTCTTATTCGAGTATCCTTTTATGCTATCCAGAATATCTATATCATTTCCAATCAACAATATGTCATCCACATATAATATCAGAAATGCTACACAGCTCCCACTCACTTTCTTGTAAATACAGGCTTCTCCAAAAGTCTATATAAAACCATATGCTTTGATCACCTCATCAAAGCGTATATTCCAACTCCGAGATGCTTGCACCAATCCATATATGGATCGCTGGAGCTTGCACACTTTGTTAGTACCTTTAGGATCAACAAAACCTTCTGGTTGCATCATATACAACTCTTCTTTGAGATATCCATTCAGGAATGCAGTTTTGACATCCATTTGCCAGATTTCATAATCATAAAATGCGACAATTGCTAACATGATTCAGACAGACTTAATCATCGCTACGGGTGAGAAAGTCTCATCGTAGTCAACTCCTTGAACTTGTTGAAAACCTTTTGCACCAAGTCGAGCTTTGTAAACAGTAACATTATCGTCAGCGTCGGTCTTCTTCTTGAAAATCCATTTATTTTCGATGGCTTGCCGATCATCGGGCAAGTCAACCAAAGTCCATACTTTGTTCTCATACATGGATCCCATCTCATATTTCATGGCCTCAAGCCATTTTGCGGAATATGGGCTCATTATCGCTTCCTCATAGTTCATAGGTTCATCATGGTCTAGTAACATGACTTCTAGAACTGGGTCGCCGTAGCACTCTGGTGCGGAATGTACTCTAGTTGAACTATGAAGTTCAGCAGAAACTTGATCTGAAGTTTCATGTTCATCATCATTAGCTTCCTCACTAATTGGTGTAGGAATCAGTTGAACTAGTTTCTGTGATGTACTACTTTCCAATTCGGGAGAAGGTACAATTACCTCATCAAGTTCCAGTTTCCTCCCACTCACTTCTTTTGAGAGAAACTCCTTGTCTAGAACGGATCCATTCTTAGCAACAAATATCTTGCCTTCGGATCTGTGACAGAAGGTGTACCCAACAATCTCTTTTGGGTGTCCTATGAAGACACATTTCTCCGACTTGGGTTCGAGCTTATCAGCTTAAAGCTTATTCACATAAGCATTGTAGCCCCAAACTTTAAGAAACGACAACTTTGGTTTCATACAAACCCACAGTTCATAAGGCGTCGTCTCAACAGATTTAGAAGGTGCCCTATTTAACGTGAATGCAGCTGTCTCTAAAGCATAACCCCAAAACGATAGTGGTAAATCGGTAAGAGACATTATAGATCGTACCATATCTAATAAAGTACGG
Organism: Secale cereale; assembly: GCA_902687465.1. Classification (NCBI taxonomy): domain Eukaryota; kingdom Viridiplantae; phylum Streptophyta; class Magnoliopsida; order Poales; family Poaceae; genus Secale; species Secale cereale. The sequence goes on from LR738711.1 coordinate 302,234,147, forward strand.
TTACGATGTTCGGACACACCATTACGCTGTGGTGTTCCGAGTAGAGTGAGTTGTGAAACTATTCCACATTGTTTCAAATGAAGACCAAACTCGTAACTCAAATATTCAACTCAACGATCAGATCGTAGAAACTTTATTTTCTTGTTACGATGATTCTCTACTTCACTCTGAAATTCTTTGAACTTTTCAAATGTTTCAGACTTGTGTTTCATCAAGTAGATATACCCATATGTAATGCCCAGGATGGGACTATACCTCCTACTTGTCGAGGCACGACTTAAAGGTATAAGCCCATCCTAGAATGATCTCAAGTTTGGTATCTTTGAACGACTCATGTAAAAGAGGGATTAAATTGCAAAAGAAGATAGTTGGCTTACACTCGCCACTTCACACAATACATTACATAAGCAAACATCATTCAAAACATCACAACCCGACTACGGGCGAAGATCCAAAGAAAGATACCAAAACAACATAAAGCCACAGGTCAGGATCGAATCCTAGTAGAAACCACTACTGATCATCGAAATGTCACAAGCATACGGCCAAACTCTCTTCATCGAGCTCCCGTTGAAGCTCTGAACCAGCTCCTGCTTCATTCTCGGCTGAACCTGCATCTGGTGTTGTAGTAACTGTGAGCCACGAGGACTCAGCAATCCCATAACCATGGGTATCAAGACTAGCAAAGCTTTAAGGGTAGGAAGAGGTAAAGTGGTGAGGCTGCAGCAGCGGCTAAGCAATATATGGTGGCTAACTTACGAGTACCAGAATGAGATGAGCATCTACGCAAACGGTCGCAAAAGAGGTGATCGCTAAAGATCCTAAACTACATACGAGTCAAACATAACCCCACCGTGTTCTCTTCTTAAAACGAAAAGAGACAATCACGGTTACTCACACAGTTGTGTGTTTTACTTCGGATCCTCTGTCAAGTTTTCTACAACCGGACATTAACAAATTCCAATCTGCCACATAACCGCGGGCACGGCTTTCGAAAGATCATAACCCTGCAGGGGTGTCCCAACTTAGCCCATCACAAGCTCTCACGATTAGCTGAAGCAATAAATATAATATCATCACTCCTTATCTTAGGGTAATCCGATCAGGCTCGGCATCCCGGTAGCACAAGACATTTCGACAATGGTAAAACAAGTCCAGCAAGACCTCCCGGCGTGCCGACACCCTGATAGTAGCCGCGCGTATCTTGTCTCAGGCCACGACCGGATAGGTGAGCCTACGGGAGTCAATCCTCGAGTTTCCCCGTGGTGACCCCGCAGTCTCCCCATTTGGGACCAACACCATCAGCACTGGCCCCCCTGCTATGTAGAAAGAAACCTCGGGTAGCGCTAACTCCCTATGCAATTTAATTAATTAATTAAGTTGTTATTATGAGCAAATTAAAACCAATGTTGGGCCTTGCTGGAGGAGTTTTATTCAAAGTCGAACTGTCAAGGGGTCCCCATCCACCCATCGTGTAAGGAACGCAAAATCAAGGAACATAATGCCGGTTTATCGGCGCCTAAGGTGGCATGAGCGGAACAAAACACCGAGCAAAAGGCCAAGCCTTCCACCCATGCCCAGTATATAGGTGTGTTAATAATATATATAACATATTGTGATATAACAACAACAAGTTCCCTCCTGGAACAAACTTCATCTTCACCTGCAACTAACAACGCTATAAGAGGGGCTGAGCAAGCGGGTAACATAGCCAAACGGTGGTTTTGCTAGGAAGGTTTCAAATGTTAGAGGTTTCATGGCAACAAGGAGAGGCTGACATAAAAGATGGGTAGCGCGACATGTAATGATAGCATTGAGACACTAAGCATGGCAATGGTAGTAAAGGTATCCAAGGGTATGATCATCTTGCCTGGGATTCCGCAAGGGAGAAGAACGGATCCATGAAGTAGACGGAGCAACAAGTCGAGCGAATCCTCACAACTCCGGAACGAAACCGAAGCTAACAAGAGAAGCAACCGGAAAGAAGCAAACAACAGGGTAAACACAAAATCATAAACATGGCATACGATGCACATCCAAGTATCATGCATGTCCGGTTTAATTATGCATGGCATGGCAATGTGCACAAACAAAACTACAAGTTGCATATTAACGAAACACCACATTAAATTATTTAATTGACTCTCGTTTATTTACAAGACAAGATTAAATGTTTGTTAACATGGCAAGAGGTGAAACAAAAGTAAACTACCTATTAAGACATTTTAAATGAGGCCGAAAAAAAAATAACAACAACATATCCAGAAAATCCCCATGGGCATGTTTAGTAATTATTAAGCAACAACATTTAAGCATATTAATGTAGTTAACATGATGCGGATGACATGAACAAGTTTATGCAATTTTAGTTAAAGGTTAACATGAAGAGATATGAAGTATTTGTCACCGTGGTGGAAGGAAAGGGTGCCACGGCAACGATCCGAAAATGATGCAACGCAACATCTCGGTTCCGGTAACTCGGTGAGATACCGGTGCAAAAGGTGACGGAGACGTGAGCGAGACATGCAAGATGATGGGGTGATCCCGTTGCCAGGTTCCCACGGGTCGGCGACGAGGCAACCGAGGAACATGACAAAAGATGAAACGGACACGGTGCACACACGGGAAACATTTCATACAACACAAGCATTCCACGGGTCATCGTCTCGGGGTTATACCTTCGGAACAAGCGTTTGTTCTCGGAGAGGTACGAGATCGTAGAGGAAGAAGTCGTTCTCGTGATTCGTAGTGGAAGTAGTGGTACATGGGTCGGGGTACACGTCCGTAGAGGGAAGTAGGCGTTCACGTCATCGTGTCGTGGTACTCGTTTATGTAGTGGTACTTGCGGTCTCGGCGACGGTAGTTGTACTCGTTCGTAGAAGTTCGGGGCCGTCATGGTACTTGTTGCTTCAAAACATTCGAAGGGGTACTTGGTCGTGGTACTTGTCGGGTCGTCGTGTAGTCGTACTCAGGGCCCTTGAGGCATCGGTGCTAGTTGGACTTGCCGGTCTTGACGGTTCAAAGCAAAACAGCAGCATAGACGTCCATGGCGGGCACGAGGCTGCCGGAGAAGGAGCAGAAGGCGGCGGGGCGGCTCGCGGGGCAGCTTCGGCTGGTCGATGGGGAGGCAGGGCGCGGGTCGCAGGGGCTGCACGAGGGGGTTCCTCCCCTCGTGAGGTGGCGCAGGGCCTTGCGGGTCGAGTCCACCGAGGAGACAGGGGCGCTGGCCTTGGCGCAGCTCCTGGCCGAGGAGGGCAAGGTGAGAGCCTGGCGAGGGCGCGGCCTTGCTGGAGCCTTGGCGAGGAGGAGAGGCCCGGGGCGCGCAGGAGTGCGGCGGGTCGGCTCGCTGGAGACGAAGGCAGTGGCGGCGAGGCGCGCGACGGGAGAGGAGCGAGGGACGCGGCCATGGCGCGAGGACGGCGGGGCTCTGGCACGGTCCTGGCCGGCTCACGGGGGAAAAGCGAAGGGGATCGATGGGGCGCTCGAGGGATGTAGTGTAGAGCGAGGCAGGGCGGTCGGGCGACAGAGGAGAGATCGATAGGGGAACGAGGGGGTGGCGGCGGCTTGCGGGAGAGAGGAACGAGAGGAGGGAATGGCTCGAGCGCTAGGGTTACGAAGGGGAGCGAAGGGATGGGCCTGACTGTCGGACCTGAGGCCAGATGGGCCGGTCTGGGCCAGGAGGAGAGGGAGGCTGGGAGGAAGCCTTGGGCCAAAAGGAGGCCTAGAGGCCTGGGAAGGCAGGCTGTCTTCTTATTTTTATTTCTTTAGCAGAAATAAAAATAGAGAGAGAACAACACCAAAAGAAAAGAGGTCAAGAAGAAGAAAAATAAATGATGGAACATTTTTGTAAGGCTTTATGGGATATTACCAACCCAACAAAAATAGTTCCAACAAAATAGGGAAGTGCAAACTAAAATAATTAGCTTGCCTTAAGGAGTTTGAAAGGAGTCTAGACTTTAGGAGGAGCCTCGATACAACGGAAAAAGAAATATAGGGAGGTTTGACGGTGAAACTTAAATTAAGAGGCATGGGAAAAATTATGCAAGTGTGTTGGTTAATTCCAAACAAATGGAAATATTTATAATATAGCTCCCTAAATATTGGGATGATATGTTATAAAGAGAAGACAACCTTCCCTCGATTTAAATGGATCGAAGATCCACACAATTTATTTAGGTTGAGATGCAAAGAAAAATATGACATGATGCAATGCAAAAATAAATAACACAAGCACAAATGAAACACACGGGCAACCCGGAACATCTGGAATCTTCTGGAATCTTCTGGGATCTTCTGGGACGTCGGTCTTCGGGCGTCACACCATATCTGCTCAAATCCTTAGCGAAGGTCAGAAAAGAACGATACCTGCCGCGAGCGTCAACACTCATCGATCCACATGCATCGATATGTATGATTTCCAAAAAATCTGTTGCTCGCTCCATTGTTCCGGAGAACGGAGTTTTAGTCATTTTGCCCATGACGCATGGTTCGCAAGCACAAAGTGATTCATAATCAAGTCATTCCAAAAGTCCATCACTATGGAGTTTCTTCATGCGCTTTACACCAATATGACCTAAACGGCAGTGCCACAAATAAGTTGCACTATCAATATTGACCTTGCATCTTTTCGCTTCAATATTATGAATATGTGTATCACTACAATCGAGATCCAACAAGAATAGACCACTCTTCAAGAGTGCATGACCATAAATGATATTATTCATAAAAATAGAACAACCATTATTCTCAGATTTAAATGAATAACCGTCTCGCAACAAACAAGATCCAGATATAATGTTCATGCTTAACTCTGGCATTAAATAACAATTATTCAGGTCTAAAACTAATCCCTAAGGTAGATGTAGAGGTAGCATGCTGACGGCGATCACATCGAGTTTGGAATCATTTCCCACGCGCATCGTCACCTTGTCCTTAGCCAATCTTCGTTTAATCTGTAGTCCCTGTTTCGAGTTACAAATATTAGCAACCGAACCGGTTTCAAATACCCAGGTACTATTATGAGCATTAGTAAGGTACACATCAATAACATGTATATCACATATACCTTTGTTCTCCTTGCCATCCTTCTTATCCGCCAAATACTTGGCGCAGTTCTGCTTCCACTGTCCAGTCCCTTTGCAGTAGAAGCACTCAGTTTCAGGCTTGGCTCCAGACTTGGGTTTCTTCGCGGGAGTAGCAACTGTCTTGCTATTCTTCTTGAAGTTCCCCTTCTTTCCCTTGCCCTTTTTCTTGAAACTAGTGGTCTTGTTAACCATCAACACTTGATGCTCCTTGTTGATTTCTACCTCCGCAGCCTTGAGCATAGTGAAGAGCTCGGGAATTGTCTTTTGCATCCCTTGCATATTATAGTTCATCACGAAGCCTATATAGCTTGGTGGCAGTGATTGAAGAACTCTATCAATAACACTATCTTCGTCAACTTTGCAACAAAGTTGAGTCATATGATTGTAGTACCCAGACATTCTGAGCAAGTGTTCACTGATAGAACTACTCTCCTCCACCTTGCAGCTATAGAACTTATTGGAAATCTCATATTTCTCAATCCGGGCATTTGCTTTAAATATTAACTTCAACTCCTAGAACATCTCATATGCTCCATGACGTTCAAAACGTCGTTGAAGTCCCGGTTCTAAGCCGTAAAGCATGGCACACTGAACTATCATGTAGTCATCAGACCGCGTCTGCCAGACGTTCAAAGCGTCTACATTAGCGGGAGGGGGCTTGTCACCTAGTGGTGCTTCAAGGACATAATTCTTCTATGAAGCAATGAGGATAATCCTCAAGTGACGGACCCAGTTCGTGTAATTGCTACCATCATATTTCAACTTAGCTTTCTCTAGGAATGCATTAAAATTCAAATGAACGGTAGAACGGTCCATATATCTACAACAACATAGATATGCAAAAACTATCAGGACTAAGTTCATGATAAATTAAAGTTCAATTAATCATATTACTAAAGAAATCCCACTTAGATAGACATCCCTCTGGTCATCTAAATGATCACGTGAGCCAAATCAACTAAACCATGTCCGATCATCACGTGAGATGGAGTAGTTTTCAATGGTGAACATCTTATGTTGATCATATCTACTATATGATTCACGCTCGACCTTTCGGTCTCCAGTGTTCCAAGGCCATATCTGCATATGCTAGACTCGTCAAGTTTAACCCGACTATTCTGCGTGTGCAAAACTGGCTTACACCCGTTGTATGTGAACGTAGAGCTTATCACACCCGATCATCACGTGGTGTCTCGGCACGACGAACTTTCGCAACGGTGTATACTCAGGGAGAACACTTATACCTTGAAATTTTTCAGAGATCATCTTATAATGCAACTGCCGTACTAAGCAAAATAAGAAGCATAATAAGATAAATATCACATGAGATCAAAATATGTGACATGATATGGCCATCATCATCTCGTGATTTTGATCTCCATCTCCAAAGCACCGTCATGATCACCTTTGTCACCGGCGCGACACCTTGATCTCCATCGTAGAATTGTTGTCGTCTCGCCAACTATTGCTTCCACGACTATCGCTACCGCTTAGTGATAAAGTAAAGCAATTACATGGCGACTATATTTCATACAATAAAGTGTCAACCATATGGCTCATGCCAGTTGCCGATAACTTTACAAAACATGATCATCTCATACAATAACGTATAACTCATCATGTCTTGACCATATCACATCACAACATGCCCTGCAAAAACAAGATAGACGTCCTCTACTTTATTGTTGCAAGTTTTATGTGGCTGCTATAGGCTTAGCAAGAACTGTTCATACCTACGCATACAAAAACCACAACAATTTTTCGTCAAGTTTGTGTTGTTTTAACCTTCACAAGGACCAGGCGTAGCCACACTCAATTCAGCTAAAGTGAGAGAGACAAACACCCGTCAGTCACCTTTAAGCAACGAGTGCTCATAACGGTGAAACCAGTCTCGCGTAAACGTATGCGTAATATCGGTCCGGGCCGCTTCATCTCACAATACCGCCGACCAAAGTATGACATGCTAGTAAGCAGTATGACTATTATCGTCCACAACTCACTTGTGTTCTACTCGTGCATATCATCTACGCATAGACCTACGCACACACAAGATCATGGTGATGCGTAGCAACGAGAGGGGAGAGTGTTATCTACGTACCCTCGTAGACCGAAAGCGGAAGCGTTAGTACAACGCGGTTGATGTAATCGTACGTCTTCACGATCCGACCGATCAAGTACCGAACGCACAACACCTCCGAGTTTATCACACGTTCAACCCGTTGACGTCCCTCGAACTCTGATCTAGCCGAGTGTCGAGGCAGAGTTTCATGAGCATGACGGCGTGGTGACGATGATGATGTTCTACTCACGCAGGGCTTCACCTAAGCACCGCTATAGTATTATCGAGGTGAACTATGGTGGAGGGGGTACCGCACACGGCTAAGAGATCAAATCAACTGTTGTGTCTCTAGGGTGCCCCCCTGCCCCCGAATATAAAGGAGCAAGGGGGGAGAGGCGGCCGGCCAGGAGGGCGCGCCAGGAGGAGTCCTACTTCCGCCGGGACTAGGACTCCCTTCATTTTCCTTGTTGGATTAGGAGTGCACAGGGAAGAAGGGAGAATGAAAGGAAAGGGGGGCCGCCGCCCCCACCTCCTTGTCCAATTCGGACTTAGGGGGGAGGGGCGCGCGGCTGCCCCTTGGCCGCCTCTCCTCCTTTACCAATTGGGCCCATGAGGCCCAACAACCTCCGGGGGGGTTCCGGTAAACCCCCGTTACTCTGGTATATATCCGATAACCCCCGGAACCATTTTGGTGTCCGAATATAGTCGTCCAATATATCAATCTTTATGTCTCGACCATTTTGAGACTCCTCATCATGTCCGTGATCATATCCGGGACTCCGAACAACCTTCGGTACCTCAAAACTCATAAACTCATAATATAACCGTCATCGAAACTTTAAGCGTGCGGACCCTACAGGTTCGAGAACTATGTAGACATGACCGAGACACGTCTCCGGTCAATAACCAATAGTGGGACCTAGATGCTCATATTGGCTCCTACATATTCTACGAAGATCTTTATCGATCAAACCACATAACAACATACGTTGTTCCCTTTGTCATCGGTATGTTACTTGCCCGAGATTCGATCGTCGGTATCTCAATACCTAGTTCAATCTCGTTACCGGCAAGTCTCCTTACTCGTTCCGTAATACATCATCCCGTAACTATCTCATTAGTCATTTGCTTGCAAGGCTTATGATGTGTATTACCGAGAGGGCCCAGAGATACCTCTCCGACACTCGGAGTGACAAATCCTATTCTTGATCTATGCCAACACCACGAACACATTCAGAGACATCTGTAGAGCATCTTTATAATCACCCTGTTACGTTGTGACGTTTGATAGCACACAAGGTGTTCCTCCGGTATTCGGGAGTTGCATAATCTCATAGTCATAGGAACATGTATAAGTCATGAAGAAAGCAATAACAGTAAAACTAAACGATCATAGTGCTAAGCTAACGGATGGGTTTTGTCCCATCACATCATTCTCCTAATGATGTGATCCCGTTGATCAAATGACAACTCATGTCTATGGCTAGGAAACATAACGATCTTTGATCAATGAGCTAGTCTAGTAGAGGCATACTAGGGACACTCTGTTTTGTCTATGTATTCACACATGTACTAAGTTTCCGGTTAATACAATTCTAGCATGAATAAAAGAAATTTATCATGACATAAGGAAATACAAATAACATATTTACTATTGCCTCTAGGGCATATTTCCTTCAAGCACACATCTTGTTCCATCAACCGTGTGCGCTCGTTATTACTATCATACACACTTCTTTTAATTAGAACGTGTGCCCGTCTAGCGCACACACACGTTGATCTGTCTAATTGTTTCTGTTTGTTGTGGCTAATCCCAAACAGTTCATCCGTGTGAAGTGTATACGTCGATCGCAAACACCTTGATCGAGCTAACCATTTCGGTTGTGTTGCCTAATCGCAAATCATTCATCCGTCTGAAGTATATGCCCTCAATAGCACACACCTTCATCTAGTTTCTTGTTTCTGTTGTTCTGCCTCATCACAAACAGTTAATCCGACTGATTTGTATGTCGTATATTGCACACGCCTTCATTTGGCTGCCCATTTTGTTCTTCTGCCTCATCGCAAATAGTTTGCTCAACTGAACCGTATGCCCCGCATCGCACACGCAACAAAAATCTGAACCATATTTGATGTATCCACCATCGCAAATGTGTTGAGTCCTTTTTTTGATAGTTTTTTTACATTGCGATTAATGCATCGCACATAGTTTTGTTGAAGGGTCTTTGATTGTAGTGTCGCATTAGCAGAATCCTGCAGTAGTGGCAGAGCACAAGGGCAAGCAAGAGAAAGCAAGCATGGAAAGGAAATTCACAGATCACAAGCATTTATTACAAACATCAAATCTTGGCAAAGAAAACCATTGTCTCACACCTTCGCGAGGAAAAATCAGTCTATGGCAGGAAGATAGGGAGGGGCTTCGAGGAGCAAGATGGTCGCCGCTACTGCCGTCGCTTGTCTCAGACCTAGCTAGCTCTTTGACATTGCAGCAAGATAATTTATCGAGCAGCGTGGCCACGTGCCCCCCCCCCACACCTTCCGCCATGACCTTGTGAGATTCCTCATGGACGGGTCATATTACCTAGCCGAAGTCGATGCCGGGATCGCGGAGGAGAAGGTGGCTGAAGAAGTGGGTCGCCGCCATAGAGAAGAGGCCGTAGCACTCCTCCTCTAGGATACCATCCACCTTCTAGACAGCTCCATCGAGCTCTTCTATGAGTTTGGAGGAAAGCTCGGCATAGCCAGTGTTGGGGGTAGCGAGCGGAGCCTCAAACCCCTCCCCTCACATGGACCTCAACACTCGACGGGCCTGGAGCTTGAGGGAAGAGAAGGTGGCATGGTCCGCCGCTGCCTTTGCGTCGGCGTCGACTTGGATCTTCTTCTCCCTCTCGTACAACTTGGCGTTTGCCTCGGAGACATGCTTGTCATAAGCTGCTTTAGTTTCGGTCACCTCGCTCCGCAGCGTTTCTAGGCGCCCACTCTCCATGGCATGTTCAACCACCACCTTCATCATCTCGGAGTCGCGATCCGCAAGCTTTGTCTCACGGGCTTTGATATCCTCCTCCCACTGCAGGAGCTTTTGCACGCGTGGCCTATTCTTCCTAGAGCGTCTTCAGGCGGGACTCCACCACACTGCAGCGGTTGGTGGCCGCCTCCGCCTTGGTGAGCATATTGTTGCGGGTCGCCCTTGCTTTTGTGGCTTCTTTCTCATTGTCTACAGCGGTGACCTCAGCCCGGTCTTGGGCCTCCTGGGAAGTCGTCTCAAGCTGGTGCCACCTTGAGGCGAGCCTCAGGCGCTCCCTCGCGAGGCGCTTATCGGCGTCCTGGAGATCCGCCCCGAGCCGGTCGAGCGCGGCCCGAGTGTCGGTCAATGCTTTGCTCTTGATCAAGATGTCGCAATTCACAAGCGCAAGGGCCTAGCGACGAGGCAGCGCCACGGCATTTGGTGCCACCACGACCGATGTCGGGGAAACTGATCGCCCACGAACACCTATGGGACCGGAGCCCCTTTTCGGTAGGGCAAGGGGGGCGGAGGGTGCACGAAGAGCGGATCGAGATGAACACGCGAGCAGCTTACCCAGGTTCGGGCCGCACGGATGCGTAAAAACCTACTCCTGCCTTGGTTTGTATTGCGTTCTTGGCTCGGGAGCGAGAAGAGCTACAGTGCTTTTCGCTAGCAACACCGAGCGTGAGAATGATTGAAGATCGGAACCCCCTCTACGTTGCGCGTGGGCCTCCTTTTATAGGTCAAAGGGGTCACCGACAGGTGGCAACGTAGTCGAGGGTAGAAATGTAAAAATGGTGGTAGTTGGAACAGTGTATGCATAGTGCTCTATACCTAACCCTGACGGCAGGGGACAAGGGCATTAAATGCCCGTCGCCGTCGCCCCAAACAGTGCAAAAAGCGTCCGTCAGGGCGTCTCCGTCCGCCACGATGGTGGCCTCATCATCGCAGCTCGCCACCGTGTACCGCAGGCTGCTCAGCCTTCCGCCACGTGCGCCTGGAAAGGCCCCAGGGCGACGCGTGGGCGGATGAGCTGGAGCGCGGGTACTTGGTGGAAGTTTGCCGTGGCAAGCGCCTTGCCGCGGCCGCCATCTTGTCGCGCCTGGGAGCTTGTCGCTCTCCTGGCCTTGCCGGGACGCGCGGCGCGTCGCAGCGAGTTTCGTGAAATGCCGTGTTTGGCCTTCCCGGCAAGCTCCTCTTGCCAGGGTCTTGTACCAAAGAGGTGGTCTTGAGCCTTGAGTGGCCTTCCCAGCAAGCTCCTCTTGCCGGGGCTTTGTTTCTTTAGCTCGAATACTTTGTTCTTGAATGGCTCCAAAGAAACCATAGTGGGCCTTGGCGGAAGCGCGGCAAGCCCTGCCACGGGACGTTGCTACTGCCCGTGCACAAGTCGGGATACTAAGGTACCCCTACTTTAGTACACCGACAGGAGCCCTCGGGCCTGGGCCACACACGGTGCCGAGCGCTGTTGGACCAGGCCCAAAACAGTGCACGGGCACACGCGGCCCACGGCGCGCCGCATCCCACTCCGTATCCACCGCGCCCCTCCTAACGGCACGCGTCGATTGCGGCGTCGTGGGAGAGAGCGTGGCCTATTTCTTTAATGGGGAAATGCGGAACGTCCCCCTCTCCCCCTTAAAAGCAGGGGAAACTAGGGCAGTTCCTTCCATTCGCCCGCTGCTTCTTCATCCTCCAGAAAACCCCCGCTGCTCCCCTCCTCCCCGAAGGTTGAAAGAGAGCAGCGCTCCGCCCTTCCTCCGCCGCCGCCAGCATCCCCAGCGCCGTCGACTTCCCTCGCCGTCCCCGCCATGGCCCCGAAGGGCGACAAGGCGAAAGCCGCGAAGACCGCCAAGGCGCTGAAGCTAGCAGCAATGCGGAAGAAGATGGCGGTCTTCCCGCCGAGGCTCAGTGCGGAGGAGGTGAAGGACACCTTCTATCTCTTCTGGTCGAGGGAGACAAAGGCGCATCCGCGCACCAAGGTACTCGTCGTGGCCTACGAGATGTTTCCGGGAGGCTACGCCTTTTTTGCTCTGTTCTTCTACCGCGGACTCTGCCCGCCCTACTCGGAGTTCTTCTGCGATATCATGAATACCTACGGGTTTCACCTCCTTGATTTCACCCCAAACGCCGTCTTGACCATGGCCGTTTTCGCACATTTGTGCGAAAACTTTGTCGGCGTCTACCCCAATGTAGCTCTTTTCGGCCATTACTTCACGCCCCGAGTCGAGTCTGGGTCTCCTCTGTCCGGCGGAATTTCTTGGATCTTCAGGCTCCATAAGAAAGAGGCTTACTTGACTGGGGAGCTCCGCGGCAAGTGGGAAGAATGGAGGGCCAACTGGTGCTGGATCATGGAGGACGACCCACAGCAGTTCACTTCCCGGCGCCAAGTTGCAGTAGTGCGCGGCAATGACTGGAGTGACCTGGCCCCTGAGGACGACAAGCTGAAGATAGCCACCACTAGGATCCTTCGCCTCCGGCAAGCCAAGCTCACTGTAGGTGCTGTCGGGGCGGACTTTCTTCGCCGTCGGATCGCTCCCTTGCAGGAGAGAAAAAGGGCTGCTTGGGAGTTTGATAACACGGCAGACATCATGAGGCTGCGCCCGGGCCTCAACTACAATTTCACTGTCTTGGAGCTCAGCGCAATGCTCCAAGCGCTATTCAAGTACGACCCCACCCATCCAGAGTGGTTTGCGTTGCCGCAGGGCGTAGTTCCGCTGTGCAACAACGCGTCGCTCAGCGCCATCCGCGCGGTGATGCCGTGGTGTGATTCCCTCGGGATCGACCCAACTTGGCGGGAACCTTCTGACGAAGCCATGCAGACGTTCTTCGACAACCTGGTGGAGCTGCCAATCAAGCCTGACGAAAAGAGGGGCCTTACCCGCGACACCATCGATCAGGAGATGGCGTATATTGCCACCAGGTTGGAGGAGGCTGCCGTAGCTAGGGCTGCGGGCGAGTTTGGAAATACTTTGGAGGAGGCGGATGCAGCGGAGGCGGTAAGTCTGGCCGAGGAGGAAGAGCTCCTCAAAGTGGTAAAGCTTGCCGGGCAACCTGCCGGAACAAGCGAGGCCGCCGAGCAAGGCACAGAATCGAGCGGGCCCGCCGAGCAGGGCGTCGGATCAAGCGATCCTGTCGAAGACTCAGGCGGGTCGCTGAATCTTGACTCCTCTTTTTCGTCCTCGGGTAGTTCACCACCACCGGCAAGTCCTCCAGCTCAAGCGAGGAGGCGTCTCCACAAAGCCGCAGACGTGGCGGGGCGGCCGGCGGGCCAGCAGCCGCAGCGCCGTTCGACACGCGCCACCACCATAAGCAAGGCAGTCAAGGGAGCGCCTCGTGCTTCGACGGCAATCGGAGGAAGATCTTCCCGCGCCGGCTCTACCGCTCCTTCCGCCCCTCGTGCCTCGGCGACAACCGGAGCGGGGCCTTCTCAGACCACCGCCCCAGCTCCCGCCAAGCGGCCGAGGGAACCCACTCCTCCAGCTCCTCGCTCCGGGACGCGCGAGCCGGACTTCGATTTTTCGGTGCTCAGCTCCGACGACGAGGAGGAGGAAGAGTAAGTCTTCGCGGTTCTTGTTTCTCGTTGGTTTTCTGTTGATCCTTGTCTTGTATCTTCTTTGCCTGATTCTGATCTTGTCTTTCTTCCAGGACCCTGGCCTAGAGGGCGGCGAAGAGGGCCAAAGTCCCAGTAGTTGTCATTGAGGACGAGCCCGCCGCGGCAGCAGGGGGTGCGCCTGCGCCAAGCTTGCCGGACCAGGCAGCTGCTCTCCAGAGCAGCCCCCAGCGCAGCCCCCAACGTAAGTCTTCTGTCCACTCTCCGCTTGCCGGGCGCGCGTGGGCTTCTTATCCTTGTTAACGTTTTGTTTGTTTGTTGACTTGTGCAGAAGCAGAGCAGCAGCCTCTGGAGCACCAAGAGATTGCTCCCGACGAGCCGCATGTCTCGACCTCTCCGCCAAGGAGGAGCTCCCCAGCGAGGGAGAATACTCCGCCAAGGGCGAGTACCCCGCCAAAGGCGAGTACTCCGCCAAGGGAAGGCACCCCGCCAAGGGAAGGCGCCCCGCCAAGGGAAGGCGCCAGCGGCCCTCCGCCGGCGGGAGCTACCACTACGCCACCGAGGGAGAACTCCCCGGCAAGGAACCCCATCGAAAAGGAGGCCCGCGCAGGTAAACTCCTGAACTTTTCTTTTTTTCTGAATTTCTCTTTTTGGATATTTGCTTGACCATTATTTTCTTCTTTCTTCTTCTTTTCTTGTCTTCAGACCCGTCTGTAGCCGAGCCCATGGAGACGGAAGTCGCTGTCGAGGAGGACGCGCGCGGTGACACCGGCGACGCCGCAGCCACTAAAGGGGCGGTCGGCACTGACGAGCCCGCTGTCGAAGAGGCTGCCAAGGCCGCCGGCGCGGCAGCTGAGGAGGGGACCGGCAGTCGCACTGACGGCCCTAAGGCCGCACGAGCGTCAGACGCTGCGCCGACTGCCGACCCCGCTACTGCCGCGGCCGAAACAGGCGCCTACCTAGAGGCCGGCAACGGGGTCTTCATCCAGCTCCCGTGGGCGTCCACGTCAAGGGCGCCCGCGGAGGGAGAGGTCTTCGACGGGGAGGTCCTCGCGTCCGCCGGGCTGAAGTTCGTCGACGCGCCTGGCAGCAGTAGCGAGCCCGAGGAGGAGCGGCTTCTGCGGAGGCTTCTGGCCTTGTACCGCGCCAGGCAGGCCAAGTTGGAGTCCCGAGAGGCTCTGGCCGCTAAGGCGGGCACTGACTTGGAGAAGCGCGCTGAAGAGCTCCGGGCCGCCAACCAGGCGGCTCTCCGATCCTTGGCGGAGGAGCGGGAGCAGCTAGCCGAGGCGCATCAGGCATTTATTCTTGAGAAGGCCGAAGCAGAGGAGCAGCAACGGCTCGCCGCCGAGGAGTTGTCCCGGCGAGAAGGCGAACTAACGCAGCGGAAGGTCGACCTCGACAGCCACGAGGACGACCTTGCCGCGCGCGAACAGTCTCTCGGCGGAGCTCTGTAGGAAGCGAAGGACGCCGCTGTAGCTGCTGAGACCGCCAAGAGAGACTTGGAGGCGAGGGTGGCGCAACTGGAGGTCCACTTGAAGACGAGCGAAGAGATGGTTGCCACACTTGTGTCGGAGAGGGAGACGGACGCCCACAGCCATTCCGAGCTGCAGGTCCGCCTCTCCGACAAGGGCAAGGAACTTGCCGTCGCCAAGGACTCCATCGCCAATCTGGAGTAGAAACTTTCCACCCTCACCGCATCACTTGACGGGGCCAGAGAGCGGGAGACGAAGCTGAAGGAGGAGCTCAGGGCCGAGAGGGCGCTGTTGGACAGCGCCGCCATTACCCAAAATAACTTCAGGCAGACCGTCGAGCTCTGGATGGAAGGTCTTGTCCTTGCCGCTACCAACATTGACAAGGAGCTGGAGCTGCTGGGGGCGGAGTATCTCGGGTACTCCACCGACGAGAATCTCCACCCCAGCGCCAAGCTTACCTTGTTCCTCTAGGGCGTGGGGACGGCCCTCCGGCAGCTCCGGGATAAGATTCCCACGCAGCTGGCAAACGAGGCGCGCAGGCTTTGCACGGGCGTCTTGGAGAAGGTCCTGATGAAGATAGTCTTCCGCAACCCAGGACTCAACCTCAATAACGTCCTCAGGACCTTGCCGCCCGACGCCGACCAGGAGACGCTCAAGGCCCTTGTCGCACCCATCGTGGCCAAGGTGGGCAAGATCAAGAGAGTCGAGGGCGACCGCGCAGACTAGGTTGTTTTCCTTTCTGCTTCCTTTGTCGCTACCAACCATGTTATGAACAATAGTCTATTAGAACAGCGACAAGTCATTTTGTAACATAACTTTATTTTGGGTAGTTAATGCAATGTTATTTCCTTTACTTGACTTCTTCGCTTTGTATGCTTTTACCGTACGCTTTTAGGGAACTTGCCGGCGAAGGGACCCTTTCCGCGAGCGCTGAGTGCGGAACTTCAGCAGCCTGCTGGCAGTGCCGTTGCCGACAAGAAACCTTGTCGCAGCTAGTCGCAGCACACTTAGGTTGTTGAGCGAACTCGAAAACAAAGTAAGGGCGCGACACATGTCGCAGCACGCTTAAGCCGTTGAGCGTGCTCGAAACAAAGTAAGGGCGCGGCTAGCCACGAGTTGGTTCCTCCGCGCACAGGTTTTCCATACAAAGTGCGGTCGTTCAATGAAGATAACTTTAAAATTTAAAAATTTGATTGCTCAAACTTTGGCGACTTAGCTTTTGTGTCGTTTGCTTCCGGGCAAGGCGAGGCTTTCTTGAATGGCACTTGGCCCATACTACTATCTCCTTCCCCCCGGCAAACTTGTGCGCGAGGAAAACTTCTTCTGCTTGAGAGAAAAAGAAAAGGGAGGAAACATAGGTACGGAGCCTTGCGGCTCGTTATTGCTTACTGGGGATGCGTGCTGCACAAAGTGTCAGATAGTACATGCAAGAAAAATGAAAAGGCATGAAATGACAAGTTGTGCAAGGCACATAAGTTTTACTGATGCGCGGGGTCTGCGCCCGGCTTTGTACAAAGGTTTACATGCAATAGCGGCAAGACTTGTACAAAAGGTGGTTGCCGGAGCGGATCACGGCAACCGCGCCTTATGGGTAAAACTTGCGAAGGTGCTCAATGTTCCAGGAGTTGATCACCGGTAAGCCCTCTTCGGTCTCAAGGCAGATAGCGCCGGGCCTTGTGACTTGTCTCACCCGATAAGGGCCTTCCCACTTCGGCGTCAACTTGTTAGAATTCTTGGCGGACTGAACGCGCCAAAGAACAAGGTCGCCTTCCTCGAGACTTCTGGCTTTAACTTTGCGGCTATGGTAGCGGCGCAAAGCTTGCTGGTATCGAGCAGCTCGTACAGCAGCCTGAAGACGGTCCTCCTCAAGGAGTAGTGCGTCATCTTGCCGCAATTGTTCTTGCTCGAGCTCATCGTAAGCGAGCACTCGAGGCGACCCGTATACGAGTTCTGTGGGGAGAACTGCCTCTGCTCCATAGACAAGAGCAAAGGGTGTCTGTCTAGTGGCTCGATTTGGTGTCGTCCTGATTGACCAAAGAGCCACAGGCAACTCTTTAATCCAGTTTCTTCCGCATTTGTGCAGCCTGTCGAAAGTTCTTGTCTTGAGTCTGCGCAGCACTTCAGCGTTTGCTCTCTCCGCTTGACCGTTGCTCCTCGGGTGAGCAATAGCAGCGAAGCAGACATTGGCGCCAAGGTCTTGGACGTATTGCATGAAGGTGCGACTTGTGAATTGTGTGCCATTGTCGGTGATGATCCTATTGGGGATTCCGAAACGGCAAACAATCAACCTGAAGAACTTGACTGCTGACTGTGCGGTCACCTTTCTCACTGGTTCCACTTCCGACCACTTTGTGAACTTGTTGATGGCGACGTACAAGTACTCAAAGCCCCCGGCTGCGCGGGGAAAGGGGCCGAGGATGTCGAGCCCCCAGACCGAAAATGGCCAGGACAAAGGGATCGTCTGGAGAGCTTGAGCTGGCTGATGTATCTGCTTGGCATGGAACTGGCACGCTTCACACTTGGTTACTTGTGCAGTTGCATCCTGGAGGGCTTCTGGCCAAAAGAAACCTTGCCGGAATGCCTTCCTGGCAAGTGCTCTTGCGCCAATGTGGTGACCACATATGCCTCCATGTATCTCTGCCAACAGCTTTTGCCCATCTTCCCGGGGAATGCACTTCAATCTGACACCGTTGAGTCTTCTTCTGTACAGTTCATCGCCGACAAACTGATACATACTTGACTGCCGGGTTATTCTTTCTGCTTCTTCTGGCTCTTCGGGAAGTTCTCCTGTTTGAAGGAAACGGACAATCTGCTGTGCCCATGCTGGAGCCTGAGGCTCAACAACAAGGACTAAAGGCATCAGTGCTGCTGCGGGAACGTCAGCTTCTACGGCAAGAACCTGTGGCTCGGCCGGAGCTTGACGTTCCCCGGCAAGCTTGCCGGGGCAAAACTTGTCGAGAACGCCTGCTTCAACTGTACAAACTCTAGGGTCTGCAGGAGCAGACTGTTCCTCAGCAACTTTATCGTTGATCTCGGGGACCTTGTTGGCGGTGGCTTCAGGAAGTTCTGCCGGCAAGTAGTCACCGGAAATCAACTTTCTCTTCTTACTTTGTCCAGCCGATGGTGTAACGGATGGTTGAGTTATCTTGAGCACAAAGATCCCCGGTTCCACAGGTAGCTTTAGTGCAGCACACTTTGACAGGCCGTCTGCGATGTCGTTTTAAGCTCTTGGAACGTGCTCCATCTGCAAGCCTTCAAAGCGTTCTTCAAGCTTTCTCACTTCGTCGACGTATGCTTCCATCAATGGACTCTGGTAGCTCTTGTTCACTTGTCGGACGACCAACTGCGAGTCACCCCGCACAATAAGCTTCTTGATCCCAAGTTCCACTGCCATTCTGAGGCCGGCAAGCAAACCTTCATACTCTGCGGTATTGTTCGTTGCTTGCTCCTTGGGAAAGTGCATTTGGACGACGTACTTGAGGTCT
Source organism: Secale cereale (assembly GCA_902687465.1). Classification (NCBI taxonomy): domain Eukaryota; kingdom Viridiplantae; phylum Streptophyta; class Magnoliopsida; order Poales; family Poaceae; genus Secale; species Secale cereale. The sequence goes on from LR738711.1 coordinate 302,252,798, forward strand.
TCTCCGGTGGGTGCGATAAACTGCACGCCGGCACCGGCGCCTTGCAGCGAGAAGGCTCCATCAAAGTACATTATCCATTCCTTGCTTGCTTCTTTAACGGGGATGCTCGTCTCTGGATTCTCTTCGTCTGGTGTTGGTGTCCATTCTGCTATGAATTCTGCCAATGCTCTGCTCTGAATAGTTGAAGTACTTTCAAACTTGAGGCCAAAGCTTGACAGCTCCAGTGCCCACTCGACAATCCTGCCTGTCACTTCTGGATTTTGCAGTATCCTTTTCAGCGGAAAACGAGTGACCACTGTTATCTCATGTGCTTGGAAGTAATGGTGCAGCTTTCTCGAGGCCATGAGGAGGCCGAAAAGCAGCTTCTGCACCCCAGAGTATCTTGACCTAGCCCACTGCAAGAGGGAACTGACAAAATAAACTGGGCGCTGCACCATCTTCTTCTGTACCTCCTCTTGTATTTGCGCAGACCCATCCTTGTCAGGACCAGAGCTTGTCGGGGAAGCCCCCAGCTTGTCGCTGGATGTGCTTGCCGGGGCTGTTGGCTCTTCATCTGCCTCCCTTTCCGCCACCAACGCAGCACTAACCACTTGATTGGTTGCTGCTAGGTATAGCAACAACTTCTCTTGCGGCCTAGGTGTGACAAGTATTGGAGTGGAGGACAGGTACCCTTTCAAGTCCTGCAGCGCCGCCTCTGCTTCCGGAGTCCATTTCATTGGACCTGCCTTTTTCAAGATTTTGAAAAATGGCAGGGCGCGCTCTGCAGACTTAGAAATGAACCTGCTGAGAGCAGCCACACAGCCGGCAAGCCTTCGTACATCCTTGACGCGCTTCGGAGCTTCGATCTGCTCAATGGCTTTAATCTTGTCTGGATTGGCTTCAATCCCCCTCTGGGACACAAAGAACCCGAGAAGCTTGCCGGAGGGGACTCCGAACACGCACTTCTCGGGGTTAAGCTTGAGTTGTATCTTGCGCAGATTCGCAAAGGTTTCATCTAGATCTTGAATCAGGGTAGCCATGTCCTTGCTTTTGACCACTATATCATCCATGTAAGCTTCTACATTCCTGTGTATATGTGGCTCAAAAGCAGTGTGGACTACCCTCGCAAACGTTGAACCGGCATTCTTCAATCCAAAAGGCATGCGTATGAAGCAATAAGTGCCACATGGAGTAATGAATGTGGTCTTCTCTTCATCTTCTTCAGCCATAAATATCTGGTGGTATCCTGAATAGGCATCAAGAAATGAAAGCAACTCACATCCAGCCGTTGAGTCAACAATCTGGTCAATGCGCGGCAAGGGAAATGGATCTTTGGGACAAGCTTTATTCACATCGGTGAAGTCTATTCAAAGCCTCCACTTCCCATTCGCTTTGCGCACGACAACAGGGTTGGCCAACCACGTGGGATGAAGTACAGCTCTGACAAGGCCTGCCTCTTCCAGCTTCTTGATTTCTTCTGCAATAAACTCTTGGCGCTCCACCGCTTGCTTTCTAACTTTTTGCTTGACGGGCCGCGCGTGAGGACAAACGGCAAGCTTGTGCTCAATCACTTTCCTGCGAACACCGGGGATGTCAGATGGTTGCCATGCAAACACGTCGACGTTCGCCCGCAGGAAAGCAACGAGCGCGCTTTCCTATTTAGGATCGAGCGTGGCACTGATGGTGAAAGTACCACCAGTGTCGTCCTCCTTGGCGGACATCTTCTTTGTCTCTGGTGGAGCTGCCATCGCCTTCTTACACTTGCCGGTGGAGCTCAATGGTGCGTCCTCGACGGCAGCGCAACACTCCGAGGAGGTGCGTTTGCCGGAGTGGGCCCCAGAGTTCTTTCCGAACTTGGTCCTGTTCTTCCCCCCGGGAGCTTCAGCGGCAAGTGTCTTGCTATCTGTTGCGGCTACTGCGTCCCGGTAAATCTTGTCGGCACAGATAAGCGCATCCTTCTTGTCGTCGGGGACAGAGATGACGCTTATCGGGCCTGGCATCTTGAGCATGTTGTAGGCATAATGAGAGGCTGTCATGAATTTGGCGAGCGCTGGACGGCCAAGTATCCCATTGTAAGGCAATGGGATATCGGCAACGTCAAAGGTGATCCTCTCAGTCCTGAAGTTCAGCTCCCCGCCAAAAGTCACTGGGAGTGTGATCTTCCCCTTCGGCTTGCTCCTTCCTGGGTTGATCCCTTGGAATGTGCCGGTTTCCTCGAGCTCGCTGTCGGGGATCTGGAGTTTCCGGACCACAGCAGAGGAGATCAGGTTCAGGCCGGCCCCGCTGTCAACCAACATCTTGGTGACCTTGAGGTTGTGGATAGATGGTGAAACCAACATCGGCAAGCATCCGACCGCAGTTGTGCGATCAGGGTGGTCCTCAATGTCAAAGACGATGGGCGTGCTGGACCATTTCAGAAGTTTGCGCGACTCGACGGGTGGCTCTACTGCATTGACTTCCCGCACCCATTGTTTGAGTTGGCGGTGGGAAGTATGCAGAGAAGCTCCTCCGTCTACGCACAAAACCTCTGTTGCCTTCTAGAACTCTTGCTCGCTGTTATCTCCGTCCTCCATATCTTCGTCGTCGTCTTCGTCTTCGTCCTTGTCGCGGCCGCGGGGAGGTCTATCTCCTTGCCGTTGCTTGGCCTTGCCGCGGCGTCCTCCCCGGCCATTGAACGACCACTTCTTGCCGGACTCTCCACCACCCCCTGGGCTTTCTCCTTGTCGCGTCGCTCGTACTCACCTTTCTGCTGTTCGACGAGGTACTCGACCCTTTTGCAGTTCTGGAGGTCGTGGCCCTTGGTGCGGTGGATCTTGCAGTACTATTTGTCGGAGCCGTCCTGCTTGTCGGCGTCCGCCACAGTCTCCTTGCCGGAGCTGACAGCCTGGGCTTTCTTGGCGCTAGCCTCCTTGCCGGACTGCTCAACGACCAGTACTTCTTTGTTCTTCTTCTTCTTGTTGTTCCGCCGCCGGTTCTTCTTTGCCGGGGCGGCATCCTCACTATCTGTTCCCCTTGCTCCAGTATCCTCTCTGGGGAGTCTCCTCCACTCCTCAGCGCGTGCGCACTTGTCGGCCAGGGCATAAAGCTCACTGACGTCTCGGATCTTGCACATCGCCATTTCCTCCCTCATCCTGCGGTTACGCACGTTCTGGTGGAACGCGCTAATAACCGCGGCAGGGTGGACGTCTAGGATATTGTGCTGGACGCGGCTGAATCTTTGGATGTACTTTCGCAGGGACTCTCCTTCCTTCTGGGCGAGTATATGAAGATCACTCTCCTGGCCATGGGGCTTGTGGCCGTCCGTGAAGGCGCCGACAAACTGATGGCACAGGTCGGCCCAAGAAGAAATGGAGTTTTCCGGCAAGTGCATGAGCCAAGATCTGACGTTTGGCTTGAGCACGAGCGGGAAGTAGTTTGCGAGTATCTTCTCGTCTAGTCCCCCGGCAGCCTGCACCGCAATGGTGTAGATGCTGAGAAACTCTGACGGATGAGTCTTACCGTCGTACTTCTCGGGTACGTCGGGCTTGAAGTTCTTCATGCTGGGCCACTGGACTTGCCGCAGCTCACGGGTGAACGCAGGACAACCCGCCGCGTACGGCAAGTCGCCTGGTTCTCCGGGCGCGTGCATGTCGACAGCGGGCCCAGCGCGCTGGTCGGATTGTCGCCGCGCTTCTCTTCGACGCTCGATGCGAGTTCGAGTGTCTTCTTGTCGTCTGTCATCAAGGACTTGGCGTTGATCGCGGCGAGCTCGTGGATCTAACGACGTCGTGGAGTCATCGTCGATTTTGATCTGGCGAGTCGGCGATTACGGCCTTCGGGGCGGGGAGTGCACGGTAGTTGCACCCCCAACGGTCTTGTCGCCATCAGCCCGCGCCTGGCTAACTTGCCGCGGCCGTGACATCGTTGGCTGCTGCGGAGTGTCGTTATTGGCGAAGGCGATGAGGCTTTGGATGGTGGCCCTCCAATCGTCGGCCTTGTCGGCCGCTGGAGGGAAGTCGAGGAGTAGCTGAGCTCGAGCTAGAGCTTCTGCTGGAGTGGCGGGGAGCGGTGGCGAGCGGTGCGAGGAGCGAGATATGCTCGGACTTCTAACAGCGTTAGAAGGAGCAACGTCTCGTCCCGGCGACCGCGCCTTGCTCGTGCCAGCACGTTGGCCTTGAGCGTCCCGCGTACCGCCAGCTTGACCTTGGCCCAGCAAGCGTATGGTACCTTGTGTACCACGTCGCTGCCGGTCTGGCCCCTCCTGAGACGGGCACGGAGCATGCAGGGACGCCGAGGTCTTGGAGTGCGCTCGGTCGTCCGTCTTATCCTTGGACTTGGCGGCGCCGTGAGTTTCCTCGCCGGCGTCCGTCCTTCCGCCGGCGTCTACCCCACCAGCCGTTGGCTCCGGCGGTGGTGGGATTGACGCGGACGGGCCTGCTGCCTCCGAAGCCTTCTTCTTCGGCGGCATGTTGATGAAGTCGATGAAGTTGATGAGGTTGGTAGAGATTTCTCCTGCGTGAACACTGGATCGGGTTCACACAACCTCGACGCACCCCCTACCTGGCGCGCCAAAGATGTCAGGGAAGCTGATCGCCCACGAACACCTATGGGACTGGAGCCCCTTTTCGGTACGGCAAGGGGGGCGGAGGGTGCACGAAGAGCGGATCGAGATGAACACGCGAGCAGTTTACCCAGGTTCGGGCCGCATGGATGCGTAAAACCTTACTCCTGCCTTGGTTTGTATTGCGTTCTTGGCTCGGGAGCGAGAAGAGCTACAGTGCTTTTCGCTAGCAACACCGAGCGTGAGAATGATCGAAGATCGGAACCCCCTCTACGTTGCGCGTGGGCCTCCTTTTATAGGTCAAAGGGGTCACCGACAGGTGGCAACGTAGTCGAGGGTAGAAATGTAAAAATGGTGGTAGTTGGAACAATGTATGCATAGTGCTCTATACCTAACCCTGACGATAGGGGACAAGGGCATTAAATGCCCGTCGCCGTCGCCCCAAACAGTGCAAAAAGCGTCCGGCAGGGCGTCTCCGTCCGCCACGATGGTGGCCTCGTCATCGCAGCTTGCAATCGTGTACCGCAGGCTGCTCAGCCTTCCGCCACGTGCGCCTGGAAGGGCCCCAGGGCGACGCGTGGGCGGATGAGCTGGAGCGCGGGTACTTGGTGGAAGTTTGCCACGGCAAGCGCCTTGCCGCGGCCGCCATCTTGTCGCGCCTGGGAGCTTGTCGCTCTCTGGGCCTTGCCGGGACGCGCTGCGCGTCGCGGCGAGTTTCGTGAAATGCCGTGTTTGGCCTTCCCGGCAAGCTCCTCTTGCCAGGGTCTTGTACCAAAGAGGTGGTCTTGAGCCTTGAGTGGCCTTCCCAGCAAGCTCCTCTTGCCGGGGCTTTGTTTCTTTAGCTTGAATACTTTGTTCTTGAATGGCTCCAAAGGAACCATAGTGGGCCTTGGCGGACGCGCGGCAAGCCCTGCCACGGGACGCTGCTACTGCCCGTGCACAAGTCCGGATACTAAGGTACCCCTACTTTAGTACACCGACAGCCGAGGAGGCCCCAACGTCCTCCACTTGGAGCACAAGGGGCTCAAGATCCCTCCCCACACTCGACTCCTGCAGCGCGCCTAAGGGGACTGCCCCGTCGGCCCGTGGGGTCCTCGGAGCGGGCACCGCTCGAGGCTGCGCCACGGCGCACCCTGCGTCATTTTCGGCGGTAGGAGTAGTAACAGCCGGCGGAGGTCGCGACGCCTTTTCCTTATTCGTAGCCTGGGCCGTCACGACCTTGGCAAGCGGTGCCCCGGACTGTGCCACCATGACTTTGGCGGCAGGCCCTTCCGATGGAGTTGACAAAGCGCTGGGCGGAGGCAGGGTGCCCGCGCCATCAAGTGAGGCAGCAACCGTGCGCCCTAATAGTTGTGGACCGCGTCAGTAATTCCCCGAAGAGGAGAGGATGATGCAGCACATCAAAGGTAAATATTTCCCTCAGTTATGAACACTGTTCAAGAATTCACCCGATTAATCAGTTAACGGGCCAGTTAATCGCTACTCACCGCATGGCCGAATCGAATAACACCTATTCATCGAGTTAACTTGTCGGGCCGATTAATTGGCCAGTTAGACCGATTAATCAGTTGTCATGCCGATTAATCCCTGTCGGTTCATTAATGGGTGGGCAAACAAAGCCCAAATTTTTGACCCGTAACACCTTCCATCCCCATCCCGCTCCTTAATAGCTAGGATTAATAATTGTACCTCCTCTCTATGATTTTCATATGTCAAAGGAAGCATGTTTTAGTATACTACCTACCTGTGATCTTGGGAGTATGGTATAATACATAAAAAATCTTGATATATGTTGGCAAGTTCCTATTCAATCTATCGATTAATGGTCGACCGATTAATCCAGTTAATAGGCCGATTCACCGATTAATCGCTACTCCTAAACCGACCGATCAGCTACCAGTTAACGATTTCTTGAACATTGGTTATGAAACCAAGTTATCAATCCAGTAGGAGAACCAAGCAAATTATGTAAGTGGCACCTGCACACCAACAACAAATCCTCGCAACCCGATGCGTAGAGGGGTTGTCAATCCCTGTTTGGGTAAGGTGGTAAGATAAAAGATAATTTGATAGATGAAAATAAGATGAAAGAAAATAAAAGGTAGTAAGGTGTTTTTGGTTTCTGATAATATAGATCTAAAAATAAAATAGGAAAATTGTGGAAAACACGAATATCAATATATATCTGCAAGTATATGATGAGAAATAGACCCCGGGGCCATAGGTTTCACTAGTGGCTTCTCGAGAAAATAGCATACGGGTAAACAAATTACTATTTGGCAATTGATAGAAAAGCGAATAGTTATGACGATACCCAAGACAAATGATCATGTATATAGGCATCACGTCCAAGATTAGTAGACCAACTCCTGCCTGCATCTCCTACTATTACTCCACACATCGACGCTATCCAGCATGCATCTAGTGTATTAAGTTCCAAAAGGAAACGGAGTAATGCCTTAAGAACAATGACATGATGTAGACAAGATCTACTCATGTAGGAATAAAGACCGCCCCCATCATTGTATCCTTAATGTCAATGATCCATGCGTGTCGTGTCTCCTTCTGTCACCAAGATTGAGCACCGCAAGATTGAACCCATCACAATGTTCCTCTTCCCATTGCAAGATCAATCAATCAAGTTGGCCAAACAAAACAAAATTTTGAAAGAAAAATATGAGGCTATAATAATCATGTATGGATATAATTGCAAATAGATGTGATCATAAACTCAAAATTCATCGGATCCCAACAAACACACTGCAAAAGAGTTACATCAAATAGATCTCCGAAAAGAACATTTTATTGAAGATCAAAAAGAGATAAGAAGTCACCTAGCTATTGCCTACGGACCCGTAGGTCTGTGTTAAACTACTCACACATCATTTGAGAGGCACCAATGGAGATGATGAGCCCATCTGTGATCGTTTTCCTCTCCGGTGGAATGTCGTAAAAGGGCTCTAGATTAGATCTCGTGGTCCTGGAACTTGCGGCGGCTGAAACAATTTATCTCCGCTCCTCTAGGGTTTCTGGAATATCTGGGAATTTATAGTGCTGAGAGGTGGTGGAAAGGACTCCCATGGGTCCCATGGTCCATCAGGGCGTGCCTGGGCCTCCTTGCGAGGCCTGGTGGACCGTGGGCCCCACGAGCCTCCCCTCGTGCACTTCTTTGGGCCTTCGGATGTCTTATGGTCCAAAAAAATCTCCAAAAATTTCCATTGCATTAGGACTCCTTTGATATTGACATTCTGCTAAGTAAAAGACAGGTAGAAAACGGCAGCTGGCACTTGGAACTATGTTAGTAGGATAGTCCCAAAAAATTTATATAAATGTTGCGGAACGTTGCATGGAAAACAAAAAAAAATCTATGCACACACAATGATATGTCCATGGAGATGCATAGCAACGAGGGGGAGAGTGTGTCTACGTACCCTCGTATACCGTAAGCGTAAGCGTAAGACAACGCGGTTGATGTAGTCGAACTTCTTTGCGTTAAAACCAATCGAGGACCGAACGTAGGGCACCTCCGCGTTCAGCACACGTTCAGCTTGATGACGTCATTCCCCTTCTTGATCCAACAAGATGGCGAGGTAGTGGATGAGTTCCGATAGCACGATGGCGTGATGACGGTGATGGTGATGTGATCTCCGCAGGTCTTTGCCTAAGCACTACAAAAATATGACCGTGAGAGTAAACGGTGGACGGGGCGCCGCACACGGCTAAGACAATGTTGTGTATCCTTCTGTGGCGCCCCCTCCCCACACACATATATATATATAGGTGGGAGGCGAGTGGAGGCAGCCAAGGCGTGCTAGGGATTGTCCACCGCCCCCTAGGGGCCCTGCTTTGCCCCGCACCCCCTTTCCTTGTATGAACAAGGGGGGAGGAAAGAGGGGGGGAGGGGAGGAAGGGGTAGTCCTACTACACACTTTTCTTTCCATCTCCTCTTCCCTTATCCTCTTCATAGTCCAGCCTCTATAGGGGGCGCACCAGCCCCTTGTGGGATGGTCTATTTCCTCTCTTGGACCATAAGGCCCATAGCTTTGCCGGGGTGCCCGAAACTCCTTTCCAGTGACACGCTAAGTATGTGGTACCCTCTGAAACACTTCCGGTGTCCGAATACCATCGTCATATATATATATCAATATTTACCTCTCGACCATTTCGAGACTCCTCGTCATGTTTGTGATCTCTTCTGGGACTCTGAACAACATTCAGTCACCAAATCACATAACTCATATAACACTATATTGTAAATGAACGTTAAGCATGCGGACCCTATGAGTTTGAGAACTATCTATACATGACCGAGACACCTCTCCGGTCAATAACCAATAGCGGAACCTGGCTGCCCATATTGGTTCCTACATAGTCTACGAAGAACTTTATCAGCCAAACTGTTATGAAAACATACACAATTCCCTTTGTCTGTCGGTATATTACTTGCCCGAGATTCGATCGTCGATATCTCTCTACCTAGTTCAATCTCGTTACTGGCAAGTCCCTTTACTCGTTCTGCAATACATAATCTCGTAACTACCTCATTAGTCATTTGCTTGCAAGGCTTCTTATGATGTGTATTACCGAGAGGGCCCAGATATACCTCTCTGATACTAAGAGTAACAAATCCCAATCTCGATCCATGCCAACTCAACAAACACCCTCGGAGATAACTATATAGCATCTTTATGATCACCCAATTACATTTTGATGTTTGATAGCACACAAGGTATTCCTCTGGTATTCAGGAGTTGCATGATCTCATGGTCTAAGGAACATGTATTTGACATACAAGAAAGAAGTAGCAATAAATGGTATGATCAAATGCTAAGCTAATGGATGGGTCTTGTCCATCATATCATTCTCCCAATGATGTGGCCCCGTTTATAAAATGAGAACTCATGTCCATGGTTAGGAAACCTTAACCATCTTTGATCATCAAGCTATTCTAGTAGAGGCTCACTAGGGACATGGTATTTGTTTTGATATTCACACATGTATTTAAGTTTCCAGTCAATACAATTCTAGCATGAATAATAAACCTTTATCATGAATAAAGAAATATAAAATAATAACAACTTTATTGTTGCTTCTAGGGCATATTTCCATCAGTCTCCCACTTGCAATAGAGTCAACAATCTAGATTACATTGTAATGAATCTAACACCCATCGAGTCTTGGTGTTGATCACGTTTTGCTCGTGGAAGAGGCTTACTCAATAGGTCTGCCACATTCAGATCCGTACACACTTTAAAAAATATATGTATCCATCCTTGACCTTTTCACGAATGGAGTTGAAGTGTCTCTTGATGTGTTTTGTTCTCTTGTGAAACGTGGATTCCTTCACCAAGGCAATTGCTCTAGTGTTCTCACAAAAGATTGTCATTGGACCCGATGCACTAGGTATTACACCTAGATAGGATATGAAATCATTCATCCAAACTCCTTCATGTGCTGCTTTAGAAGCAACTATGTACTCCGCTTCACACATACATCCTGCCACGACGCTCTTCTTGGAACTGCACCAACTGACAGCTCCACCTTTCAATAAAAATACGTATCCGGTCTGTGACTTAGAGTCATACGGATCTGTATCGAAGCTAGCGTCAACGTAACCCTTTACGATGAGCTCTTCGTCACCTCCATAAACGAGAAACATATCCTTCATCCTTTTCAAGTACTTCAAGATGTTCTTGACCATTGTCTAGTGATCCACTACTGGATTACTTTCGTACCTCCCTACCAAACTTATGGCAAGGCACACATCAGGTCTACATAGCATAGCATACATGATAGAACCTATGGTTGATGCATAGGGAATGACTTTCATTTTCTCTCTATCTTCTGCAGTGGTCGGGCATTGAGTGTGGCTGAATTTCACACCTTGTAACACAGGCAAGAACCTTGCTTTGACTGATCCATTTTGAACTTCTTAAAAACTTTGTCAAGGTATCTGCTTTGTGAAAGTCCTATTAAGCGTCTTGATCTATCTCTATATATCTTGATGCGCAATATATGAGCAGCTTCACCGAGGTCTTTCATTGAAAATTCTTATTCAAGTATCCTTTTACGCTATCCAGAAATTCTACATCATTTCCAATCAACAATACGTCATCCACACATAATATCAGAAATGCTACAGAACTCCCACTCACTTTCTCGTAAATACAGGCTTCAACGTAAGTCTGTATAAAACCATATGCTTTGATCACCTCATCAAAGCATATATTCCAACTCCGAGATGTTTGCACCAGTCCATAGATGGATCGCATGAGCTTGCACACTTTGTTAGCACCTTTAGGATTGACAAAACCTTCTGGTTGCATCATATACAACTCTTCTTTCTGAAATCCATTAAGGAAGCAGGTTTTGACATCCATTTGCCAGATTTCATAATCATAAAGTGCGGCAATGGCTAACTTGATTCGGACAGACTTAAGCATCGCTACGGGTGAGAACATCTCATCATAGTCAACTCCTTGAACTTGTCGAAAACCTTTTGCGACAAGTCGAGCTTTCTAGACAGTAACATTACCATCAACGCAGTCTTCTTCTTGAAGATCCATTTATTCTCTATGGCCTGTCGATCATCCGACAAGTCCACCAATGTCCACACTTTGTTCTCATACATAGATCCTATCTCAGATTTCATGGCCTCAAGCCATTTTTGGAATAAGGGCTCATCATAGCTCCTTCATAGTTCGGATGTTCGCCATTGTCTAACAACATGACTTCCATGACAGGGTTACCATACCACTTAGGTGTGGTACATGTTCTGGTCAACCTTTGAGGTTCAGTAGTAACTAGATCCAAAGTTTCATGATCATCATAATTAGCTTCTTCTATAGTTGGTGTAGGCATCACGGGAACGGTTTTCTCTGATGAGCTACTTCCCCATTCGAGAGAAAGTACAATTACCTCATCAAGTTCTACTTTCCTCCCACTCACTTCTTTCGAGAGAAACTCCTACTCTAGAAAGGGCACGTTCTTAGCAACAAAGATCTTGCATGTGGATCTGCCATAGAAGTTGTACCCAATATTTTCTTTTGGGTATCCTATGAAGACACACTTCTCCGATTTGGGTTCGAGCTTAACAGGCTGAAGCCTTTTGACATAAGTGTCGCAACCCCAAACTTTAAGAAATGATAGTTTTGGTTTCTTGCCAAACCACAGTTCATACTATGTCGTCACAACGGATTTAGACGGTGCCCTATTTAACGTGAATGCATCTGTCTCTACTGCATAACCCCAAAATGATAATGGCAAATTGGTAAGAGACATCATAGAATGCACCATATCCAATAGAGCACGGTTACGACATTCAGACACACCATTACGATGTGGTGTTCCAGGTGGCATGAGTTGTCAAACTATTCCACATTGTTTTAAATGAAGACCAGAATCATAACTCAAATATTCGCCTCCGCGATCAGATCGTAGTAACCTTATTTTCTTGTTATGATGATTCTCTACTTCACTCTGAAATTCTTTGAACTTTTCAAATGTTTCGGACTTATGTTTCATCATGTAGATATACCCATACCTACTCAAATCATCTGTGAAGGTGAGAAAATAACGATACCCGCCGCGTGGTTCAACACTCATTGGACCGCATACATCGGTATGTATTATTTCCGATAAGTGATTAGCTCTCTCCATTGTTACAGAGAATGGAGTTTTAGTCATCTTTCCAATGAGGCATGGTCCGCAAGTACCAATGATTCATAATCAAGTGATTCTAGAAGTCCATCAACATGGAGTTTCTTCATGCGCTTTACACCAATATGACCTAAACGGCAGTGCCACAAGTATGTTGCACTATCATTATCAACTTTGCATCTTTTGGCATCAATATTATGAATATGTGTATCACCATGATCGAAATTCAAAAAGAACAGACCATTCCTAAAGGGTGCATGACCATAAAACATATTACTCGTATAAATAGAACAATCATTATTCTCTGACTTAAATGAATAACCATCTCGCATTAAACAAGATCCAAATATAATGCTCATGCTCACCGCAGGAACCGAATAACAATTATTTATGTCTAAAACTAAACCCGAGGGTAGATGGAGTGGTAGCGTGACGACGGCGATCACATCGACCTTGGAACCATTCCCGACACGCATCATTGCCTCGTCCTTAGCCAATCTTCGTTTACTCCACAGCTCATGTTCCGAGTTACATATATGAGCAACCAAACCAGTATCAAATACCCAGGCGCTGCTACAAGCACTAGTAAGGAACACATCAATAACATGTATATCAAATATACCATGTTTCACTTTGCCATCCTTCTTATCCGCCAAATACTTGGGGCAGTTCCACTTCAAGTGACCAATCCCTTTGCAGTAGAAGCACTCAGTTTTAGGCTTAGGTCCAGCTTTTGGTTTTTCATAGGAGCGGGAACTTGTTTGTCGTTCTTCTTCAAGTTCCCTTTATTTCCTTTGCCCTTTTTCTTGAAACCAGTGGTCTTGTTAACCATCAACACTTGATGCTCCTTCTTGATTTCTACCTCTGCCGATTCAGCATCGCAAAGAGCTCGGCAATGGACTTATCCATCCCTTGCATATTATAGTTCATCACGAAGCCTTTGTAGCTTGGTGGTAGAGATTGAAGAACTCTGTCAATAACACTCTCAGGTTGAAGATCAATTCCTAGCTGAGTCAAGTGGTTATGATGCCCAGACATTTTAAATATGTGTTCACTGACAGAACTATTCTCCTCCATCTTGCAGCTATAGAACTTGTTGGAGCCTTCATATCTCTCAACCCGGGCACTAGCTTGAATATCAATTTCAGCTCCTGGAACATATAATATGATCCATGACGTTCAAGACGTCTTTGAAGTCCAGGTTCTAAGACGTAAAGCATGGCACACTGAACTATAGAGTAGTCATCAGATAGAGCTTGCTAGACGTTCATAACATCTGCTTCAGCTCCTGCAGCAGGTACATCACCTAGGGATGCATCAAGGACATAATTCTTTTGTGCAGTAATGAGGATAATCCTCAAGTTATGAAATCAGTTACGGCCATTGATCTACAACATAGACATGCAAATACTATCAGGACGAAGTTCATGATAAATTAAGTTAAATTAATCAAATTACTAATGAACTCCCACTTAAAGTAACGCCCCTCAAGTTATCTAATTGATACATGATCCAAATCAACTAACCCATGTCCGATCATCACTTGAGATGGGGTAGTCATCAATGGTGAACATCTCTATGTTGATAATATCTACTATATGACTCATGTTCGACCATTCGGTCTCTAGTGTTTCGAGACCATGTCTGTACTTGCTAGACTCGTCAAGTTTAACCCAAGTATTTTGCATGTGCGAAAATATCTTACACCCGTTGTATGTGAAGGTAGAATCTATGACACCCTATCATCACGAGCTGCTTTGAAACGACAAACTTTAGCAATGGTGCATATCGGGGAGAACACTATTATCTTTAAATTTAAAGAAGGGATCATCTTATATTGGTACCGCCATTCTAAGCAAAATAAGAGGCATAAAGGATAAACATCACATGCAATCAAAATATGTGACATGATATGGCCATCGTCATCTTGTGCTTTTGATCTCCATCTCCAAAGGATCATCATGATCTCCATCGTCACCAGCTCGACACCTTGATCTCCATCATTGTGGCGTGGTCGTCTCGCCAACTATTGCTTCTACGACAATTGCTAAGTCAGAGCGATAAAGTAACACAATTACATGGCGCTTGCATTTCCTACAATAATTAAGAGACAACCATAAGGCTCGTATCGGTTGTCGATATTACAAAACATGATCATATCATACAATAACGTATAACTCATCACATCTTGACCATATCACATCACAACATGCCCTGCAAAAAAAAGTTAAACGTCATCTACTTTGTTGTTGCAAGTTTTACGTGAGTGCTACGGGCTTCTAGCAAGTACCGTTCTTACATATGGCACAAAACCACAATGGTGATTTATCAAGTTTGTTGTTTTAAGCTTCAACAAGGACCAGCCGTAGTCAAATTTATTTCAACTAATGTAGGAGAAACAGACACCCGACAGCCACCTTTATGCAAAAAAAGTTGCATGTCTGTCGGTGGAACCGGTCTCATGTACATGGACATGTAAGGTTGGTCTGAGCCGCTTCATATTACAATACCGCTGAATCAAAATAAGATGTTTCTGGTAAGCAGTATGACGATCACCGCCCAGAACTCTTTGTGTTCTACTCGTGCATATCATCTACGCATAGACCTAGCTCATGATGCCACTGTTGGGGAACGTTGCATGGAAAACAAAACAAATTCTACGAACACGCAATGATCTATCCATGGAGATGCATTGCAATGAGGGGGAGAGTGTGTCTACGTACCCTCACAAACCGTAAGCGGAAGCGTTAAATGACGCGATTAATGTAGTCGAACTTCTTCGCGTTACAACCGATCGAGCACCGAACGTACCGCACCTCCGCGTTCAGCTCGATGACATCATCCGCCTTCTTGATCCAGCAAGATGGTGAGGTAGTGTATGAGTTTCGGCATCACGACGGTGTGATGACGGTGATGGCGATGAGATCTCTGGAGGGCTTTGCCTAAGCACTACGAAAATATGACCATGGGAGTAAACAGTGGACGGGGGCGCCGCACACGGCTAAGACAATGCGGTGTATCCTTGTGTGGTGCACCCTCCCCACATATATATAGGTGGAAGGGGTGGGGAGGCAGACAGGGCGCCCTAGGGCTTGGCCGCTTCCGCCTAGGGGCCCTGCCTTGCCATGCGCCCCCCTTTCCTTGTATGAAGAAGGGGTAAGGAAAGAGGGGGGGGGAGGAAGGGATAGTCCTACTCCACACTCTCCTTTCCCTCCCCTCTTTCCTTCTCCTCCTCATAGGCCGGCCTCTATACGGGGCACACCAGCCCCATGTGGGCTGGTGTGTTCCTTCTCTTGGCCCATAAGGCCCATAGCTTGGCCGGGGTGCCCGAAACTCCTTTCCGGTGACCCGATAAGTACCTGGTACCCTCTGAAACACTTCCGGTGTCCGAATACCATCGTCATATATATCAATCTTTACCTCTTGATCATTTTGATACTCCTTGTCATGTCTGTGATCTCATCCGGGACTCCGAACAATATTCAGTCACCAAATCACATAACTCATATAACACTATATCGTCAACGAACGTTAAGCGTGCGGACCTTACGGATTCGAGAAATATGTAGACATGACAAGACACCTCTCCGGTCAATAACCAATAGCGGAACTTGGATGCCCATATTGGTTCCTACATATTCCACAAAGATCTTTGTCGGTCAAAATGTTATGACTACGTACACAATTCACTTTGTCTGTCGGTATGTGACTTGCCCGAGATTCGATCATCAGTATCTCTATACCTAGTTCAATCTCATTACTGACAAGTCTCTTTACTCGTCCTACAATACATCATCGCGTAAATAACTCATTAGTCATTTGTGTGCAAGGCTTCTTATGATGTGTATTACCGAGAGGGCCCAGAGATACCTCTCCGATACTCGAAGTGACAAATCCCAATCTCGATCCATGCCAACTCAACAAACACCCTCGGAGATACCTGTAGAGCATCTTTGTGATGTTTGATAGCACACAAGGTATTCCTCCGGTATTCGGGAGTTGCATGATCTCTTGGTCTAAGGAACATGTAGTTGACATAGAAGAAAGCAGTAGCAATAAACTATATGATCAAATGCTAAGCTAATGGATAGGTCTTGTCCATAACATCAGTCTCCTAATGATGTAATCATGCTTATCAAATGACAACTCATGTCCATGGTTAGGAAACAGTAGAGGCTCACTAGGGACACGATATTTGTTTATGTATTCACACATGTATTTAAGTTTTGGGTTAATACAAATTTAGCATTAACAATAAACATTTATTATGAATAAAGAAATATAAAATAATGATACTTTATTATTTCCTTTAGGGCATATTTCCATCAATAAAAGTGATATAAAATAATTGTAAAACGTCCAAGAGTGATAATATAACAGGATGGAACAATAAAAAATTATAAATACGTTGGAGACATATCAGCATCCCCAAGCTTAATTCATGCTCGTCCTCGAGTAGGTAAATGATAGAAACATAATTTTTGATGTGAATGCTGCCTAACATGTTCATCGTATTCTTTTCTTTGTAGCATAGACATATGGACTTTCATATGATTCAAAGCAAATTTGACATGAAGACTTTAATACTCAAGCAATATCAACAAGCAACCATGTCTTTCAAAATATCAATGCTAAAGAAAGTTATTCCTAGCCCATTATGCTCAATCTTTGATCCATTCATGCGACACATCCAAGTATTAGGTACATCCAATGCTCAAGTGTGATAATAGCATTCCGTAGTTGGTGATTCATAAGATAAGATGAGACTCCACAGAAATAAAATTACATAAAAGTAAATAGATGGCCCTTCCCAGAGGGGAGTAGGGATTTGTAGAGGTGCTAGAGCTTAAAGCTTAAATTGAGAGATAAAATTGTTTTGGATGACATGATATTCTCGTCAACGAAACGACTAAGAGTTCCCAATATCTTCCATGCTAAATAAATGATAGGCGGTTCCCAAACATAAAAATAAAGTTTATTTCCTTTCCACCATTCTTTAACAATCCATGGCTAGTAGAATTCACGGGTGCCTTCCATACCAACACATACCAACGAATTTATTTGTAGCGGTTTTTGCATTTCGAGACTGCGCATCCCTATTACTGCCACACTCTCGTGCAATGACAAGTGAATAAACACTCATCTTGAGAATAACCTACTTAGCACGGAAAATATTGGCCACCCCTAGCGCTTTATGAGCGGTACGGGAACATAAAAGAGAAGATTATTTTGAAAATTAGAGTTGGCACATACAATTTTTTTAGGATAGTATATAAATACCACATATAGATAGGTATGGTGGACTCATTTGGCACAACTTGGGTTTTAGGATTTGGATGCACAATCACCATTCCCACTTAGTACAAGTGAAGGCTAGAAAATAATTTGAGATGCGACCAACCAAGGAACGAAAACCATCATACAAGAACATTAAACATAACTAACACAGAATAATGCAACACAAGTAGGATATAATTTCATTGCATAACTATTGACTTGACGTGCTTGCATAGGGAATCACAACCCTTAACACCAATATTCTTACTAAAGCATAATTAGTCACCAACATAACTCACATATCACTATCAACAATTGCAAAACTATTGCAAGGAATCAAGTTTAATGTCCAATGATCTTCATGACAATCTTTATTATAATTTCTCTGGATATCTATCACTTTGGGATCAATTTCTTTTAAAGCATATTGCCATTGCAAATAATAAGCTCTCAAACAAATCTAAGTGAAGAACGAGAGCACAAGTTTCTTTAAAGTTCATCTCTCAAAATAATATAAGTGAAGCATTAGAGAAAATTTATTCCAAATTTCTAACTCTCAAAATAATCTAAGTGAAGCACGAGAGCATATTTCTTCAAAATAACAGCACCACCGTGCTAAAAAGATATAAGTAAAGCACTGGAGCAATTCCATAGCTCTAAAAAAATTAAATGAAGCATAAAGAGCGATCCTAATAAATCATAGCATAATGTTGGCCTCCTAATGATTGTGACAACCTGAAAAGCAAAACAAGCAAAGACACATATAATACAAGATGCTCCAAGCAAAACTCATGATATTTGAAGAATAAAAATATAGCACCAAGTAAAATACCGATGGTCGTTAGAAGAAAGAGGGGATGTCTATTGGGGCTTCCCCAAGATTAGTTGCTTGATACTTCATAAATATTTCCTTGGGCGTCCCCAATCTTAGGCTCTTTTCACTCCTTATTCCTTCATCCAGCGTGATCTCACCCAAAACTTGAAAACTTCAATCACACAAAACTTAACAAAACCTCGTGAGATCCGTTAGTATAATAAAAAACATCTTTACCATAAGTACTGTAGAAACCCATTAAAATTTTGTTATTACATCATACCTATTTTATTCTAACTTTAACATGGTTTATACCCCCGATACGAACCATAGATTCGTCAAAATAAGCACATAATGCTACGAAAACAGAATCTGTCAAAAAACATAATAGTTTGTAAATATGTACTTCTTAGTCATACTTAGTTAATTCTAAAAATACTGAAAAATAGGACAACATGGGGAATTTTAATATCAATTCTGTGTAAAAAATCAGCAATTGTTCACGCTCTAGCAAATGCCAACAATTCTTCCACTCGACGCGAAAATTTATGTTGATGCACCGAATCAAATCAACTCTCACCCAAATCAACCCAAAGGCTTTGCTTGGCAAAAACACTAATTAAAACACCAAAAAAACCATCATTATAATGTGTATTTATTCAAAAACAGAATAGAAGTCAAAAAGCAAAAGGATAACTACTGGGTTGCCTCCCGACAAGCGTTGTTGTTTAATGCCCCGAGCTAGGCATAATGCATAGATTCTACGGTTTGTCATCTTTAACTATAATTTCTATAGATGTGTTCTTGCTAGTAGGTTTCTCAAATATAACTTGAAACACATTATCCATAGAAATTTTAGCGTTGTCAAGTTTTCCATCTTCAAATCCTTTTTGTTTACCTGCTACGATCCAAGAATATTGTTGATTTACGTCATTGAAAACTTGTTGGACATATCTAAAACGGGAACTTGCTTTATTAAATTGTCATCAAAGATTTTATTATTGCCAAGCAAATGCCTCAATAAATAGTCACTATTGTAAAGGATCTCATCTATTACCGGTTTTTCTTGGTTCATACCATAAATATCAAAGATCTCTCTAGCCTATTGCGCTATGTTCATTCATGAGGGCAAGTGCAACAATCTTCTTAGATCTAGGATCTTTTATAAAGGGAAACTCCTAAAACAATCTTTGCAAGGTAGGATGGGTATGAATAAATCTCTTCTCAAGTTTAAGTACAAGTGCGTAAATAGCTTCCGCATAAGTTTTAGTTCTCTTGAGTATAGGAGCATCATCAGAAGGCAAAGTTCCAACATAATTAAAGAATTCTTGGATGGCGCCTCTTCCTATAATGTTCCCTTGTCCCACAACAAATGTTTTACAATCTAGATTAGTAGGAGATCCAATTTTAGGAGTCCTTCTATCATTTGTTTCTGCCATACTGAAATCACTCATGGTGAAATCTCCAAAGACACGCAAATAAGAAAATAAAAGAACAATAGATCTGACACGGAAAAGGCAAACGAAAAGAAGGCAAATAAAATGGCACATATTTTAGTGTTTTTGTAAAAACATTTTAGAAGTGGGGGAGATGAACACGAGAGGCAAATGGAAAATAATGTAAATTGCATGGAGATGAATTTTATGTGTGGGAACCTAATAGATCTGACTTGATCCTCCCCGGCAACGGCGCGAGAAATTCTTCCTAGGAGTTGTGGACCGCGTCAGTAATTACCAAAAGAGGAGAGGATGATGCGGCATAGAGAAGGTAAGTATTTTCCTCGGTTATGAAACCAAGGTTATCAATCCAATAGGAGAACCAAGAAAATTATGTAAGCGGCACCTACACACAAACAACAAATTCTCGCTACCCGACGCGTAGAGCGGTTGTCAATCCCTCCTTGGGTAAGGTAGTTGATAACCCACAAGTATAGGGGATCAATTCCAGCCTCTTTAGATAAGTAAGTGTGTCGAACCCAACGAGGAGCTAAAGGTAGAACAAATATTCCCTCAAGTTCTATCAGCCACCGTTACAACTCTACGCACGCTTAATGCTTACTTTACCTAGAACAAGTACGAAACTAGAAGTACTTTGTAGATATTGTGGGATAGGTTTGCAAGAATATAAATAGCACGTAAATATAAACTAGGGGCTGTTAAGTTAAAGAAGCAATAAAGTTAGTATAGCGAGTGCGGAAAAGTGGTGGTAGGAGTTGCGAAACTGTCCCTAAGCAATCGACTACGTTACTAGACCAATAGCAAGTTTTATGTGGGAGAGGCCATTGCTAGCATGTCATCCCTGACTTGGAATTCTATGCACTTATTATTGGAACTATTAGCAAGCATCCGCAACTACTAACATTCATTAAGGTAAAACCCAACCATAGCATTAAGATGTATTGGTCCCCCTTCAATCCTGTATGCATCAATTTCTACGCTAGGTTGAAGCTTATGTCACTCTTGCCCTCCAATACGTAGTCCTATCATCATACAACTAACCCTATGGTGTGATCCACGCGCGCGCTCATATGATGGGCACCAAAGGACAGCAACATAACCACAAGCAAATTAAACCAATCATAGAAATTCAGCAATCACCGATAGGACAACGAAAATCTACTCAGGCATCATAGGATGGCAACACATCATTAGATAATAATATGCAGTATAAAGCACCATGTTCAAGTAAAGGGTACAGCGGGTTGAGGGAGAGTGGACCACTGTAGATATATGGGGGATTCTGATGAAGATGTTGGTAAAGATGACAGAGGTGTTGGTTTAGATCTCCGTCGCACGATGATGGCCCTGGTGGCACTCCGGCGCCACCGGAAGCGAGGGGGAGAGAGCCCCCCCTCCTTCTCCATCTTACTTGGCCTTCTCCCTAGGTGGGAGAAGGGTTCTCCCTCTGGTACATGGCCTCCATGAAATCGGAGGGGCGAGACTGGATCTGTCTCTCTGTCTCTCTCTGTTTCTGCGTTCTCAGATTCTGGCCCTTCACCGTTTCTTATATTCCCAGAGATCCGTAACTCCGATTGGGCTGAAAGTTTGACACGATTTGTATCCGGATATTGGCTTTCTTGCGGCGAAAGAATGGCACCAATCGCCTTACGGGGTGGCCACGAGGGTCAGGGGCGCGCTCCCTGCCTCGCGGCCCCCTCGGGCACCGTCTCGCGTTGATTCTTCTTCCCAAAACTCACATATATTCCAAAAATCTCCGTGTGTTTTTATCCCGTTTGGACTCCGTTTGATATGGATATCCTATGAAAGAAAAAGCAAGCAACAAATAGGAACTGGCACTGGGCACTGCATCAATTTGTTAGTCCCCAAAATAGTATAAAAAATTGCTAAAAGTATGTAAAAGTTGTAGAATATTGGCATGGAACAATCCAAAACTATAGATACGGCGGAGACGTATCAGCATACCCAAGCTTAATTCCTGCTCGTCCTCGAGTAGGTAAATGATAAAAATATAATTTTTGATGTGGAATGCTACCTAGCATAATCTTGATCATGTAAACTAATCATGGCATGAATATTAAGACACGAGTGATTCAAAGCAATAGTCTATCATTTGACATAAAAGAATTCAATACTCGGGCATCCCAACAAACAATCAAGTCTTTAAAAATGTCAATGCTAAAGAGCGTTATACCTACAAAATGATATAGTCTTTTATGCTCCCTTTTCTTAACACAACGTACCCCTCATGCCCATCCTGGTGTCAGCCAAGCAATTGTTTTCATACTTTACTTTTTCGAACCTTTTCAACTCTTCATGCAATACTTGAGCGTGAGCCATGGACATAGCACTATGGATGGAATAGAAGGTGGTAGTAGACAAAAGTAGGGAGAAAGTCTCACATCGACTTGGCAAATCAATGGACTATGGAGATGTCCATCAATTGATATCAATGTGAGTGAGTAGGGATTTCCATGTAACAGATGCACTAGAGCTATAAGTGTATGAAAGCTCAAAGGAAAACTAGTGGGTGTGCATCTAACTTGCTTGCTCATGAAGACCTAGGGAAATTTTAGGAATCCCATCATTGGAATATACAAGCCAAGTTCTATAATGAAAATTTCCACTAGTATATGGAACTGACATCATAGAAGACTCTATCATGAAGATCATGGTGCTACTTTGAAGCACAAGTGTGGAAAAAAGATAGAAACATTGTCCCCTTTTTCCTTTTTTTTCTTTTTTTTTGGGCCTTCCTTTTTTTTGGCCTTTCTCTTTTTTATTTGGCCTTTCTTCTTTTTTTGGCCTTTTTTTCAAGGGGCAATGCTCAAATAATGATGATTATCACACTTCTATTTACTTCAAACTCGATATTATAACTCGATAATAGAACAAACATATGACTCTATATGAATGGCTCCGGCGGTGTACCGAGAGGTGCAATGATCTAGCATAGCAATAACATCAAAAACGGACAAGCCATGAAAACATCATGCTAGCTGTCTTATGATCATGCAAAGCAATATGACAATGATGGTGCATGTCATAATAAACGAAACGGTGGAGTTACATGGCAATATATCTCGGAATGGCTATGGAAATGCCATAATAGGTAGGTATGGTGGCTGTTTTGAGGAAGGGTATAAGGTGGTTTGATGCACCGGCGAAAATTGCGCGGTACTAGAGTGGCTATCAAGGTGGAAGGGTGAGAGTTCGTATAATCCATGGGCTCAACATTAGTCATAAAGAACTCACATAGTTATTGCACAAAATCTGTTAGCCCTCGAAGCAAAATACTACGACGCATGCTCCTAGGGGGACTTTGGTAGGAGTTAACCATAGCGCACCCCCGACCTTCACGCAAAGATAAACAATCAAAATATGCGCGCCAATTTGGTTACATAGTTAGGAGACCATATGTGCATGCTTGGGGAATCACAAACCTTAACACCAATATTTTTACTAAACCACAATCATTCACTAGTACCTCCCACATATTAGCATCTCTATATCGCAAAACTATTGCAAGGAATCAAACATATCATATTCAGCGATGTACAAGTTTATGAAGAATTTTATGACTAACCATGTGAATGACCAATTCTTGTCAACTCTCTAAATAGATATAAGTGAAGCAAGAGAGTTTAATTCCTTCTACAAAAGATATGCCCTGCTCTAACAAATATAAGTGGAGCAAAAGAGCATTCTACAAATGGCGGTTTTCTATGAGAGGAGAAACAGGCAATCCAAACTACAAATGATATAAGTGAAGCACATGAAGCATTCTATAAAGCCATACTCAAAAGATATAAGTGAAGTGCAAAGAGCATTATATAAATAAACCAAGGAATGTCTCGTACCAGCATGGTGCATTTATTAAAAGGAAAATAAAAAGCACATGATGCTCCAAGAATTTACGCATATCATGTGAACGAAACGAATCCGAAAACATACCAATACTTGTTGAAGAAAGATGGGATGCCTTCCGGGGCATCCACAAGCTTAGACGCTTGAGTCTCCTTGAATATTTACTTGGGGTGCCTTGGGCATCCCCAAGCTTGAGATCTTGCCTCTCCTCTTTCTTCTCACATCAAGACCTCCTCGATCTTCGAACACTTCATCCACACAAGACTTAACCAAACTTTTAGTGGCGGGGTTAGTGCATATGATCAATGAAATCCCATCATGTACTGCTCTAAAATTATTGTATAATTATGAACAAACATTACCCACTGTATTCTATCACAATTCTATGGCCCCAAGTCAAGGAGGCTTCAACAAGAATTCAAACATATGCAAATAATGAAGCTATAACAGCAATTTGTGAAAACAGGACAGCCTGTAGTAATCTGAACATTAACCATACTTCTATAAGTCTAAAAATTGTAGAAAAATTAGGAAAAATCAACAATTTGTATAGAAAGACATTTAAAAACATTTCAGATCCTTTCGACGGTCCAGTAAAAAATGTAAAATCATGCACTACAACTAAAGTTTCTGTGTTTGCACCGCACAAACCAACAAGCAGTTTAATCATCCTAAAAGAAACTCTTGGCACATTGTTTTTATAATACAATGGAATTGTACAAGGGGATAATTATTTTTTTAAAAAGTTTCTGTAATCAAGGTTCACAAAGTTTCCATGGGCATGAACAAATTTCAAGGCTAGCTCCCACTTTAACAATGCTCGTCTTTCTCACTTTCGCTTTTCTTTTTGAAAAAAATTTAGGTTCCCCTCTTTATTTTTTGTTTTTAAACTTTATAAAAGCACACAACAGAAATAAATGACTCTCTAAAACTTCCGGGTTGTCTCCCTGTCAGCACTTTCTTTAAAGCCATTAAGCTAGGCATATAGTGCTCAAGTAATGGATCCACCTGGATCCCAAGGTATATCAAAGCCATTTTTGATTAACAATGGTTTGTGATGTAGTAGTGAGAACAAAGTAACATATATCATGCAACAACGAAGTCTAACTCTCTTTCTATGCATCGGCATGTCATAAAAGAACAATCCATGCACATATAGTAAACGCCGATACATAGCATAAATAGTTTCTTGCAATTTTATCATACTGGAAACATAGAGGGGCGAAGATGTAGTTCCTCTCTCATAATAATTGCAAGTAGGAGCAGCAAGCACATGCATATTATATCTATTAAAATCATCATGTGTAGTAGTAGAACGCAACCCATCAATAAAATCCTTAATAAGAGCAAACTTCTCCTAAATAGTGTAGTTGGTTGAATTCAAAAAGATAATGAGACTATCATGCGTGGGTGCAATAGCAACAATTACATTCATAACATAAGGAACTATCACAAGTTCATCTCCATAAGCATAATTCATATTGGCATCTTGGCCACAAGCATAACAAGCATCAAGTTCATCAAAAAGGGATATTTCGAACGAATCAAAGGGATCATAGCAATTATCCTTCGGTAAGCACGAAGGGAAATTAAACAATGTATGAGTTGAAGAGTTACTCTCATTAGAAGGTGGGCATGGGTAGCTAATCCGCTCTTCCTCCTTTTGTTCTTCGCTCTCCTTGTCATCTTTTTCATCTAATGAGCTCACAGTGTCATCAATTTCTTCTTCCATAGTTTCCTACAAAATATTAGTCTCTTCTTGGACAGTGGAGACGTTCTCAATAAACGCATCAATATCGGAGTTATATTCATAATTCAAGTAGCAATATTTCAATATAGCAAGATTTTTAGGCCTATAAACATCATCATCAAAAGCATCATACTTTTTAAACAGAGATTCAATTTCATAAGCACCCTTAAAAGCAACGAATTCTTCTATTTGTTCCACATCGTAATAATCATATATACCATTAGCATAAGATGCTAAGGTTTCATTATCATTAAATTTGCATGAAAAGGGAAGGTGTGGAGCCTTCATCCTAGGGCAACAAGTATAATGATATCTCAAGCATAGTTGCCGAGCATACCAATACAACATATAATTTTGATCCCATAATAGTTTCCATTTTTGTGTCAAGCGATAATCCCTAAAGTATTCACGTTGATCCAATGTTACTCCCATTATATATTTGAATGGGGTTTTCTCAGGATTATCAAAGTAGTACATAATATCTTTCGCATAATGAGCATCGAGGGTTTTAGGAGGTTCCCCATCTCCATGAGTAGCAAGTACACCTAATTTTTTTGGTATTTCGTGTTCCATATCCATAACTAAAGATAGAGAACAACTTAGAACGGAAAATAAAATCTACTTAGTGATAAAGCAAACAAGCACACACGAGAATATTCATCCCACGCTATGACTCCCCGGCAACGGCGCCAGGAAAAGGTCTTGATAACCCACAAGTATAGGGGATCAATTGTAGCGTCTTTCGATAAGTAAGAGTTTCAAACCCAGCGAGGAGCTAATGGTAGAACAAATATTCCTTCAAGTTCTATCGACCACTGATACAACACTATGCACGCTTAACGTTTACTTTACCTAGAACAAGTATGAAACTAGAAGTACTTCGTAGGTGTTGTGGGATAGGTTTGCAAGAATATAAAGAGCACGTAAATATAAACTAGGGGATGTCTAGGTAAAGAAGCAATGAAGTTAGTATAGCGGGTGTGGAAAAGTGGTGGTAGGAGTTGCGAAATTGTCCCTAAGCAATTGACTACGTTACTAGACTGATAGCAAGTTTTATGTGGGAGAGGCCACTGGTAGCATGTCATCCCTGACTTCAAATTCTATGCACTTATGATTGGAACTATTAGCAAGCATTCACAACTACTAGCGTTCATTAAGGTAAAACCCAACCATAGCATTAAGATATATTGGCCCCCCTTCAATCCCATATGGATCAATTTCTAGGCTAGGTTAAAGCTTCTGTCACTCTTGCCCTCCAATACGTAGTCCTATCATCACACAGCTAACCATATGGTATGATCCACGTGCGCTCTCATATGATGGGCACCAAAGGACAGCAACATAACCACAAGAAAATTAAACCAATCATAGCAATTCACCAATCACCGATAGGACAACAAAAATCTACTCAGACATCATAGGATGGCAACGCATCATTGGATAATAATTGAAGCATAAAGCCCCATGTTCAAGTAGAGGGTACAGCGGGTTGCGGGAGAGTGGACCATTGTAGATAGATGGGGGAAGGTGATGATGATGTTGGTGAAGATGACGGTGGTGTTGGTGTAGATCGCCGTCTCATAATGATGGCCCTGGTGGCACTCCGGCGCCACCGAAAGCGAGGGGGAGAGTGCCCCCCTCCTTCTCCTTCTTCCTTGGCCTTCTCCCTAGGTGGGAGAAGGGTTCTCCCCCTAGTCCATGGCCTCCATGGCATGGGAGGGGCGAGAGCCCCTCCGAGATTGGATATGTCTCTCTGTCTCTCTCTGTTTCTACGTTCTCAGATTCTGGCCTTTCACCGTTTCTTATATTCCCGGAGATCCGTAACTCCGATTGGGCTGAAAGTTTGACACGATTTGTATCCGGATATTGGCTTTCTTGCGGCGAAAGAATGGCACCAACCGCCTTACGGGGTGGCCACGAGGGTCAGGGACGCACCCACCCCCCTGGGCGGCGTCCCCTGCCTCGTGGCCCCCTCGGGCACCTTCTCGCATTGATTCTTCCTCCCAAAAATCACATATATTCTATAAAAAATCTGCGTGCGTTTTTATCCTGTTTGGACTCCGTTTGATATGGATATTCTGTGAAACAAAAAACATGCAACAAACCAGAACTAGCACTGGGCACTGGATCAATATGTTAGTCCCAAAAATAGTATAAAAAGTTGCCAAAAGTATGTAAAAGTTGTAGAATATTGGCATGGAACAATCAAAAATTAAGATACGACGGAGACGTATCTGTAGTGTGATAAAAGATAATTTGATAGATGCAAATAAGATGGAAGCAAATAAAACGCAGCAAGGTATTTTTGGTTTTTTGATAATATAGATCTGAAAATTAAATAGGCAAATAGTAGAAAACATGAATAGCAATATATATCTGCAAGTATATGATGAGAAATGAACCCGGAGGCTGTAGGTTTCGCTAGTGGCTTCTCTTGAGAAAATAGCATACGGCGGTTAAACAAATTACTGTTGTGCAATTGATAGAAAAGTGAATAGTTATGACGATATCCAAGACAAATGATCATGTATATTGGCATCACGATCAAGATTATTAGACTGACTCCTACATGCATCTACTACTATTACTCCAAACATCGACTGCTATCCAGCATGCATCTAGTGTATTAAGTTCCAAAAGGAAACAGAGTAATGCCTTAAGAATGATGCCATGATATAGACAAGATCTATTCATGTAGGAATAGACCCCCCCCCCCAACATCGTTTTATCCTTAATGGCAACGATACATGCATGTCATGTCTCCCTCTGTCACTGAGATTGAGCACCGCAAGATAGAACCCATGACAAAGCACCTCTTCCTACTGCAAGATCAATCTATCAAGTTGGCCAAACAAAACCGAAATATGAAAGAAGAAATATGAGGCTATAATAATCATGTATGGATATAATTGCAAATAGATCTGATCATAAACTCAAAATTCCTCGGATCCCAACAAACACACCACAAAAGAGTTGCATCAAATAGATCTCCGAAGAGAACATTGTATTGAAGATCAAAAAGAGAGAAGAAGCCACCTAGCTACTTCCTACGGACCCGTTGGTCTGTGGTAAACTACTCACACATCATTGGAGAGGCACCAATGGAGATGATGAACCCCTCCATGATCTTGTTCCTCTCCGGCGGAGCACCGGAAAAGGACTCTATATTGGATCTCGTGGTCCTGGAACTTACGACGGCTGGAACAATTTTTCTCTGACTCCTCTAGGGTTTCTTGAATATCTGAGAATTTATAGAGCTGAGAGGTGGTGGAAAGGACTCTCGTGGGCCCCATGGTCCATCAGGTTCTGCCTGGGCCTCCTGGCACGCCCTGGTGGACCGTGGGCCCCATGAGCCTCCCTCGTGCACTTGTTTGGCCCTCCGAATATCTTCTGGTCAAAAAATTTCTCAAAAACGTTTCATTGCATTTGGACCCCGTTTGATATTGACATTCTGTGAAATAAAAAAAACAGGCAAAAAACAGCAACTGGCACTAGGCACTATGTCAATATGTTAGTCCCAAAAAATGATATGAAAGTGCTAGAAAATGATTGTAAAACATCCAAGAATGATAATTTAACAACATGGAAAAATAAAAAATTATAGATATGTTGGAGACGTATCACACCCGAACGTGACGTCGGGGCGACGCAGAGTGCCCCCGCGCCCGTGAAAGCCATGCCCAAGCGCCGACGCCCCCATCAGGACGGAAGTCACCTTCATCACGGTGAACACCTTCTTCTTCTTCTTCTTCTTCTTCTTCTTCTTCTTCTTCTTCTTCTTCTTCTTCTTCTTCTTCTTCTTCTTCTTCTTCTTCTTCTTCTTCTTCTTCTTCTCTGCGTGCCGCTCCTGATTCGGCGCGGTAGGAGGTTAGCATGGGCACACAGACTACATGTGCATGACCAAAGGGTAGGTGGAGGCACTTAATCATCCGACGCGGTCCACTTCCTCTTCTTTTCGTCGATGGACGCTGTAGGATCGAAAGTATGTCTAGAGGGGGGGGGTGATTAGACTACTTGACAATATAAAAAATCTGCCTTTTGATCATGCAAGGTTTTTGGCAGTTTCACAACTAAGATCAATTCAAGTATCACCCTACACATGCAATTCTAGAGTATAAGCAGCGGAAAGTAAATTGCACATGTAGTAAAGAGAGGTGGAGAAGATCAAACGCAGTTTGGAGACACGGAGATTTTTGTCGTGGTTCCGATAGGTGGTGCTATCGTACATCCACGTTGATGGAGACTTCAACCCACGGAGGATAACGGCTGCGCGAGTCCACGGAGGGCTCCACCCACGAAGGGTCCACGAAGAAGCAACCTTGTCTATTCCATCATGGCCTACGCCCACGGAGGACTAGCCTTACTCGGGGTAGATCTTCACGAAGTAGGCGATCTCCTTGCCCTTACAAACTTCTTGGTTCAACTCCACATCTCAAAGACGGAGGCTCCCAAGCGACACCTAACCAATCTAGGAGGCACCACCCTCCAAAAGGTAATAGATGTTGTTGATGGTGATGAACTCCTTGCTCTTGTGCTTCAAATGATAATCTCCCCAACACTCAACTCTCCTCACTGATATGGCTGTGGTGGAAGAAAGGATTGAGTGGAAAGCAACTTGGGAAGGCTAGAAATCAAGTTTCATATGGTAGGAATGGAATGACTTGATCTCAACACAAGGGTAGGTAGTTCTCTTCTCAGAAAGTGTATGGTAGGAGTGGTGGTACTTTCTGATGGCTCTCTCCACGAATGAAGAGGGGGTGGAGGGGTATATATAGCCTCCACATAAAATCCAACCGTTACACACATAATTGAGCAATCTCGGTGAGACCGAAGTGAAAACTCGGTCAGACCGAAAGTTCAAATATAGTGAACGTTGGGGTTTTCGGTGGGACCGAAAATACCATCTTGGTGTGTCCGATATGAGTCAAAGGTAGGAGCTTTCCATTCTCGGTGGGACCGAAATTAACAACTCGAATATTCCGATATGATGTCAAATGGTTACAGAAGGTTGGCAGCCCAGTTTCGGTGAGACCGAACTCAAAATCGGATGGACCGAAAAATTAGGGTTTGGAAGAATAACTGAGGTGGTTCATCTCGGTGGGACTGAGTTGGAGAAATCGGTTTGTCCGAGATTACTTATGAGTGTGTTAAATAGTGAAAGTTGCTGATAGTTGAGGGATCTAAATCACTAAGCACTTGAGCAACCAGATCATCAACACAACCTCATCCCCTTTTAATAGTATTGGCTTTTCCTATGGACTCAATGTGATCTTTGATCACTAAACCAAAAATAGAGTCTTGAGCTTTTGCCAATGCTTGTCTTAGCATTTTGAGGGGTCCACTTCTTCAGACATTTCCATACCCATATCATCGAACTTCTCTGAAATGATTCTCAAGTAAATATTAGTTCAATGATATATATGTTGTTATTAATTACCAAAACCACCCGGGGATTAGTTGCACTTTCAATCTCCCCCTTTTTGGTAATTGATGACAACATATAGATCAAAGCTTCGACAAAAGATATAATCAATGAATAATATCGTCGCTTTGAGAAGTATGTGATAAACAAGAGCTCCCCCTAAATTTGTGCATTATTTAAAATTTGTGTTTGAATGCAAATGCACAATCGATTAGGATTATGGGTCACTCTTCCATGTCACATACATCTTGGTGGAGCGCACAAAATGATAAGAATGAATAACATGCACTCAATCACCAAGACAAGAGTAAATAGCCATACAATAAGGAATAGCATATGATAGGCATTAAGCACACATTAAAGCATAGTATGACCAAGCACTCATTAAGGTAGCATCAAACGTAGTAGCAAGCACACTGAAAGTTTTAAGAACCAAAAGAACCAAGTGTATCTCAAAGAAAACCGGCAAAATAACGAAAGAGCACTCTCTCTCTCTCGAAG
This sequence comes from Secale cereale, assembly GCA_902687465.1. Taxonomy (NCBI): domain Eukaryota; kingdom Viridiplantae; phylum Streptophyta; class Magnoliopsida; order Poales; family Poaceae; genus Secale; species Secale cereale. The sequence continues at coordinate 302,284,064 of LR738711.1, forward strand.
CCCTATGATCTATACAATTTCTCCCCCTTTGGCAACAAGTTACCAAAAAGTTCGAAAAGATATAGAACTAAGCGTCACTGTGGGCTCTGCTGGCGGCTCCCGTCTGGGTAGATGTCGGTGTAGAAATGACTGCATCGGCGAAGACTTCTGCTGATGTCTGCGCTGGAGGAGTGGATGCTGGAGCTGGAGTAACTGCTGGAGCTGTAGCTGGTGCTGAAGTGGTAGCCCTGGAGTTAGTCACTGGGATAGCTGCAGATCGGGATCCTCTGGGAACCTGAGCAGTCTGGCGATGAGAGTCCTGGACTAGATCATCCTGCATGAGCTCTGCTCTCTCCTGCCTTGCTTCCTCCATGTCTGCCTCAAGCTTGTTGACGGACACCTGAATCTCAGTCAGCTTCACGTCCAGAGCGTGGATCTTGTCCTCAACAATCCTCTCTAGGCTTTCCTGAGATTGTTCAATGCTGGCCAGGCGTTGTTCAATCCTTTGGGTAGCTTCAAGAATCTGCTCTCCGAAGCTCTTTGGTTTAGCTGCTGCTGCTGCTGCCTCTTTGTCAGCTTTGGCTTTCTTCGCAGCTTCAATTTTGGCTTGTCCTTCAACTGAGGTTGGATCCTCCTCATCCATCACAACTATGTTATCCTCATGCTCTGGCTGCAGTGGCAAGTGCTTCCTATCCAACATGAATTTGCCCGTGCCAAACTTGGCATTGATGAGCATCTGAATTTGTGGGGCAAATCCACACGACCTCTTCTGGTCAGCTGCAGTCCTCTTAATGGTCTCTACCATTAAGTCCATCACCTTGAAAGGTGCCTTCTCATCGAGAATGTGCAGCATGTTGATAGAATAGCCTCGAATCATGCGGTGGTCTCCAGACTTGGGCATCAAGGTATGCCTCAAAATAGTGTTTGTGGTGGTCAGACCTGCCTGGAGATAGTACACTGAGCCAAGCTTCCACCCTTCCAAATCAGCAGCGGGGATCTCCTTGTACATGTTCTTCATGGAATCATGGCTTTTCTTAGGAATCCCATAGACATCAATGTCGTCCTCTCTCTGCACTGGAGCATTCAGAAGTTCTGCCCATTCTTCAACAGACGAAGAAAACATCTGACCTTCAGTCATCCAGGTGATCTTGCCATCAGGATAGAAGTGGGCTGTGGCGTAGAACTACATGATCATCTCGTCATTCCAAGCTGTCAGCTCTTGACCCACAAAATCAGCAACTCCACATGCAGTGAAGCTCTCATGCACATGGGGAAAGAAGTCTCGGTGCTCTTCACTGTCAATGTACTTCCAGTCAACATACCTGGTGTCAGCAACAATAGGCTTCTTATCCATCAGCACGGTCTCATAGAAGTCCTGCTGCTCTCGGGTGTGGAATCTGGGGTCCACAGCAGTCCTTTTCCTCACGGCATATGGATCAGACTGTCTCCATAGCCTGAGACCTTTATCCTTCCTTGCCTTCATGTCCTCGGCTTGAGGATGAGCATCGTTGTGGAGCGGCAACTTAGGACGGAGCTTAAGCAACACATGCTCTTCATCTGACTCAGACGGTGGCATCTCACCTTTGTTCTTCTCAGAAGCTGGAATGCTCCTGGTTGTCCTCTTGGGCTTGGCTGGAGCTGCCTTGGCTTGGGCAGGCTTCTTGGTCTTAGAAGTGGCTTGAGCCCTAATAGCATCACCCATGAACTTAGCTTTCTGAGGAGGAGGCTGGGGTGCATCTTCTTCTTCTTCTTCAGCAGCTGCATCAACTTGAGGTTCAGCATATACTACCCTCTTCCTTTTGGAAGTTTTCTTCACCTTACTTGGAGCTGGCTCTTCCAAGTTGAGCTTCTTTGCAACAGCTGACTGCTTGACCTTGCTGGTGCCTTTCTTTGACTGCTGCCCTTCGTGCTCTTTGGCAACGACTTTCCTCTTGGACTTGGAGGTAACTTCCTCAGCAACGAAGTCAGAGTCCTCATCATCAGAATTTTTCTTCTTCCTGGTTCTGGTGGCTGCAGGAGGCAAACCACTAGGGGTGCTCCTCTCACCATCATCACTGGAACTACTAGCCTCAGGACTAGTATCAGCCTCTGGAATCTCTGCAAACGGTGATTCAGACCTGTTCTGGCTGTCACTGACATCTGACATGGCTGACAACCTGTGAAAAGATAAGGTATAGGCAGAGTAGAAGAGTTATCACAACTGCAGAGGTTTTTGCAAAAAAAATGAGTTCAAATCTTAGTTTTGAGTTTTCACAGAATGCATTTCGGTCAAACCGATTTTCAGTTTCGGTGAATCCGAAGTGTATACAGAAACCTACACACCACTTTCGGTCAGACCGAAATGGGTTTCGGTCCTACCGAAACACTAGGGTTTCACTGAGACTCTACATCGGTCACACCGATTTGCACGAATCGGTTAGACCGAATGGTGCAGTGCAATGGCCAGAGGCCAAATCGGTCATTCCGAGTTTTCAAAATCGGTTTCACCGAGATGTGTTCCGTGGAAACCTAAACCTAAGAATTTCGCTTGAAACTAAAGGATCTGATCTGATGTTTAGGGAATATCTCAAACGTGGATAGATTCATGGCAAGCCAATCGTGCAAGAATCAGATGGGGAGCACGAAAGGGATCGGGACTCACCCTAACTTGATGGAGTCCCTCTACGGCGGCAACGGCGCGGAGAGGATTACCGTTGACGGCGGCGGAGACCTGCGGCGAGGGCGCACAGGCGACGACGGCGAAGATCCAAAGACCAGGGTGACGGCAGCAGGGGACTTGGGGGCGAAACGGTTTGAAGAATTAAATCGCGCGCAGCCCTCAGGTATATATATCCCCATACTGTTAGTGGGACCGAGTTGAAAAACTCGGTGACACCGAAATGGCTAACTGCTGTGCAGTTACACATATCGGTCACACCGAGATTTTAAACTCGGTTTCACCGAGATGAAACCTAGATCAGTCTAAGCGTTTCGGTTGGACCGAGATGGAGAAGCCGGTCAGACCGAAATGGACTTAGAAGGTTTTGGAAGTCAGCCTTAGACGGATCGGTGGCTCCGAGTGCTCCTCACTCGGAGGGTCCGAAAATGACTTGTTCAAAGTTGTGATATGAGCATGAATAGAGTTTGAGACAAGAAAGCATAGATCGCTAGGGAAGGTGCTTAGGCATTCTTGTCCATCCATTTGGCCAGAAAAGTCAAACAATCAAAACAACAAATGGATGTCCTTGAATGGATGAAATCATGCATTCAACATGCTCACACAATAAGATAGCAACTAAAATATGTGTCAAACATGCACAACCAATACTCTAGCTACTAGCACACAATTTGTCGATGACTAGGTCATCTATATATGAGTATTTTGACTTAGGAGCCAAATGAGAACATTTGATCATAGGTCATACTCATCGTTTAAGCACAAGTGGGGTTACCACTTTTACATAAAGCATTTATGTGTTCACATCATTTGGAGATGCTTTAGCTCAATTTTTAGAGCAAAGCTCCCCCTAGATGTGAGAACCCCTTTTAAAGGGTGAAACTAACCTTGGGTTGTCGTAGAAGACTTCATGTAGATGTTGAAGATTTGGATGCTCAATGTTGATGTAGATCATCAAGAGTTGGGAGCTATCCTTTGGATTTGGGCACTTTCAATACCTACATGGGTTAGTCCCACAAGGAACAAACAAGGATATCCATAGACATAGATTGAAGTTCACAAAAGATGATGTCCATGAAAGCAATGATTACCTTGTCCCTTGACTTACCAACAAGAGGGTTTGTGACTCCATGAACTAGTGCATGATGTGGAAGTTGATTGCACAAGTTCTTACCAAAATGAATATGAGTGAAGTATGTTGGCGGAGTCACCCTCAAGAACCTTCTAGTTCTTCTTCTTTGGGATCCACATCATCTTGATGGGAATCCTTGGGGTTGTAGTTGAGCTTGACGAAGTAGAACTTGATGTGTCTTTGGGAACCCACTTGACCATGGCTTGAGGTGCTTCAATGAATGCATCAATCTCCTCTTGAAGCTTGTCCTTGGCCTTTAGCTTGTGGTCTCGTGGTGGAAGGTCATCTTTAGCTTGTTCCACATTGGAAGAAGTAGGATCATACTTCTCCTTTTGTGAAACAAACTGTGGAGTAGGGTATTGACCTTCTTCCCACTCAACACCTTCGGCGTTGAACTTTCGCTCAAAACCAATCCCTTGATTCTTCCGGTGCCTTCCTTGTTTGCGAACAATCTCCTCAAAGTTCTTGCTTCCGGCAAGACTCTTGTAGACACCCTTCTCTATGATTTCCTTCAATAAGCTATTTTCTTGCTCAAGTGTAACTTGGCTTGAAACATTGTTAGTGGAATCAAGAGAACTACTAGAAGCAACAATATTGGATTTAACATGGTTATTGTTACTACTAGAGGAAGAATTTTTCTTATGCTTGTCATGCTTAGTCTTAATAGGTGGCAAGAAATTAGACAAGAGAAGTCGTTTGGCAAGATATGAAGAACTCTTCTTTCGAAGATCGTCATTGATCGCTTTTAGAAACTCATGTTCTTGCTCTAGAGTGAGCTTCTCGAAGCGTAGCTTCTCATGAGATCTTAGGAGCTCTCTATGATCTTCTTGAGTTATTTCATGAGCTAACTTAAGAGTGTTTAGTTCTTTAGTTAGACGCTCAATCTCCTTCATAGCATTGTCATTCGACTCTTCTCGACTATAAAGACTACTAGCATTTTCATCATTACTAAGCTCACTAGATTTATCATGCAAGAGCTCATCTTCACCAATCAAGTCATCCTCATCACTATCAAAGTCAATGAATTCAGGGTGTGTTACCTTGGGGCCTTTAGCCATGTAGCATCTTCCAATTCCTTCATTTGGTGAATCAAATAAGTCGTAGGAGTTGGAGTTGGAGGATACGAGTGCAAGTCCGGCAACACCTTCATCTTGACTGTAGTCGGAGTCGGAGTGATAGCTTCCATCGGATTGATTGTCGGAGTCGGAGCCGGAGACCCGTTCACCTACATGAGCTTGATGTCTTCTTCTTGTGTAGCTCCTTGATGACTTGTCTTTCCTCTCCGAATCCTTGCTTCTCCGAGAGGGTCTTCGTTCATAACGATCATCTCTACTCCTTCTCTCTCTCCGAGGTGACTCATCTCTTGCTCTTCTTCTTGGAGATTCTTCTCTTCTCTTGTGGGGAGCCGTACACTCATTTGAGAAGTGTCCGGGTCTTCCACAATTGTAGCAGTTTCGATCACGACTAGAAGATCTCTTTTCATCATATGATCTAGACTTTGAGCTTCTTTCTTTGTCTCTATTCTTGTAGAACTTGTTGAAGTTCTTGACCATTAGGCTTATCTCCTCATTGGAAATTAGCTTGTCACTAGAGGTAGTGGGAGCATCACTTGTAGCTTTGTAAGCACCACTTGACTTGTTGTGAAGCTCTTCCTTATCCTTAAGTGTCATCTCATGAGCAACAATTCTTCCAATGACTTCAGTTGGCTTGAGAGTCTTGTAGTTTGGCATCATTTGGATCAAAGTGCACACGGTGTCATACTTTCCATCCAAAGCTCTTAGAATCTTCTTTATGATGAATCGGTCGGTCATTTCTTCGCTTCCTAAGCCGGCAATCTCATTTGTGATGAGAGCAAGCCTAGAGTACATTTCAGCGACTCCTTCACCATCCTTCATCTTGAACTTGTCAAGTTGACCTTGAAGAATATCTAGCTTTGATTCCTTCACAGATTCAGTACCTTCGTGCATTTCAACCAAAGTATCCCAAATCTCTTTAGCATTCTCAAGACGGCTGATTTTGTTGAACTCCTCGGGACACAAAGCATTGAAGAGAATGTCACAAGCTTGAGCATTGTTTTGCAACATCCGCAATTCTTCTGGTGTAGCTTCGTGATCTGGAACTTTTCCTTCCTCGAAGAAATCACCTTGCATACCAACACAAATAATGCCCCATGCGGCTGGGTTATGACCAAGAATATGCATTTTCATTTTATGCTTCCAACTAGCAAAATTTGTACCATCAAAGTAAGGACCTCTACGATAATTACCCTCACTAGACGCCATACTTTCCTAGGTTGTGAAACCAAGCTTATGGAGTCCAATGCAATGGAAACCAAAACAATGGAGACCAAAGCTCTGAAACCACTTGTACGATCGAAAGTATGTCTAGAGGGGGGGTGATTAGACTACTTGACAATATAAAAAAATCTGCCTTTTGATCATGCAAGGTTTTTGGCAGTTTCACAATTAAGATCAATTCAAGTATCACCCTACACATGCAATTCTAGAGTATAAGCAGCGGAAAGTAAATTGCACATGTAGTAAAGAGAGGTGGAGAAGATCAAACGCAGTTTGGAGACACGGAGATTTTTGTCGTGGTTCCGATAGGTGGTGCTATCATACATCCACGTTGATGGAGACTTCAACCCACGGAGGGTAACGGCTGCGCGAGTCCACGGAGGGCTCCACCCACGAAGGGTCCACGAAGAAGCAACCTTGTCTATTCCATCATGGCCTACGCCCACGGAGGACTAGCCTTACTCGGGGTAGATCTTCACGAAGTAGGCGATCTCCTTGCCCTTACAAACTTCTTGGTTCAACTTCACATCTCAAAGACGGAGGCTCCCAAGCGACACCTAACCAATCTAGGAGGCACCACCCTCCAAAAGGTAATAGATGTTGTTGATGGTGATGAACTCCTTGCTCTTGTGCTTCAAATGATAATCTCCCCAACACTCAACTCTCCTCACTGATATGGCTGTGGTGGAAGAAAGGATTGAGTGGAAAGCAACTTGGGAAGGCTAGAAATCAAGTTTCATATGGTAGGAATGGAATGACTTGATCTCAACACAAGGGTAGGTAGTTCTCTTCTCAGAAAGTGTATGGTAGGAGTGGTGGTACTTTCTGATGGCTCTCTCCACGAATGAAGAGGGGGTGGAGGGGTATATATAGCCTCCACACAAAATCCAACCGTTACACACATAATTGAGCAATCTCGGTGAGACCGAAGTGAAAACTCGGTCAGACCGAAAGTTCAAATATAGTGAACGTTGGGGTTTTCGGTGGGACCGAAAATACCATCTCGGTGTGTCCGATATGAGTCAAAGGTAGGAGCTTGCCATTCTCGGTGGGACCGAAATTAACAACTCGGATATTCCGATATGATGTCAAATGGTTACAGAAGGTTGGCAGCCCAGTTTCGGTGAGACCGAACTCAAAATCGGATGGACCGAAAAATTAGGGTTTGGAAGAATAACTGAGGTGGTTCATCTCGGTGGGACTGAGTTGGAGAAATCGGTTTGTCCGAGATTACTTATGAGTGTGTTAAATAGTGAAAGTTGCTGATAGTTGAGGGAGCTAAATCACTAAGCACTTGAGCAACCAGATCATCAACACAACCTCATCCCCTTTTAATAGTATTGGCTTTTCCTATGGACTCAATGTGATCTTTGATCACTAAACCAAAAATAGAGTCTTGAGCTTTTGCCAATGCTTGTCTTAGCATTTTGAGGGGTCCACTTCTTCAGACATTTCCATACCCATATCATCGAACTTCTCTGAAATGATTCTCAAGTAAATATTAGTTCAATGATATATATGTTGTTATTAATTACCAAAACCACCCGGGGATTAGTTGCACTTTCAGACGCCAACGTGATGTCGCCCCCGCCCAGCACTATTCCGGCGCCACCTTTGGGACCATCGAGGCGCCTCACCATGCCGCCACCTTTGGGCGAGGCGCGACC
>LR738711.1:302291865-302372970 GCA_902687465.1 Secale cereale
CCCCCCCCTTGAGGGACCATGGTCGACGGGGGCTCTGATAACCCACAAGTACATGGGATCAATTGTAGCCTCTTTCGATAAGTAACAGTGTCGAACCCAACGAGGAGCTAAAGGTAGAACAAATATTCCCTCAAGTTCTATCGGCCACCGTTACAACTCTACGCACAGTTGATGTTCACTTTACCTAGAACAAGTATGAAACTAGAAGTACTTTGTAGGTGTAACGGGATAGGTTTGCATGATAATAAAGAGCACATAAATATAAACTAGGGGTTGTTTAGACAAATACACAACTAAGTTAGTTTTAGTAGAGAGGTTTTGTCACAAGAAAGTTATTTGTCCCTAGGCAACCGATAACTAGACTGGTAATCATTATTGCAACTTCATATGAGGGAGAGGCATAAGCTAACATACTTTCTATTCTTGGATCATATGCACTTATGGTTGGAACTCTAGCAAACATCTGTAACTACTAAAGATCATTAAGGTAAAATCCAACCATAGCATTAAAGTATCAAGTCCTCTTTATTCACATACCAAAACAACTTACTTACTCGGGTTTAAGCTTATGTCACTCTATCAACCCACCATAAGCAAATCATGAATATATTGCAAACCCTACAATGGGGATCCCTCACGCTTGTGACACAGAGAGCACCATGGGACAGTGCCAATAAGAAAACATGCAACTCAAACGAATCAAGATCATCAAATAACCCATAGGACAAAACGGATCTACTCAAACATCATAGGATAGCCATACATCATTGGGAAATAATATGTAGCATTGAGCACCATGTTTAATTAGAAAGTATAGCGGGTAGAAGAGGTGTTACACCGCTTTATAGAGGGGAAGAGAGTTGGTGATGATGGTGGCGAAGTTGTCAGTGTAGATCGACGTCACGATGATGGCCCCGGCGGCGTTCCGGAGCCACCGGGAGAGAGGGGGAGAGAGCCCCCCTCCTTCTTCTTCTTCTTCCTAGACCTTCCCCTAGATGGGAGAAGGGTTACCACTCTGGTCCATGGCCTTCATGGCGGCGGAGGGGCGGGAGCCCCTCCAAGACTGGATCTCTCTATCTGTTTCCTTTTGTTTGTGCGCTCCCAGATTCTGGCCTTTCACCGTTTCTTAAATTCCCGGAGATCCGAAACTCCGATTTGGCTAAATTTTAACACATTTTTATCTGGATATTGGCTTTCTTGCGGAAAAAGAAGGGCACCAACCTACTTATGTGGTGGCCACAAGGGTCCAGGGCATGCCCTAGCCCCTAGGGCTGTAGCGACCACGATCCGAATGGACCAAAGTCTTTGTGTTCTATGTCATCCCTGGATTGGTAATTCTGACACACACAGTACTTGAAGGATTTATAACAGAGTGGCAATCACACACTTATTACATCGAATGTCTCATAAGAGAACTTATTACAAAATAATATGGCAAAAGGCCATCTAACTCGATAACAGCGGAAGGCTTGAAAGATAAGTGTGTCCATCAACTCTAACGGCATAGCTGAGTGCACGACAAACGATCCAGCGCACCTTACTCTTCTTCTGAAAAGTCTGCAACTTGACATGTTGCAGACTGAAATGGGTCAGCACATGGAATATACTGCAAGATAACACAGTAGAGCAAGGAACAGAATAAAGGCTAGCACTACATGCATATATGGCTGGTGGAGGCTCTAAGGTTAATGTTTTTGCATAAAGCCAATTTTTCCCTACAACAAAGGAATAAATTTATTGTTAACTATCATGGTAGTTGAAACATCGGTGAGAAGTTTCCTCCAACTCAATCCCAATTAAAGCCATCTTTATTAACCCAACAAATTAGTTTTAGAGTGATGAGATCAATCCAATAATTCAAGTACCAGATACTCAAGATGTCCATAACCGGGGACACGACTAATCATGATTAGTTTGTACACTCTACAGAGGTTTGCGCACTTTTCCCCCATAAGACTCGATCTCCTCCGTTGGATTTTTCGCTCTACATGGTGTTTGAGAAACGGATGACCGAGACACAATCTTTCAGAAGCATTTACCCTTTACCCAGGGTGGACCCGTACACCTACTTTCCCCTACATCTGCTAGTCCACCACTGAAAGAGCTCACACAACATACTGTGTGGCATTCCATATGATAATCAGACGGTTCCTCGGGGTTTTCCTAGGACAACACTAGATTCTCCAGGTGCCCTGCAACCAATCCACCTAGATGTGTATTAAAGTAGCCACCTGAAGTTGAACCATTAATTAGCAATCTCACATCTGTCATGGATCCTTTCAAACCCAATCCACGTCTACGAGCATAGCATGGCAACCTAAGCATAACGTAGAAGTAACTCCCAGGGGTTTGATAATAATGCAGGTAATAGGTTCTACCACAATCTACTTCCCAGAGCCACATGTTAAGAGATCCTACTCATGCAATGTGTGAGGGTTGAACTAATGCATAAAAACTGGGTAATAAAGGGTATGATCAATGGGTTAGTTGCCTTGCTGACGATTCAAGAAACCTAGGGACTCGTAGTAGCACAATTCGCACTCCGGGAATTCTATCGCAAACAAACAATAGCACACATAAGCAACCAAGCAAATATGCACGGGTAAAACTCAAATAAGAAGATCTACCTAGAAAGTTCAACTAAAGAACTCTGGTTTGCAAAAATAATCAAATCAAACGGAGCAACGAAACTCAAACTACAAAACAAACAAGATCCATTTACTAGATTGAAATAAAGTCAATCTTTTACAGTACCAAAACCTTGTTCAAGTTGGTTAAATGAAAGAGGGCTTCGAGACGAAGATCTAGGCGCTTGTTTCGCTTGATTCCGAATAACGAGCGAAAAGTTAAACTTAAATGAAGATCAGGGCAGAAATCGCGATCGAAAATAATCGCGGAAAAACCCTGAAAAATAAAACACGACAAACAGGCTAACGAACGAACGTTCGCTAAAAGAAACTAACGAACGAAATCGTTCGTTAACAAATCTAAACGAACGAACATTCACAAAATAGATCTGAACGTAAAAACCGGGGAAAAATCAATCTAATAAAAAACCGGGTTTAGATCTAGGGATTACCTAAAAAAACCGAACGAAAAAAACACGGCGAACTCCGGCGACGGGGCGGCGGCGGCTAGGGTTTCGGCGGGCGGCAGGCTGGGCTGCGGTGGGCTGAGGGGGGAGGGGCGACTGCTTATAAGGGCGGCCGGGCGAAGTGTCCTAGTCGGACACGTCCCGTTAGGTCGGTTCCATTTTTTATAAATAGTCCTCACGCAGCAAAACGGACAAAAGAATACTAAACGGAGTCGAAAAATTCCGAAATAAATTTTCACCGTCCTCTAATAATATTTAGGACAAAGTGAACATTTTCCCGGACCTAGATGCAATTTTGAAAAATGCGCACTTTCCTATGCAAATAAAATTGCGAATAAATCCAAATAAAATACAATAATTGATTTTAATATTTTTCCTCCAATATTTCTTTTGTTTTGGTGAAGTCATATTATCTCCGCTCATATATTTTGTTATGAAATTTTTTTGGAGAGAAAAACAATTAAAACCAAATTGATCGTCGTACCGATATTTGAGAATACTCAAATATGAAAACCGTAAAATCCCCAACTCTCTTCGTGGGTCCTTGACTTGCTTAGAATTTCGAGGATCGCAACATGTGAACGCAAATAAAATATGATATGCAAGGTGACCTATGTATAACATTCCAAATTGAAAATTTGGGATGTTACAAACCTACCCCCCTTAAGATGAATCTCATCCTCGAGATTCGGGTTGGCTAGAAATTAGGTGTGGGTGGTCCTCGCGTAGATCATCCTCTCATTCCCAGGTGGCTTCATCCTCGGTATGGTGGCTGCACTGAAGTTTGCAAAAATTGATAAGCTTGCTACGGGTGACTCTTCTTGCAAACTCGAGGATCTTGACCGGTTTCTCCTCGTAAGTTAGATCACCATCCAGCTGAATTGCTTCTAGGGGCACTGTATCTATTAGAGGAATATCGGCCATTTCAGCTTGGCACTTCTCAATAGGGGAAACATGAAACACGTCATGAACTCCTAACAATCCTTCAGGTAAATCTAACTTGTAGGCGACCTCTCCCATACGTTCCAAAACACGGTATGGCCCTACAAATCTCGGGGCTAACATTCCCTTAACACCAAAACGCTTAACTCCTCGACGAGGTGACACTCTCAGATATGCTATGTCTCCGATTTCATAGACTGCTTCCTTGCATTTCGAATCTTCATAACTCTTCTGCATGGACTGGGCTACCTTTAGTCTATCTCGAATCAGCTTAACCTTCTCTTCCGACTCTTTTATTAGATTTGGTCGAAATAACTGACGGTCTCCGACTTCATCCCACATCAATGGCGTTCGGCATCTCCTCCCATACAATGCTTCAAACGGTGACATCTTCAAACTGGCCTAGTAACTGTTGTTGTACCAAAACTCTACATAGGGCAAGTTGTCATCCCAACTAGATCCATAATCTAGCACGCAAGCTGTCAACATGTCCTCTAGGATCTGATTGACTCTCTCGGTCTGTCCATCAGTCTACGGGTGAAAGGCCATACTGAACTCTAGCCTGGTACCCAAAGTCTGGTGTAGTTGATGCCAAAACTTTGAAGTAAACTGTGTTCCTCTATCTGATACGATGGTCCTCGGAACTCCGTGCAGACATATAATCCTGGTCATGTATATCTTGGCCAACTTCGCACTGCTATAGGTGGTTTTCACGGGGATAAAGTGGGCTACTTTGGAAAAGCGATCCACTACTACCCACATAGAGTCATATCCCGTTCGGGTCCTGGGTAATCCGGTGATAAAATCCATGCCAAGCTTATCCCACTTACATTCGGGTATCAGCATAGGATGCAGTAATCATGCTGGCTTCTGATGTTCTGCCTTCACACTCTGGCATCCATCACATACGGCTACATACTCGGCAATGTCCTTCTTCATTCCCGTCCACCAAAAACATTCCTTCAAATCCAAATACATCTTAGTGTTTCTGGGGTGTATCGAGTATGGCGAATCATGTGCTTCCTGTAGTATCAACTTCCTGATCTCGGCGTTGTTGGGCACATAGACTCGGTCCTCAAACCACAAGGTGTCGTGTTCGTCCTCACGAAAACCCTTGGCTTTTCCTTCACTCATCTTCTCCTTTATCTCGGCAATTTCTTTGTCATCCTTCTGAGCTTCTCGTATCTTTCCCAATAATGTTGACTGAACCTCCAAGGCTGCAATAAAGCCTCTAGGAACTATATCCAAACGAAGCTCCCTGAGATCTTCTGCTAACTCCTTTGGCAATCCTCCATTTACTAGGGTATTGGCATAACTCTTCCGTCTCAAAGCGTCTGCCACCACATTGGCCTTGGCTGGATGATAGTGTAGCTTCATATCATAATCCTTTATGAGCTCCAACCATCTCCTCTGTATGAGGTTCAGTTCCTTCTGGATGAAAATGTACTTCAAACTCTACACATCACAACAATTTCGAATAAGGAAATGTCTCCAGGTTTTGAGCGCATGTACCCACGCTGCTAGCTCCAAATCATGTGTACCATAATTCAACTCGTGCGGTCGAAGTTGATGGTATGAAAAAGAAACAACTCTTCCGTCCTGCATGAGTACTCCTCCAAGTCCTAAGCGTGAAGCATCGCAATACAGTTGGAAATCCTTGCATATATCTGGCAAGATCAGCACTGGGGCTGTCATCAAATGTTTCTTCAACTCCTGGAAACTTTCTTCGCATTCCTAGGTCCAACGGAACTTTGTGTCCTTCTTCGACAGTGTCGTCATAGGCTTTGCAATCTTGGAGAAATTCTCTATGAATCTCAGGTAATATCCCGCGAGTCCAAGAAAACTGCGGATTTCTCCAACTGAGGTGGCTGCCAACCACTCAGTGACTGCCTGCACCTTGATAGGATCCACTTCTATACCTTCTCCTGATATAACATGTCTTAAGAATCTAACTTCCTTCAAGCAAAACTCACATTTGCTGAACTTGGCATATAACTGGTGTTCTCTGAGCTTCTCAAGAACCAAACGCAAATGCTCCTTGTGTTCCTCTTCGTTCTTCGAATACACCAAAATATCATCAACGAATACCACGACAAACTTATCCAAGAACTCCATTAACACCTTATTCATCATACTCATGAAATAGGCAGGGGCGTTAGCCAATCCAAATGACATAACCATATAGTCATATAGCCCATACCTTGTGTTGAAGGCTGTCTTGGGTATATCTTTTTCTCGGATCTCCAATTGGCAGTATCCTGATCGTAGATCGATTTTGGAGAATACTTTAGCTCCTTGCAGTTGGTCGAATAAATCATTGATCATCAGCAATGGGTAATTATTCTTAATCTTCACTTCGTTCAGTGCCCGATAATCAACGACCATCCTTAAAGATCCATACTTCTTCTCGACCAAGAGCACTGGGGCTCCCCAAGGTGATGAACTTCGTCGAATGAATCCTTTCTCCAATAACTCCTTAATCTTCTTCTTGATCTCCTCTAGATCATTCGCTGGCATCCGATATAGTCTCTTCGATATTGGTCCGGTGCCTGGCAATAGCTCTATCAAAAACTCAATGTCCCTATCTGGCAGCATGCCTGGTAGCTCCTCTGGAAATACATCCGGGTAATCCTTCACTACAGGCACTTCCTCCTGAACAACTCCCGAGAGAGAATTTACTTGTGTCCTCCAAGGCGCACGTCTAGATACATACTTGATCCTTTTTCCCTCCGTGGTGGTAAGTAAAATCGACTTATTGGAAAAATCGATGTTTCCTCCATACATCAATAGCCAATCCATACCTAGTATCACATCCAATCCTTGTGACTCCAAAACTATCAGGTCTGAGGAGAAAACATGGTGTCCAATGGTCAATGGCATCTAAAAACATACTTGATTTGCCCTATATTCGGCTCCTGGTGAGCTTACTAACATAGGGGTCATAAGTACTTTGGTGGACAACTTATATCTATCCACGAATCCCCTTGAAATGTATGAATGCAATGCACCAGTATCAAAAAGAACTATTGCGGTAAATGACTTAACCTAAAACTTACCGACAACTGCATCCGGTTGCTCTTCAACCTCCTCCATGTTCACGTGGTTCACTTGTCCCCTGTTGAAAGGGTTGGGCTTCTTCCCAGCGCTTCCATTTCCGTTCCCATTCTTCGCTTCCGGGCACACCGTGGTGTAGTGTCCATTCTTCCCGCACTTGAAATAGGTAATGTGACCTAGATCCCTCTTGGCGGGTGTGGTTGGAGTGGAGCGGTTCTGATTATTGCTTGCTCCATTCCCATTCCCATTCTTGGAGCCATTGTGGTTATGAGAAATCCCTCCATTATGGGTGTGGCTTCCATGGTTATGGGTGTGCCCTCCCGAGTTTGGAGTGAAACGGGGCTTCTGGTGGGCTCCGGAACTGGTCTTCCCTTGTCCATACTTCCTCTTGCGGCTCTCAATCTGCTGCTGCTTCCCTTCTATCTAGAAACTCCGGGTAGTTATTGAATGTTGCCACCATCAACTGTATGATCATCTTGTCATTTAGCCCTTCCATAAACTTCTCCTGCTTTGCGGCATCTGTGGCCACATCATCAGGGGCATAGCGAGATAGAGTACTAAACTCATCTACGTACTGAGCCACAGTACAATTTCCTTGGTGTAAGTTGCAAAACTCACGCTTCTTCATGCTCATAGCTCCAGTTGAGACATGGGCGGTGCGAAAAGCTTGCTGAAACTGATCCCAGGTGACATTGGCTACAGGAAAAGTGGCTGTGTAATTCTCCCACCATGAGGCTGCTGGTCCATCCAATTGATGTGCGGCAAAATGCACCTTCTCAGCATCTGTGCAACCTGCGGTGGTCAACTCCCTTCCAATCTTGCGTAGCCAGTCATCAGCAACTGTTGTCTTGACGCTACTGGAAAACACCGGCGGCTGCAACCTTAGAAAGCGGGCTAGGTTGTCCACTGGTGGTGGTGGTGGAGGGTTGTGTCGTTGTTGTTCTGATTATTCTGGTTCTGGACAATAAGTTGCATCAAAGTGTTCTGCTGCTGGATCAAATGAGTGAGCTCAGGGGGAAACTCAAATCCGGGCTCACGTCTCGGAGGCATCTGATGGGTTTAGAGGGAAGAGATTATAACAGAAATGAGGTCTAGGGGGAAATTCACTACCCATATGCACATGAGACAAACACAATCATATCACACCAATCAATTTCAATCAAAGTTATACAAATGATCTAAACTAACATTACAAAAGTGCTCGAACTTCTACTATATGGGGGAAACTACTATTCCTATGGTGGTCATCTAGAAATTTTGATCGGTTGAAGATTCCATGATATCTGCTCCAGCTTCGTCTTCATAGTCATCATCACTATCATCAGGGTCTGAGTCGATGTCGTCGATGATGATGTAGTCCTTAGAACGAATCTCTTTGGGTTCGTATTCTTCTCCTCCTGGCGCGGGGTCTCCCATGAATACTCCTAGCTTCCTTGTCAGGTCGTCATTCTTCTCCACAAGTATTGCGATTTCCTCCTCGTATCTGTCACGTGAAGACTTGAGTTCCTCTTCTAGCTCCGTATTCCTGGTTAACACCTTCTTCAAATCTATCATGCCTGCGCACATCTGGTGCTCCTATCGACGAATGTGTTGGTTTAACTCTTGGATGAAAGCTGCAATGGACCTGTCCTTCCGGGTGCTGACAATATCCCATTGATCATCTCAGCGCCCGCATATCTGGTAGATAGTGTCCTTCAGCTCTTGTTTGTTGACTTCTCAAATTCATCCCATAGTAATGTGGGCAGCCATACTCTTACCTAGGCTCCAGGTTGGTGCATCAAAGGAAAACTCCATGGGCTCAGTGGCTGGCACGAATGTCCTCCCGGGAATTTGAACTTGAATATTCCATCGCTCCTCTTCTGGTAAAGTGGAGGTGTATGTCCCGATGAAGCTTGGTATTCCGATGTTCAGGTACCTAGTGACTTCCTTCAAATGTTGTCCAAAAGGTGTGTCTTCATCCGGTTGGGTGAACTTGTTCCTTACGTCCACCATCCTAAAGAGTTGAAAATGGAGAGGAGTCAGAAATGAGTGGAGATGAGTGACCTACGGCTCATCTTAGTGGTCGTGTCCTACATTCAGCGTGTGCTCTGATACCATCTTGTAGGGACCACGATCCGAATGGACCAAAGTCTCTATGTTCTGTGTCACCCCTGGATAGGTAATGCTGACACACACAGTACTTGAAGGATTTATAACAGAGTGGAAATCACACACTTATTACATCGAATGTCTCATAACAGAACTTATTACAAAATAATATGGCATAAGGCCATCTAACTCGATAACAGCAGAAGGCTTGGAAGATAAGTGAGTCCATCAACACCAACGGCATAGCTGAGTGAATGACAAACGACCTAGCGCACTTTACTCTTCTGAAAAGTCTGCAACATGACATGTTGCAGCCCAAATCGGGTCAGCACATGGAATATGTTGGCAAGATAACACAGTAGAGCAAGTAACAGAATAAAGGCTAACACTACATGCATATATGGCTGGTGGAGGCTCTAAGGTTAATGTTTTTGCATAAAGCTAATTTTTTCCTACAACAAACAAATAAGTTTATTTTTAACTATCATGGTAGTTGAAACATCGTTGAGAAGGTTCCTCCAATTCAATCCCAATTAAAGCCATCTTTATTAACCCAACAAATTAGTTTTAGAGTGATGAGATCAATCCAATAATTCAAGTACCAGATACTGAAGATGTCCATAACTGGGGACACGGCTAATCATGATTAGTTTGTACACTCTGCAGAGGTTTGTGAATTTTTCCCCACAAGACTCGATCTCCTCCGTTGGATTTCTCGCATTGCATGGTGTTTGAGAAACGGATGACCGAGACATAGTCATTCAGAAGCATTTACTCTTTACCCCGGGTGGACCCGTACACCTACTTTCCCCTACATCTGCTAGTCCACCACTGAAAGAGCTCACACAACGTACTCAACTATGCCAGAGCCCATAATGGCATTGTGGCTGCACACGGAAGTTTCTAGCATGAATAGTTTTATGATCCCTTTGAGCCTGGGTGGCATTCCATATGATAATCACACGGTTGCTCGGGAATTTCCTAGGATAACACTGGATTCTCCAGGTGCCCTGCAACCAATCCACCCAGATGTGTATTAAAGTAGCCACCTTAAGTTGAACCATTAATTAGCAATATCACATCTGTCATGGATACTTTCAAACCCAATCCATGTCTACGAGCCTAGCATGGCAACGTAAGCATAACGTAAAAGTAACTCCCAGGGGTTTGATAATAATGCAGGTAATAGGTTCTACCACAATCTACTTCTGAGAACCACATGTTAAGAGATCCTACTCATGCAATGTGCGAGGGTTCAACTAATGCATAAAATCTGGGTAATAAAGGGTATGATCAATGTGTTACTTGCCTTGCTGACGATTGGCAAAACCTAGGGACTCGTAGTTGCACGCTTCGCACTCCGGGAATTCTATCGCAAACAAACAATAGCACACATAAGCAACCAAGCAAAGATGCACGGGTAAAAATCAAATAAGAAGATCTGACCAGAAAGTTCAACTGAAGAACTCCTTTTTGCAAAAAGAATCAAATAAAACGGAGCAACGAAACTCAAACTATGAAAGAAACAAGATCCGTTTACTAGATTGAACTAAAGCCAATTTTTTATAGTACCAAAACCTTGTTCAAGTTGGTTAAATGAAACGAGGGCTTTGAGACGAAGATCTAGGCGCTTGTTTTGCCTGATCCCGACTAACGAGCAAAAAGTTAAACTAAAACAAAGATCAGGGCAGAAATCGCGATCGAAAATAATCGCAGAAAAACCCTGAAAAAGAAATCGCGACGAACAGGCTAACGAAAGAAAGGTCGCTAAAAGAAACTAACGAACGAAAACGTTCGTTAACAGATCAAAATGAACGAACGTTCACAAAATAGATCCGAATGAAAAAATCAGGGAAAACCGATCTAATACAAAAACCGGGTTTAGATCTAGGGTTTACCTAAAAAAACGAGTGAAAAAAAATGCAGCAACTCCGGCAAACTCTAGCGGCGGCGGCGGTGGCAGCGCGGCACTCGAGGCGGCGACGGTGGCAGCGCGGCGCTCGAGGCGGCGGTGGCTAGGGTTTCGACGGGCGGCGGGCTGGGCTGCGGTGGGCTAAGGGGGGACGGCTGCTTATAAGGGCAGTCGAGCGAAGGGTCCGGGTCGGACACGGCCCGTTAGGTCGGTTCCCTTTTCTATATAAATAGTCCTGACGCAGCAAAACGGACAAAAGAAATACTAAACGGAGTGGAAAAATTCCGAAATAATTTTTCGCCGTCCTCAAATAATATTTAGGACAAAGTGAACATTTTTCCCGAACCTAAATGCAATTTTGAGAAACGCGCATTTTTCCTATGCAAATAAAATTGCAAATAAATCCAAATAAAATAAAATAATTGATTTTAATAGTTTTCCTCCAATATTTCTTTTGTTTTGGAGAAGTCATATTATCTCCGCTCATATATTTTGTTATGAAATATTTTCGGAGAGAAAAACAATTAAAACCAAATTGATCCTCATACCGATATTTGAGAAAACTCAAATATGAAAACGATAAAATTCCCAACTCTCTCCGTGGGTCCTTGAGTTGCTTAGAATTTCGAGGATCGCAACACGCGAATGCAAATAAAGTATGATATGCAAGATGACCTATGTATAACATTCCAAATTGAAAATTTGGGATGTTACAGGGGCGGGCCTTCCTACCTTGTGGCCCCCTCGGGCATCGTCTCGCGTTGATTCTTCTTCCCATAAATCACATATATTCCAAAAAAATCTCCGCAAGTTTTTATCCCGTTTGGACTCCGTTTGACATGGATTTTCTGCGAAACAAAAAAAATATGCAACAAATAGGAACTGACACTGGATCAATATTGTAGTCCCAAAAATAGTATAAAAAGTTGCCAAAAGTATGTAAAAGTTGTATAATATTGGCATTGAACAATCAAAAATTATAGATACGACGAAGACATTTCAGCATCCCCAAGCTTAATTCGTGCTCGTCCTCGAGTAGGTAAATAATAAAAAAGATAATTTTTGATGTGGAATGATACCTAGCATAATCTTCATCATGTAATCTAATCATGGCATGACTATTAAGACACGAGTCATTCAAAGCAATAGTCTATCATTTGACATAAATGAATTTAATACTCGGGCATCCCAACAAATAATCAAGTCTTTCAAATATCAATCCTAAAGAACGTTATCCCTACAAAATCATATAGTCTTTTATGCTCCGTTTTCTTAACACAAAGTACCCTTCATGCCCATCTCGGTGTCAGTCAATCAATTGTTCTCATACTTTACTTTTTCAAACTTTTCAACTCTTCACACAATACATGAGCGTGAGCCATGGACATAACACTATGGGTGGAATAGAAGGTGGTGAAAGACAAAAGGAGGGAGAAAGTCTCACATCAACTAGGCAAATCAACGGACTATGGAGATGTCCATCAATTGATATCAATGTGAGTGAGTAGAGATTGACAAGTAACGGATGCACTAGAGCTATAAGTGTGTGAAATCTCAAAATAAAACTAGTGGGTGTGCATCTAACTTGCTTGCTCATGAAGAACTAGGGCATTTGAGGAAGCCCATCGTTGGAATATACAAGCCAAGTTCCATAATGAAAAATTCCCACTAGTATATGAAAGTGACAACATAGGAGACTCTCTATCATGAAGAACATGATGCTACTTTGAAGCACAAGTGTGGTAAAAGGATAGTAATATTGCCCCTTCTCTCTTTTTCTCTCATTTTTTTCTCTTTTTTTGGTGGGCTTCTTTGGCCCCCATTTTTTATTTAGGCTTCATTGGCCTCTCTATTTTATTTCCTCACATGGGGCAATGCTCTAATAATGATGATCATCACACTTTTGTTTACTTGACTTGGTATTACAACTCGATACTAGAACAAAAATATGACTCTATATGAATGACTCTGGCGGTGTACCGGGATGTGCAATGATCTAGCATAGTAATGACATCATAAAACGGACAGGCCATGAAAACATCATGCTACCTATCTTACGATCATGCAAAGCAAATGATAATGATGGTGCGTGTCATAATAAACAGAACTATGGAGTTACATGGCAATATATCTCGGAATGGCTATGGAATTACCATAATTGGTAGGTATGGTGGCTATTTTGACGAAGGGTGTAGGTGGTTTGATGCACCGGAGAAAGTTGCGCGGTACTAGAATGGCTAGCAAGCTGGAATGGTGAGAGTGCGTATAATCCATGGACTCAACATTAGTCATCAAAAACTCACGTACTTATAGCGAAAATCTATTAGCCCTCGAAGTAAAATACTACAACCCATGCTCCTAGGGAGAGGTTGGTAGGAGTTAACCATCGGGCGCCCCCGACCGTCACGCAAACATAAAAAATCGAAATACAATGCACGCCAATTTGGTTACATAGGTAGGAGACCATACGTGCATGCTTCAGGAATCACAATGCTTAACACCAATATTCTTAATAAACCACAATCATTCACTAGTACCTCCCACATATTAGCATCTCTATATCGCAAAACTATTGTAAGGAATCAAACATATCATATTCAGCGATCTACAAGTCTTATGTAGGATTTTATGACTAACCAGGTGAATGACCAATTCCTGTCAACTCTTTAAATAGATATAAGGAAAGCAAGAGAGATTAATTGTTCCTATAAAAGGTATACCTACGCTCTAACAAATATAGGTGAAGAAAAAGTGCATTCTACAAATGACGGTTTTCAATCTGAGGAGAAACAGGCAATCCAAACTTCAAATGACAGAAGTGAAGCACATGAAGCATTCTATAAAGCCACACTCAAAAGATATAAATGAAGTGCGAAGATCATTATATAAATCAACCAAGGACTATCTCATACCAGTAAGGTGCATTATTAAAAGGAAAGAAAAACACGATGCTCCAAGATTTACGAATATCATGTGAACAAAACAAAAACCGAGACATACCGATAAATGTCGAATTAAGATGGGATGCCTTCCGGGGCATGCCCAAGCATAGACGCTTGAGTCTCCTTTAATATTTACTTAAGGTGCCTCGGGCATCCTGAAGCAGATTCTCTTGCCTCTCCTCATTCTTCTCATATCAATACCTCCTCGATCTTTGGACACTTCATCAACACAAAATTTAACAAAACATTTTTATTAGAGGGGTTAGTACATATAACATCAAATACCATTATGTGCTCCTCTAACATATTGTTTAATTATAATAAAACATTACCCACTATATGCTATCACAATTCTATGGCCGCAAGTCAAAGGAGGCTCAACAAGATTTCAAACATAAGCAAATAATGAAACCATAACAGCAATCTGTGAAAACATGATAGTCTGTAGAAATCTGAACATTAACCATACTTTTGTACCTCTAAAAATTCTGAAAAATTAGGAAAAAGTAAATAAAATGGTATAGATGTACTCTTCGAAAAGTTTCGGAAGTGTTTTACTTTCCAGCAAAAAACGTAAAATCACGCACTACAGCCAAATTTTCTGTTTTTGCACCACACAAACCAAACAAGCAATCTAATCATCCTAAAGACAAATCTTGGCACATTTTTTATAATAAAATGGATTTATACAGGGGATAATTATTTTTGTTAAAAAGTTTCTGTAATCGAGATTCACAAAGTGGCCATGGGCATGAACAAAGTTCAAGGATAGCTCCCACTTGAACAATGCTTGTCTTTCTCACTTTCGCTTTTCTTTCTGAAAAAGTTTTAGGTTCCCCTCTTTATTTTTTTGTTGTTAAACTTTATAAAAGTACTCAACATAAATAAATGACTATGTAAAACTTCTGGGTTGTCTCCTTGGCAGTGCTTTCTTTAAAGCCATTAAGCTAGGCACATAGTGCTCAAGTGATGGATCTACCCGGATCCCAAGGTATATCAAAGCCAATTTTAATTAACAATGATTTGTGATTTAGTAGTGAGCACAAAGTAACATACATCATGCAACAATGAAGTCTAACTCTCTTCTTATGCATCGGCAAGTCATAAAAGAACAATTCATGCACAAATAGTAAATATCTATACATAGCATAAACAGTTTCTTGCAATTTTATCGTATTGGAAACATAGAGAGGCGGAGATGTAGTTCCTCTCTCATAGTTATTGCAAGTAGGAGCAGCAAGCACGTGCATATTATATTTATCAAAATCATCATGTGTAGTAGTAAGACGCAACCCATCGATATAATCCTTAATAAGAGCAAACTTCTCCGATATAGTGTAGTTGGGAGAATTCAAAAAGATAATAGAACTATCATGTGTGTGTCCAATAGCGAAAATTTAATTATTAACATAAGTAACTATAGCAAGTTCATCTCCATAAGCATATTTCATATTGGTATCTTGGCCACAAGCATAGCAAGCATTAAGCTCATCAAAAGGGATAATTCAAACGAATTCAAGGGATCATAGCAATATCATAGCAGTCAACCTTCGGTAAGTACGAAGGGAAATTAAAAATGTATGAGCTGAAGAGTTACTCTCATTAGAAGGTGGACACGGGTAGCTAATCTGCTCTTCCCCCTTTTGTTCTTTGCTCTCCTCCTCATATTATTCATCTAATGAGCTAACAGTGTCATCAATTTCTTCTTCCATAGTTTCCTGCAAAATATTAGTCTCCTCTTGGACACCGGAGGAGTCCTCAATATATGGTTTAACAAAAGCATTAGAAGCATAGTTTTCATAGCAATATTTAAGTATGGCAAAATTTTCAGATTTGTGAAGAGTAGCATCATACTTTTCAATCAAAGAAACAATTTCATAAGCACCCTTAAAAGCAATAAATTCATCAATTTGTTCAACATCATAGTAATTATAAACACCCTTAGCATGAAAAGATAAAATTCCATTATCACTAAACTCACATTGGTATGGAAGGTATTTCTAAGGGTCTTCCGAACAACAAGTAAAATCACATATTCCACATAAATTCCAAGCATAGCACTCCAAATGATGAATTTGATCCAGTAAAACATTCCCTTTTTGAGACACGGTGTCGCGCAAAATAAGCATGCTCATCTAATTATTTTTCCTCAACTAAGCTAGTTGGGTTTTCAGCACGAGCACAAATGGATTGAAGATGATCCAAGTAAAAAGCTTCAGGAGTGTGATAGATTTTGAGTGATTCTTCAACCATTAGTGTAGTAGGTACAACTATTTTTTTAGTATTTTATGTTTCCTACCCATAACTAAAGATAGAAAACAAGAGCACAAAAATAAAATCTACTTAGTGATAAAGCAAACAAGCACACACGATAATATTCACCCCACGCTATTGCTCCCCGGCAACGGCGCCAGAAAAAGGTCTTGATAACCCACAAGTATAGGGGGTCAATTGTATCCTCTTTTGATAAGTAAGAGTGTCGAACCCAACGAGGAGCTAAAGGTAGAACAAATATTCCCTCAAGTTCAATCGACCACCGATACAACTCTACGCACGCTTGACGTTCGCTTTACAAAGAATAAGTATGAAACAGGAAGTACTCTGTAGGTGTAACGGGATAGGTTTGCAAGATAATAAAGAGCACGTAAATATGAACTAGGGGTTGTTTAGATAAAGACACAAATAAGTTAGTTTTAGTAGAGAGGTTTTGTCCTAATAATTTGTCCCTAGGCAATCAATAACTAGACTAGTAATCATTATTGCAATTTTATATGAGGGAGAGGCATAAGCTAACATGCTTTGTCTTCTTGGATCATATGCACTTATGATTGGAACTCTAGATTACATTCGTAACTACTAAAGATCATTAAGGTAAAACCCAACCATAGCATTAAAGTATCAAGTCCTCTTTATTCCCATACGCAAACAACTTACTTACTCGGGTTTAAGATTCTGTCACTCTAGCAACCCACCATAAGCAAATCATGAACATATTGCAAATCCTACAGCGGGGATCCCTCACGCTTGCGTGCCACGGAGAGCACCATAGGACAGCGCCAATAATAAAACATGCAACTCAAACCAATCACGATCATCAGTCAACCCATAGGACAAAATGTATCTACTCAAACATCATAGGATAGCCATACATCATTGGGAAATAATATATAGCGTTGAGCAGCATGTTTAAGTAGAGATTACATCGGGTAGAACAGGTGTTACACCACTGCATAGAGGGGGAGAGAATTGGTGATGACGGTGGCAAACTTGTTGGTGTAGATCGCCATCACGATGATGGCCCTGGCGGCGTTCTGGCGCCACCGGGAGAGAGGGGGAGAGAGCCCCCCTCCTTATTCTTCTTCTTCGTTGATCGTCCCCCTAGATGGGAGAAGAGTTTCCCCTCTGGTCCATGGCCTCCATGGTGGCGGAGAGACAGGAGCCCCTCCGAGATTGGATCTCTTTATCTATTTCCTTCTGTTTATGCGCTCCAAGATTATGGCCTTTCAGCGTTTCTTAAATTCCCGGAGATCCGTAACTCCGACTGGGCTGAAATTTTAACACGATTTTTATCCGGATATTGGCTTTTTTGCGGCGAAAGGAGGGCACCAACCGCCTTACGGGGTGTCCACAAGGGTCCAGGGCATGCCCTACCCCCTGGGGCACGCCCCTAACTTGTGGCCCCCTCGGGCATCGTCTCGCGTTGATTCTTCTACCCAAAAATCACATATATTCCAAAAAAATCTCCGTAAGTTTTTATCCCATTTGGACTCCGTATGATATGGGTTTTCTGCGAAACAAAATAACATGCAACAAACAGGAACTGGCACTTGGCACTAGATCAATATGTTAGTCCAAAAAATAGCATAAAAAGTTGCCAAAAGTATGTAAAAGTTGTAGAATATTGGCATGCAACAACCAAAAATTATAGATACGATGGAGAAGTATCAGGCTCGACTACCTCCACCCCCAGGAATCGCCTCCTGAGACACATGCGCTGCCGGGGGAACTGACTCTGCCCTCTTCGATGCCCTAGCAAGGCATGGGGAAGCCGCAGGCAGAGGCTCGTCGGCTACATCGTCGTCCTCAAGGCCAAGGAGCATCTGGCGGCGTGATGCTGAGATGACCTCCTGAGGTCATCCTACTTCATTTCCTCCAAGTCCTCACACTACAAAAAAAAGACACATCGGTGTCATTTTGGGCTGAACGAAACTTTTTTATGTCATACTTATGACACTTCTATGACAATAATTGTGACAAAACCCCATATCATCATTGATGTGGTGGAGTCCTACTTCTATGACAAAAAATCATGACAGAAAATTGGCTTTTCATCCTGGGCGGGATGGAGACGCGGCTGCATGACATTCTATGGGCCGTCCATGACGGAAAAAACCGTGGTAGAAGCAAGGGCGAGGAAAATATCAGGGAGTTCCCGGTTACGGAGGGTGGTCGGGGCCGAGCGATGCGTGTTTCTCTCGTACACGCACGCGCATGGGTACGAGGCGTTGGGCTCTAACTGTACCCGAGCGAGGCGTTGAGCTCTAACTGAACCCGAGCGATTGCACTGCAGGCTACGCGTTACTAAACTCGAGCGATCGATCGATGGCTGTTAACTAAACCCGATCGAGCGATTCCTTCGCTACTGATGCTAACTGAAGTCAATCTATGCTGCCTCTGCATGAACAGTGAGCGTTGTTGGGGGGTGGTTTGGATGAACAGTTTTCGGTGGGGTGGCTGAACAGGACCCCGTGGTGTTGCCTCTGGATGAACAGGACCCCGATCGATCTAGCCGGTTGGGGCTGGATGAACAGGAGCCCGTGGAGGGCTAGATGTACAGGACCACCCCATGGAGGGCAGGATGAACAATAGACGGTGGAGGGATGGATGAACAGTAGCACATGGAGGGGTGGTTGAACAGGAGCACGTGGAGAGGGTTGGTTGAACAGTAGCCGGTGGAGTACCGCGCGGTGGAGGCTGAACAGTCGCAGGTGGAGGCAGGAGGAGGTCGACGGTGGATGAACAGTAGCCTGTGGAGGCTAGAGGGGGTCGACGGTGGAGATGAACACACTACAAGAGATAGGGCCTACTATGACGAGCTTAAAAATGTCATCGAATAGCCAATAACGTCACAAATTACCCCTCGGTGACATTTTATGGGCGTCAGAAGCATCGTCACGGATTCCCCGTCACAGATTACTCCTAGTGACGGCGCACGCGCAAAAACGTCATCGAAATTGGAACCTTCTGTGACGTTGTATAGAATGTCATCGACTTGCTATTTCCATGACGGTCAATTAATGTCACATGTCTAGAGAAAATACGCCATATTGTACCATATTCGGTGACGAGGCGATGTAACTAACTTTGTGCCGCATCAACACCCGAGCGGCTATCCCACTACTAGTGTTACTTTTATTATGGATGAAGATGACGTCATCAAAATATATGTACTTTCTTTTGAATCTAAATTACAATGAAAATAGTATTTAATTCACATCACATCAGATTATATAAAAAAAATAAAGAGAAAAATCACATCATAAATTGATATGGAAGTCAAATCATATTATATATGAAATTGTCTCAGCTAAATCATTTTGTAAACAAAAATGACAGTAAAAAACTGACTCAAGTTTGACACAGACAATAGATCACAAGATGAAAACTAATATTAACTAAAGAACACATATCTTCGCCTGATGATTCCAATGTAAGGATGGCATTCATGAACCATCTGGTTTGGACTGGGACTGCTGAGTTGCTTGAGCCCTCAAGAGAAAATCAAGCAGATTATCTGTCTCCTTTTTCTTCTTTGCCCAGGCTTCATTCTTCTCTTGCTGGCTCTTCTTTAGTGCTTCCAATTCTTCTTGCTGCTTCTTTTGTATCTCTTCAAATGCTCTCTCTTGTGCTTCAAGTCTTGCGGCTAACTCCTCCCGATGCCTATAAATGACAAAACACAACAACATTGCATCGTAATGAGATTAAAACAGACAAGATAACAAGGTACAAGGGTACCAATTTGAAATAGAGAAGTACATTATTAAATGTCAAGGCAAGCATGCCCATGGGTTAATGAAACAGTAAACCCAAGAATAACTTATAATGTTTTAAAATATGTAAAACTAACAGCTTGATTACAGGAAGCATCACCAAAAGGATATCAAGTCAACAACCCAGGTGAAAAGAAGCACTCCTTAGTTGAACTTTCGTTCACTGCAATGAGCGCAATGTGCACATAGAAGCAAGCAAAAAGAAACAACAAGAACAGAAAGGGAAATAAGATAATTACCTTTCATTTGCATATCTTGCCTCTTTATCCTTCTGTTCAATTCTTTCTTCTAAAACTCGGATCTGGGCTGATGAAGTAGAGCTTCCAGACCTCCCGGATCTTGACGCATACCCCATGCTGGAAAGGAAGGTGCTATGGGTGCTTTCATCCTTTAGAACTTCAGCCACAATCGATGTATCGGATACTGGCTGCTCACCTTCTGATTGTGTTTTCCTTTTCTTTTCCATCGCATTCTATGGTATAAAGGAAAACATTGATGCTAAGGCAAAGTTCATATGCTAGATTACACTTGATCAATATGAGAATCTATTTCAAGTCAGAAACAATAGAGGAAGCAATCTTACATGAGCTATAAGTGCTGGCTCGCTCATTCTACCAGTCTTGTTGTTTGTATGGGTGTCTTTGAAAAACTCAATGGGACTTGGTTCCTGATTATTGTACTTGTCTTTTTTCTATAAGATATAATAAATTGTAACATTAATACCACATATATATTGGCCATATGCAATAGACATAGGAGTACAAGTAAGATATTCAGAATTATTACAAGTTTGCTGAAGTAGGCAACATAAGACATAGATCCAGTCTTTTGGTGATGCTTGACAGCTTCTCGGTTTTCCTTATTCATTTGACATATTTCCTATATAAAGAAAATTAATATAAGTATTTACATATGGTACAGTACATGTGAGTGCAAAAACTATTGTTGGTCGCATATCTTGTTACAAACCTTGTTTCTTTCATCGGACCATTTATTGACAAGGCTGGTCCAATTCTCATGAGTAATGTTCGCTGGTTTATTTGACAATGCTTCCTGGGCAGTATAAACATTGAAGTATTTCTTCTTTAGCCTGTAGCGTTGTTGTCGAACACCCTTCTGGATTACTTTTGTGCATACATCATTCCCAACCTTGTCATCCTTTTCCATCTCAAAGTTAAGCTGAAATAACAATCATGTATAGGATATATCACTAAATTCACTATGCAACATGTGAACACGTGTATACAAATTGAAGGAAACTATCCGACCGCGATATCTTTAATAGCATGGGGAATAACATGTTTGAGTGGGCTTTTGGCATAGTCCTTCCAGTGCGTAGCAACATGCATTCTGCTCCTGATGTGGATACCACACTCAGAAGAAAGCTTTGCTGCTTGGACTGGGTCTGTAGGTCTCACTTTCCCCGCTGTAAAATCAATACGCATTTTCCTCCCTCCATTTCTGCTTGCATACTCCTGAAGCCCATGCACCATGGTTGGTCTATGTCCATGACCTCTCCTTGACGGTCGTGGATCAGTTGGACCAGTGGAGCATGCTAATGCATGTACATTACAAGCTGCCAGATAAAATTAGAAGGTTACAATTGCAAGTGGAAAATAGAAGGGGTGAAGCAATGATGTCGCATATACCTTGGCCTTGTAATGTTATCATGTTATCTGATTGTTCAGATGTGCCTATCATGTCTTGAGAACCTTGTTCCCCTGAATCAGTGTCAAGCGAGTTGCTATCCTTAGAAGTTAGGTGAGGTGATGTGTTTGTTGGATTTGGTGCAGACTGTTCTTGATGGTTTGTAGCTTGAACTGACTCTGTTGTTGTGGTAGCTCTAGATCGTGTTATTCTTGAGGTAGAAGTTGCACTATTTTTGGATCTGGCACGCTTTTTCGTTTTTGGCATGGTAGAACCTTCAAGTGCCTGGGTCAAACAAGTGAGTCAAACAAGGCAGGTAATCAACACTAACTTCTGCAATGTCAGCATAGTTTCAAATAGGAATGCAGTGAACGGAGATGTCATCATCTATATTGATAGAAAAAGTGAATAAATATTTTGAGTCAACTATTTGTCATACTTATAATGCAGCGCGAGATACACATGATACAACCAAGGCGAAACTAAAGCCAGTGAATCCACACTATACATATTATTTAAGATGTAAGTCTGCATGATATATTACAATTGCTTTGGACTTAGCAACAATGACCTCCTCTTCATCAATCAAATCCTCTTCCTCTCCATGGGCCTCCTCTTCAGCATCTGGTTCATACTCTGAGTCGCTGCGATCATCAGCACCTCGTCCATTTTGTGTCGGTTGCGCATTAGAGGCAGTAGGGTATACAAGGCTACGAGCTAAGCTTTGTATGTCTTTAAGAGACTCCCGCTCCGCAGCCTTGTGTTCTGCGATCCTTGCATCCCTTTCCTTCAAATATGCCTCACCCTTGCGTTTTTGTTCCGCAAGATATTCCCTGCTTGGAATATCACTCTCCAGAACCGGTGGCATGATTTTAGTAACTGAATCTGGAAAAGATGACATAGAGTGAACTTAATGAATTGCCGAAAGATCTACCAGCCTACATTATCAACATTAGATGACTGAAATCTGGTCAAACTTGTTTGGAGGAATACTTCTAATGTACATGATTACATTAACTTATCTCTTGAAACTTGGCTTTCATTGCTAGTAGACAAAAAAGCTAGTTTCTGTAAAACAGTTTTAAACAAGAAGCTCTGCTAACAAGTAGTTCATGTGTTCCTCTATACTCAAACTTGGAATTGATGCTTGTCTAATTTGAGATGGCAAAGACAATACTGTATGATGCTTTGGAGGGTTGCAGAGGAGATCGAAATAATTAACATACTTGGAAATATGGAGCATCCAGAATTCAGTTAAACAAGAACAAGTGCAGACTCGGCCTTTATTCAGTTTCGCAAATGTGCAGACTCAGTATTTATTCAATTTTGAACAAGAACAAGTGCAGACTTAGTCTGTATCCAGAATTCGAAATAGAGAACATACAGTGTGAACATGCAGTGCAGACTCAGTATTTGTCGTGGAATAAAGAACATACAGTGTGAACATACAGTGTGAACATTCAGTTTTGAACAAGAACAAGTGCATACTTAGGCTGCACTATTTTTGGATCTGGCACACATTCAGTTTTGACGATCCTAGGTAAGGACTAATTATGGGGTAGCAGAACCACAAACAGGGAAGCCACATGGTCCTTGAATTACAGGAAATCTCACGACAACTGAATAAATACGGAGTAAATCTCATAGTGCTAATGGGTTTGCCACATGGTCGTTGTATTCAGAGATGTAAATAAATCTCACGACGGCGTGTGCTTTTCTCCACCAAATTTCTTCAAAGGTGATCCATTATGTCTAGAGCTTGCGGGATGAGGTGGGCGGGATGAGAAAATTATCGTCAGCCGGCGCCGGTCGCTGCAATCAGTGGGGAAAGAGAGCTAGGTGGGGCGGCCTCCTTCAATCCGCTATCGGGTTGATGCAGAGCTCTGCCGGTCGGGCGGCCTCCGCCAATCCGTCGTCGCTGCAATCAGGGGGGATAGAACGGAGTGCTCGCGCGGGGATGGTTGTGTGGTGGATCCGAGCTCGGCCGGCCGGCGGCCACCCCCAAACTGCTGGCCCTGATCGCCGTCGCCGTCGTGGGATAGGAAGTCGATTGAATCTGACTAAAAAATGCCGGGGTGGGCGGTGGCTTTTAGTGGTGCCTCCTCGCGGGCGAAATAGATGGATAAGTTTTAGTTGGGTCTTTGACGGGTGGAGACACGGGGTGGATGCGGAAAAAAATGGAGGGAAAAAAGTACGTGGGTGGAGGGAAATATTTTTTTTGCGAGGAAATGGGTTATTTTCAGAAATTAATTTCCACTTAGTATTATGTAATTCATTTAATTATAAATAAGTAGCAAATGATCATTTAAAAAATAAATCTTACTTGAGATTACGATATGTGGTATTTTCAATGGTTTCTTGTAGAGAATTGTAAATAAATATGTCGAAAGTTGTATAGTGGGGTCTTAAGTATGTGATCTGGAGTGCGTCTTTCCTCCCTTCGTCTCTCTTCCAAGAAAAGGCGGCCAGGGTTTCTGCCTCCCGGCGGCGGCGGCGCCGACCTACCACATCTCCTGTGGCCTTAGGGCTATGGATGCGGGGTGGATTTCGGCCCTTGCCGGCGGGAGAGCTCCATTTTGTTAGGGTTTGTGTCCTGCTCAGGAAGACGAGATGACGGTGGCTCCTTGAACATGGAACAAGGTTCTCCCCGTCTAGCCCCCGTCCCGATGGTGCATCTAGCATCGTTGGTGGGCGCGTGGAGGTGTGTTTTCGGCGGATCTTGCGCGATTCGGTCAGTGGTAGTATTTTGTGGATCTGCTTGGATCCGGTCTTTGTTTTGTCTTTGTAGTGTGTGTCTTCAGGTTGGATTCTTTCGATCTACATTTCTGTTCATCGGCGACGGTTGTTATCCGGTGCATTGGTCCTATGGGGACTCAGCACGATAACTCCCTGGCTGTTTACTACAACAAGTTGTGTCGTGCTCCGATGAGGAAGGATCAATGACGGCGCTACGCCTTTGGCTCGCTTTAGTGCTTGTATTCGTCGCTGGGCCGATGACGAGCACGGTGGCGCGGGTGCGCGGGTAGCACACGACCACGAGTGGTCTAGGGACGAGTGCGACATCATAGATGGGAGAGGGTCACCGACCGCATGAATTCTATGTTAAGACGTAGTCCAATAACACATGTAGGTTTCATTTGATGCTAGCGTAGTGACCAACCGGCGAGTTAGAGTAGGACACAGGATCCGAACCGGCTCACGAGACCTGAGTCGCCGGCGTCTCCCATGCCCTACTCTTCCTCGATGGGGCCTGTGGCATACATGTCATCAGTGAATGTGATGGCGATGATGCATCCATCATGGTCGGAGCCCAACACGTCCACCGCAACACAGTTGCGGCAGCATGAGTTGCCGGTCACCTGTAGCGGTGCTGGAGAGTG
Source organism: Secale cereale (assembly GCA_902687465.1). Classification (NCBI taxonomy): domain Eukaryota; kingdom Viridiplantae; phylum Streptophyta; class Magnoliopsida; order Poales; family Poaceae; genus Secale; species Secale cereale. The sequence continues at coordinate 302,316,975 of LR738711.1, forward strand.
CGACTCCGCTTTGTCGGCGTCTGTCATGAGGGCTTGATATGGGGTTGTTGGTCAGCCGCGGCGTTTGGGCCCGATTTGCATTGTTCGATTACTCCCTCCATTCCCAAATATAAGTCTTTCTAGAGATTCCAACAAATGACTACATACGGAGCAAATTGAGTGAGTCTACACTTTAAAATATGTCTACATACATCCGTATGTTGTAGTCATTTGAAATGTCTACAAAGCCTTATATTTAGGAATGGAGAGAGTAGATGACAATTTTGCGTCCATGTAATGGTACGGGTCCGACTGCAAATGCTTTTACCAAATACAGATATATAAAAAACCAATGTTGAGGATATCGCTTATCGTTATCGTCTCGGTCAGCTGGGGATTAGAGATTAATCGAAAATCGGCCGATTAATCGATTTTATCGGTCGACTATTAATCGGCCATTTTTTTCAAATCCCAGGTTCCCAACACTAAAATATGCTATATTCCACACCAAAACAATATTGGACAGAAGTGTTACCTTGAATCCTAGCCTTTGAATCCTGATATAATGACAAACAAAATAGAAAACAATTACATATTGCGTAACAAGGTCCACAGAACACAAATAAACATAGTTCTTGCAAACATAGTGCTACGAATAGGCCCGATTTATCGGTAGATTCACGATAAATCGCTTGTCATAGCGATAAATCGGCCCAAACGATAAATGATGAAGATAAGGCATAATCTTATCGGTCACCCCAAGAGTAGCGATAAATCGGATGATAAATCACTGAATCGGAAGATTTCTTGAACAATGTAAAAAACGCTCACACTCAACTCGCTCCTTATGCTCTTTTGCTAGGTTGCTAGCTATCACCTCGTCTCCTCCATGCCGTTGACCACAAAACAATCCCCAAATCAGCACCAAACAATCCGCTGCCGCACCTTGCCGCCGGTGGCTCCTAAAGAGCGTCGTTTTGGCGGAGGGCCCTAGCCCCACTACTTCCTGCTCCGCTGCGCAGGCGCTGGCTTCGCCGGCGGCGGCTCTGTAACAGCGTGCTGTCTGAAGCACAGCGACGGCCCCTTCCCCCGCTGCACTTGAGGATGCACGGGGCGTACGGGGGGCTTCGGGATGGGTCGCGCGAGAGAAGAATCAGGTCCCGGTGGTTCTGCAGGAGGCGCGTGCAAAGGGAAACCCGCCAGAATGTTGTACGGTGAGTTCAGGTTCAGGCCTAGTCTTCTATATATTTCAGTATGGTGGAACAGAGTAGATTTATTGTCCATGGAGTTGATTATTTGATTATCTGTTTACTATATAGTTTTTCATTACATGAACACATGACTGTGAAGAAATCTCTCAGTTAAGGTCACGCATATGACATCTAACTGTACTGCAGTAGCATGTATTCAGGTTCAGGCCTTTGTACCATTGCAGGCTGTAGCAAATGCAAAACAATGTTCACTAGTGCAGTTTTGCAAACACCTATCAGTTGTATGCAGTGGCGGAGCTACGCACACATCACTAGGCGGGCCAAAAAGGGCTAGATTAAGATATGCGCCTGAAAAATTGCACCCAGGGCCCAAAATTAGCTCCACTCTACACTGAACTTTTGTTTGGCTGGGCAGGCCATGGCCATGTTTGTCCCTGCTGAAGCTCCGCCACTGGTTGGATGTCAAGTACAGTTATGGTTGGATGTCAAGTACAGTTATCTAGTCAGGCATGTATGTGTCAAATCCGAACCATGGTATGTACCATGGTTTTTGAGTCGCCGACTAGTCGCTATATAGTTGCCGACTAATCGCCAAATCCTTTGTCAAAAATCGGGGCGACTCGCGACTATACAGCGACTTATGGCGACTATACAGCGACTTTCGTCGACTATACGCCGAGCCGCTGGGCTCGCGGCGACTCGCCAAGTCGCGACTCAAAAACCTTGGTATGTATTGTATTACGTGAAAATGTACATAAAAAGAACACAAAGGAGCTAAACTTTGGCAAAATACGAATATGCATTACACAATCTACTCATCATCACTTGAATGCTCATTCTCACTCAATGCACCATCTTCCAGTCCATCATCATCAGTACCACTATCTTCATCATAGTTGTTATCATCCTTTAGAAGATCATGAACAATACTAGCATGAACAGGCGTGCCCTCTTCATCATCATGGCTATAAGTGTCCAACAACTGATCTATATCCTTCATAGTGGAAGTTGTCGATGGCATTTCTTCCTGGTATGCATCTGTAGCATTGAGCTCTCCTGTCTCCAGTTCAGGGACATCATACAAATGTCTATGACTGAAAGTCTGCACCACATTCCGGTCCTTTCCATATTTTGTGTCCTCCATGTAAAACACTTGTTCTGCTTGAGAAGCCAAGATGAAAGGATCACTCTTGTATCGAAGCGCCTTAATATTAAGACTTTTGAAGTAACCATCATCTTTCATGCCGGTCGCCTTGCCATGGAGATCAAACCAATCACCACGAAACAAAAAGATCGACCTTTCTCCATGCTTGTTTTTGGGGTACCGCAACTCCAGAACTTCTTTTAGAACACCATAGTACTGAGTCTCTACATTATTGACAATTGCCTTCACCATGATTCCTGAATTTTGAGTTTTTCTTATCTTTTCCCGATCAAAGGTGTGATACCGAACACCATTCACATTGCAGGCAGAGTATACCACTAACCGCTTGTTTGGCCCACATGCTATTGAGTACAAATCCGCTGAAACATGTTGTTCTCCTAAAGTATATATCTGTCACAAGATGCACACACAGTAGTTACATGGTCAGTTATTAATATTAAAAAAATGCAAGATGGACATAACAAAGACATACACAGATAACTTACATGCTTTTCGAACCATGTAGGGAATTCTTTCTTAAGTGTGTGCTCAATGTTAATGACACCTTTCCTTCGTATTTCTTCTCGACAAACACTACAACAATAAAGAAAAAAATATCATTATAATTAATTTTCGCTAAGAGCCAATCACATACTTTACTATTAATGATGATGACAATTGACAAGTGAACTTACTCCATGTACTCCTCTACTTCAGGACAATTGGTAAGCACATACCAAACCATTTGGTCGTACTCAGTTGGATAACAATGGAGTTTGGATGACCCAAAACCTTTTGCAGCAACTGATAAAACTTCCAATTCATCAGGAGAAACACTCCGCTTCCCATCCCTATTCCTGTCTTCCTTGTTAAACCTTGTCTCAATATTAATCAAATATCTGGAGCAAAATGTTAAGCACTCATCCATGATGTAGCCCTCTGCAATCGACCCTTCTGGCTTTGCTCTATTACGAACAGTTCCCTTTAGGTACCCAAGCCTTCTTTCTACTGGATACATCCAGCCATAATGCACAGGCCCCTGCAGAATTGCCTCTTCACGTAGGTGAACAGCTAAATGGACCATTACATCAAAGAAGGCAGGTGGAAAAAATTTCTCAAGCTTGCATAGAATTATAGAAATATCTTCCTTCATCTGATGAAGCACATCAACTCTAAGAGTTTTTTAGCACAACTGCCTAAAAAAGTTACCCAATTCAGCAATGGCTTCATATATATCATTTCTGACAAGTCCTCTTAGCGCAGCTGGCATTACTTGTTGCAGAAGTATGTGGCAATCATGGGTCTTCAACCCATGCACTTTACATGATTCAAGATCCATGCATCTTGCTAAATTACTAGCATATCCATCTGGGAATTTCACATTAGCTAGATACTCGCAGAATTTATTCTTGTTTTCCCTTTTAAGATTGTACTCTGCTTTTGGCTTCGTAAATCCACCCTTCCCATCAGGTTTCATATGTAGGTCTGTCCTTATTCCAAGTTTTGGTAGATCCACTCTTGCACTTACTGTATCCTTATTCTTTCCATCACTCTCTAGTAGAACCCCAAGTATATTCTCACATATGTTCTTCTCAATGTGCATTACATCAAGGTTGTACGCTAATTTCAGTTTTGACCAATATGGCAAATCATACAAACTCACCTTTTGACTCCAGTTTGGTTCGCCTTTCTCGGGGCGCTTCCTCTTATTTCCTGGATACTTGCCTGGTTTGAAAACAAGTTTTTCTAACTTGTGCACCACTTCTTTATTTGTGAACTTCCGGGGTTTCCCTCTATTCTCAGTCTTCCCATTGAAAAGTTTGCTTCTTCTGTAAGGATGATTAGTAGGCAGAAATCTTCAGTGCCCAACAAACCCAATTTTATTTTTCAATGGCTCGGAGCAAGGCTCCACATCACAGAGCAGACATGCATGATAACCTCTTGTGCTACGGCCCGATAAAGTGGCCAGTCCAGGGTAATCATGAATCGACCACAAGAATGCCGCATGCAAATCGAATGGTTCCCCCGTCAATGCATCATATGTTGCCACACCAGTTACCAAAAGCTTCATCATATCTGCAATCAGCGGTTGCATAAATACATGGAACTCCTTTACAGGTGCTTTTCTCCCAGGAATAAGCAAAGACATCATGAAATTAGATTGGTCCATGCACATCCAGGGTGGGAAGTTGTAGGGGATGATAAAAACAGGCCACATACTATATGAACTCGTCATGTTTCCAAAGGGGTTGAATCCATCCGTGTCAATACCAAGCTTCATATTACGGGCATCCTTAGCAACCCAACCGAACACACTATCAAAATGCTTCCATGCTTCACCATCAGTAGGGTGTCTCATAACATTTGCCTCAGCAACCCTCTTTTCCTTATGCCACCTTGCATGTGCTGATTGTTCCTTTGACACAAAAAATCTTTGAAGCCTTGGGATGATAGGAAAATACCTAAGTACCTTGTGAGGTATCTTCTTCCTCCCCACCTCGTCTTTCCATCTTGATGTCCCGCATTCAGGACAATGGCTCTTGTTTGCATGTTGCCCCCAAAACAATGCACAATCAAACTTGCAAACATGAATTGTCTCGTAACCTAGCCCGACTTCACTAAGAACATTCTTGGCTTCAGTGTATGATTTAGGTATATCAGCATGTGGAAACGCCACACTAATCAGCTCAACAAACTGATTAAATGCTCTATTCGTAATCCGGTTGTATGATTTGATATGGAGGAGCTTAATAATGAACGACAGCCGTGTGAAATCACTACATCCATCATAAAGATCTTTCTTCGCTTCATCCATTAGCTTGGAAAAGAGGTTAGGCTTATCCTTGCCTTGCCTTCCAGACATGAACATGTCATCCACCATATATGCAACATCACCTCCGTTGGCTACATCACGGTCGTCCTCATCATATGATTGATATGCAGCACCGTATGTATTATCACCTTCATCGTCACTCACCGCTTCACCATGAAAGACCCACCTTGTATATCTAACGGACATACCATTGCATAGTATGTGCTCCTCTACTTCAGCCTGGCTGCGGTGTTCCACATTCAGACAGTCCTTGCATGGGCACAATATGTCCTGATTTTGCCTGAAATTTTGGCGAACAAAACCCATAAACTCTTCGACACCTTTCATGTATGGTGGTGTGAAACGCGTTCCTTGTATCCAACTTCGATCCATTGCACTACAACAAAATAGTTTTACCGTTAACCAAATTATGCTTACACCGCACTGAAGCAAAATCTACTACTAACACAACTAGTGATCCCACTACTAAACTGAAACAACAAAACGGGCACAAATTTAACCCTTTCAAGATTGATGAGAACATCTACTCAGGCAATGAATTTAGTAAAACAAAACCTCCTTCACATTGTCTTTCCTAAGTACTGCATATATGTTTGGTTTCCAAACGCCACGAACCTGTGCATGTCTTGTACACAAACACATATACGCTCACTCACTGTCATTGCAAAACCATGCACCTATCTATGCTACATCATAGTAACATTCGTACACACAATACAACACCAGAAGTACGAGTTCAATGGTTCACACAATTTACCTTTACCTTGCAAGGGTCGGCTGGACTGATGCTTTGGGAGTTGGGGCCAAGCCGGGAGCACTGGCAAGTATAAACTCCGCGCCTTCGCCTTCGTCAGGTGATGGATAGACAGCAAACTCTGAAGACAGTTGGTGATGGGACGGTGGCCAGTTGGGGACAGGTTGGGGACGAGCGACGTTGTCCCCGTTGTCGACGAGCAAATGTGATGCATGTGGTGTAAGATCGGAGATAAGAGGGAGTGGCGGAGGTGCGGTGTGGTAGCCGGTGCGATGCGGCGGCGCTGTAACGCCTAGGATGATATGGTGCCCGGATGGATCTGCATGAGGTGGTACAGGGGAGTGGATGCACTTACTTGGAATTGGCAACAGCCAGCCGAAATCGATTTGTGTCATGCTTCGGCTAGCACCGCCCCGCTTCTCCCCGCCACGAAGCGCCACCAACTAGAGACGAGAAGATGCTCAGATCGAATCACATATGCCCCGGGAAGAAATAACTAAGCTATATATATAGTCTCCCTCAAAACAAATCTATAGATATAGTCACACACGCCCAGGCGTATAGTCCAGAAATAGGATAGCACGATTTGTATAGCGTCCAAACTCTTTCCTAATGGCAATGTATAGTCCAAGTATATGATGGCACGATTTGTATAGCATCCCAACTCTTTCCTAATGCCCATTCAGACTCCTATACAAAAAAAACTCCTGCACCAATCTTTTTGCATCGACTCTCCTGTTTTAATTTTAAGTTTTTATAGATATAGATAGAACAAAACAGGATTACCTCACGAGCACCCCATTCAAGTTTTTTTGCCGAGTCTGTGTATAGATAAGAAAAAAAGTAAGATGTCATCCACTCTGCTATTTCCATTTTAACTTTTGAGATAGAACAAAGCAAAATTAGCTCACGAGCTCCCACTTGAAGTTTTCAGCATAGACACTGCAGAATAAAAATAAATGTGTAAAATTTATATTTTGAATGCCCAATTATTTTTTTTGTCGATCCACTACATATTTATATTAGAAAGAACAAAATAACCATCTAAAAAAGCACAAAACAAGGTTTCCCTTTCTAAGAATATAATAGTCATAAGTATTTCCATGGCCACTACCTACTTATATTAGATAGAACACAATAATTACAATGCTCAATAGGCTTTGAAAAAAAGATGGCGGGTCCCATTGCCAAAACCGACGCATCGCTCCTATCTCTCAATAACCCGTGAACTAGCTATGGTGGTCCCACTAGTAGACACTACATGAAAAAAAATGACCATCATTTGTAGTATTCGGTGACTCTAGCTAGTTCGTCATGCAAAATACCAAACCGTCACCGAAATTGGCAATCGGGTGTGTTGAAAGGCCGAGGCACTTCAGTAACGCCTAACGTCACCGATTTGCGGTAATCAGTGACGCCACCTACGAGAACATCATACATTAGGCATTTCGGTGACGTTCTCCACCATCATCACGAGGATTTTCGTCACAGTATGTCAATTTTGTTGTAGTGACAGTATCTTGTTGAGTCCAATTTTGCGGTACGCCACACCCCTCCCTATGAACATGACCCTCGTTTCGATCGCAGCGCTCCAACATAAGTCTGTTTCCTCCATTTTGCGGTACGCCACACCCCTCCCGATCAACAGGACTCCCTTTTCATCGTAGGAGGTCCGTTTCCTCCGTTTTGCGGTACGCCAGACCCCTCACGATGAACAGGATCCCGTTTCGAACGTGTCCAGTCGAACACAAGGCCGTTTCCTTAGTTCTGAGGTATGTCAGGCCTTGTTTCCATCGGCTGTTCCGTCCAAGCCCTCCCGATGAACACGACGACGCATTTTGTTCCGACCCAGCCGGTTGGCTCCCCATGAACACGACGACGATAATGTTTCTCCATTCCAACCCGGCCATGTACACGAGCCCTGGACGTACGTACGCGCGAGTAGGCGTTCGAGACCCCACCCGTATGTATGTACGTGGCCGTATTTACTTTCTTGCACCCTGGCCGTTGTACGTACGTGTACATGCTACGTGCGCGCCTCTGCTACGACACGTGCGCGCCTCTACATCGACCAGTATGTACGTACACGTTCGTGACGAGAATGACAATGCTACGTACGCTTTGACCAGGTGGGTCACGACTGTCACACACTTCCTTCCGTGCGAAGATGTAGCTGGTGGGTCCCAGCAGTCAGGGGGGCGAATCGTTTTTTGTTTGCCCGGACGCACTTCCTTGCGTGCGAAGATTTAGCTGGTGGGTCCCAGCAGTCAGGGGGAAACCTTTTTTTCGCGAAATACGGTGGCCCGTCTGGTGGGTCCCCGCTGTCAGGTGGAGGAATAATTATTTTGCGCGTAATAAGGAGGCACTTCCTTGCTGCGGCCATGGACCCAGCTGTCAGCCTCTCCACGTACAGTGCTCTTCCGATGGAAGTCATTCCTTGACCATGTTGATCACGCCACGCCGAGAGCACCAGGGCGGTGGACGATGGCGAGGCCTAGGAAGGGGACGATGCAGAGCCGAGGAAGACGCGGCAGTGGAAGCCCGCGCAGAGAGGAGTACGAGGGTTCACTGGTTCGGCTACGGTGTGAGGCTGCCGTCGCCGCAGGGCATGGCCAGCGCTGGGAATAGTAGGGGCGATGAGGCCTCCGCGGCAGCATAGCCAGCCACGATAGGCAGCAGCATGCGGCACGACCGGCGCTGCTTTGGGCGGCTGGAGCAAGAAGACCAGAGGTTGAAGAAGCACTACGGTCGTTGGATGGACATCGTACGGTCACTGGAGATAGAATCGTTCATATTGACTAAGTTGACAAAGCACTCCGTCCCTGTCAACTTAGTAGGCCCACAAGTCAGCCACACACCAACGTCGGTCCCAACTAGCAGGGGGGTATTCATTTTTTTGTGCGTAATAAGGCGGCACTTCCGGTGGGTCCGAGCTGACAGCGGGGGAAACGTTTCTTTCACAAAATACGGTGGCCCATCCGGTGGGTCCCACTATTCAAGGGGGAAACGTTTTTTTGCCAAATACGATGGCCCGACCGGCGGGTCCCTGCTGTCAGGTGGAGGAATAATTATTTTGCGCGTAATAAGGAGGCACTTCCTTACGGCTGCCGTGGACCTAGCTGTCAGCCTGTCCACGTACATTACTCTTCCAACGGAAGTCATTCCTTGACCACGTTGACCATGCCGCACTGAGAGCACCAGGGCAGTGGACGACGGTGAGGCCTAGGAAGGGGACGAGGCGGAGCCGACGAAGACGTGGCAGTGGATGCCCACGCGTAGAGCGGTATGAGGGTTCACTAGTTCGTTGTGGTGTGAGGCTGCCAGCGGTGGGAGTAGTAGGTTGCGGTGAGGCCTCTGCCGCATCGCAGCCGGCGACGGGAGGCAGGAGCAGGAGGCACGACCAGTGCTGGTTTGGGCGGCTGGAGCAATAAGACCAGAAGTTGAAGAAGCACTACGACCATTGGATGGACATCGTACGGTCACTGGAGCTAGAATCGTGCATATAGATTAAGTTGACAAAGCCCTCCATCCCCGTCAACTTAGTAGGCCCACAAGTCAGCCTGCCAATATACTGGGTCCCAGCTAGCAGGGGGAGTATTCATTTTTTTGTGCGTAATAAGGAGGCACTTCCTTGCGTGCGAAGATATAGCTGGTGGGTCCAAGCTGTCAGCTGCAGTAACGTTTTTCTCACAAAATACAAAGGCCCTTTTGGTGGTTCCCAGATGTCAGGTGGAGGAATCATTATTTAGTGCGTAATAAGCATGCATTTTCTTGCGTGCAGCCGTGGACCCACCTGTCAGCCTCTCCACGTACAGTCCACTTCAGATGCTTGTCGGTTGTTGACTCGTTGACCAGGCCGCGTCAAGAGCACCAGGGCGGTGGACGAAGGTGAGGCCTAGGAAGGGAACGACGCGGAGGTAGGGAAGACTCGGCAGTTGTTTCCCACACGAAGGGGAGTACGACTGTACGAGGGTACACTGGTTCGTCCGCCGTCGCCGAAGAATAACAGCAGGTGTGGGTAGAGGGATGGCTAGGCTAGCGATGGGAGTACGGTGGGGCAGTGAGGCCTGCGCGGCAGGACCGCCGGCCGTGGGGAGGAGGGAGCCGGTAGTCCGGCCGGCGCTTGTTTGAGCGGCTGGAGCAGGAAGAGCAGAGATTGAAGAAACACGACAGCCGTTGGATGGACATCCAACAGTCACTGCTTGTGCGTCAACCTTTTTTTAGGAACGCCTCAAATCTGTGGAAAACATCATACAACCCATCTGCCATTATTTCTAATAATATACAGCCCATTTGCTAATACTTAAGGTTTTTTTTGGAGCCCATATTCATTTTGTTAGCATTACAGCCCATATTGTGGCCACTGTTAAAAAATAATATGAAATTTTGCATATTTCGATGCGGTCCGAACTGTTTTTAATCCCGAAATTTGGAGTCACATTCAAACTGATTTTAAAAATAAATGTATATCAATATAAAATCCAACAAATTGTCCACGCATAAAAATTAATGCAATTTAAAATCTCGAAATGAAAAAAAGAAATTTGAAACTACTTGCCAGTTTGATGTGTTTTAAAAATGTACAACCCATTTGTCATTACTGAAGAAGAGTTGGTTCAACCTTTTTCTCGTTGGTTCAACAATTTTCTCTCTTTTCATACTTCCGGAGTATCTCAATAATTTTTGGTGGTAGTTCTCCCGAAGAAGAATTTTACTCTAATTCTTGTCCGTTCTCCCGAAGATTTGTCGTTCAAGATCGTTGCGATCTCCTTAATTGTTTCGATCATCAAGACTTCATTTTCTATAACCATCCGGAGTATTTCATGAATTCTTTTCTTGTGTTCCTCCAAAGGCCATCATTTCAGAAGATTTCTTCGTTCTGAGTTTTCAACTTCGTCCTCCAAATATTCTTCATTGATGCCTCTTCGTTCGTCTCACATTCATCTGGTGCTTTGTTCAAGTATTCTTTAATCAGTTCATGATCCCTTCGTTCTCTTGTATCTAAATTTCCTCAAGTTATTTAATCTTCTGGCGATTATTCTCTTGTATTCACTCAATTTCAATTCTTCACGGTGGTTGTTCTCTTTCATCATTCGATTTTAATTCTTCCCGGTGGTTTGTTCTTTTCTTCACTCGATTTTTATTTTTTTACAGTGGTTCGCTCAAGAGTTCTTTTCCGATGTTTTTATATCAATCCATTCATTTTATTCCAATCCTACCGGTGTTTCATGAAGATTTTAGTAAGTTCGTGATATATCCCTCTTTAATCATTTCCACGCGAATAAGTAGTATGCAAATCCATTGCTTCTCATCAATTTAATTGGTGGAAGATATGCATAACATAATTCATATTCTTTCATCAAGTTGAATTATTCCTTCCTTCGGAGTTTATTCTTGATGAATATATTCTAGTCCCAAGTGCTTTCATATTTTCTTTCCGGAGTTCAAGTTTTCTCGGCCATCTCGTCGGAACCCCGACTAGTCATCGCAAGGCTTTATACTAATTCTCGAATCCTTCACTTCTATATCATCATATTTTCGCTACCGGAGTTCTTCATAGTGGTTCTCCATCATTTAATTCAATCTTCAAACGTTCAGCTAATTCTTCTGGAGCAGCTCAAGCATTCTTATTCTTTTGCCTCTCGAGTGCAAATAATTCTCCGTATTCTTTTGAAGTGGAGTTTTGCATTCTTCGCTCTTCTCAGCTCATCAATATTTTGGTTGCGGCATAATTCACCTCAAGTCTTGAGATGTTTTAATAAGTCCATAACAAGTATATTCTTTTGTTGTCGATTTTCTCAACAACTCCGTTCAAGTCTTTCTCTTGAAGATCCTCTTTCAAATTCTTTCATGACGGAAGTTGTTGTTCTCTTATCCGTTCTTTTCATTTCATTATTTCTATTCTTTCCGGAGGCATTGTGTTCTTTCAATTCATCTTCAACCGATGTCCTATTCCTTCCATTTTCAGCCGGAATGCTGCCCGAATTCCTTCGTGGAGTTTCCTTTCTATCTCTTATTAACTGGAGTGGTTTCGAATTCATTCTTATTCCTTTAACTCTTGTTTCGTGCCTTTCAACCTCCTTGATTCTCGTCGATTCCTTGTTCCTCTTGTCTAACGAAGTCTTTACAACTTCGTTCATCTCTGTTGTATTCTTCCTTTCGAGTGGCTCAACCTCTCAAGGTTCTTTCGTTTCACTCTTTTCTCCTCGAAGAACTTTGTTCTTCCTTTTCTCTTCCATCTCGTTCCTAAGATCTCGGGACGAGATTTCTTGTTAGTTGGGGAGTGTTGTGACATCCCGAGACCGGTGCGCCAGGTGTCAGCCAGTTATTCGTTGTCTTTGCCATGTCATCTGCTTGCGTGTTGTATATTTCCATGTCATCATATGTGTTGCATCATCATGTTTTCAAAACTTGCATCGGTCCGAGTTCGTCCGTCCTTTCCGTTGCCCGTTCTGAGCCCAGACACACTCACAAACGCCCGCGGCACCTCCGAATATTTATTTTATGAGTGGCCGAAAAATGTTCTCGGAATGGGGTGAAACTTGGCGTGTGGTCTTATTATAGCATAGGTAGACCGCCTGTCAAGTTTCGTCGCGTTTGGAGTTTGTTTGATAGCCCAACGGTTAACCGCGTTAACCGCCGGAAGCCTTTTCCTTTTGGCCCAGAACCCCTTTCACACATCCCACCAAGCCCATCCTAACCCCCTCCATGCTCTTGGTAGTTCGATCGCGATCGCGTGGCCGCAAACCTCAGCTGGCCGCCCGGGCCCCAACCTACCCGGAGCCGCCACGTGGCCGCCTGCCTCCACCGCGCCCCGCGCCAGGACCGGGAAGCCCATCTGGGGCCCGCCCGGTCCGGCGTCGCGGCCGCACGCGCGAGCGCCCTGCTCGCCTGGCGTCTGCCCCGCCTCCAGCCATCTCCCCGCCGGTAGTCGTTGCGCCGCTGGCGAGCGCTGTCTTCACCCCGCCCTTGGATCCGCCGGAGCTCACCTCGTCCTTGTCGCCGCCCCGCACCTTCTTCGCCGGACCCCGACTCGACCATATTCCGGCGAGTAGCGCCCGGATCTGCCGGACTCGCCCCGCCCCTTCCTTGCTAGCGTAGCCCCGCCTCTGGCCGCCGCATCGCCCGGGTCGCCCAGTTACCAGCATCCCTGCTTCGTCTTCGAGCGAGGCGAACAACGCCTCCAGCTGAATCGAGCCAAGGCCCAGCTCCCGTGGCCAGGCCCGACCTCCTCGTCCCCGCCTGGGCTCGGACCAGCTCCCCGCGCCGGCCTCGTGGCCCAGCCTCGCCCGCGGCCCAGTCCAGCCGTGACCCAGAGCCGGCCCAGCCCCGCGGCCCACCAGCTCCTCCTCAGTCGGCATGCCTCTTCGGCAAATGGGCCGAAGCCCAGGGTGAGCCTTCACCTAGCCCTCGCATGTGCACATTTTAGCTTTGTGACGGTCGTTTGTTTTTTTCTGTCGTCTGAAAAAACTGCTAAGTCCTAAATACTGTTATTTTGTTGCATGTTTGCATGGCTGTAACTTGATGTGTGTATGTCCAAATTGAGTGAATGATATGTCAAAATGATCGTGGTGATATGCTGTACACTTTGTTCCAATGTGACATGCTTGTTTGAGTTCATATTGATGCTCTAATCTCTGTTGCAAGAGCGCTATAAGTTTAAAACTGCTGTTAGTTGTTAATTTGTTGCATGCTGGTGATGCTTGTAACTTTGTGCATGTTTATCCAAATGGAGCATATGATATGTCAAAATGCTCATTGTGAAGTGCTCTACATGTTGGTTACTGTAGCATTCATGTTAGGTGCCATATTGCCATGTTAATCTCTACTGCAAAAGTGCATTTGGCTGTTAAGTGATGAAACTTGTTATGAGATGCTGATTTCACTTGCTCATTGCTATTGATGTGTTTGTCTTCATGCCACATGTCAATATGTTTTAGAAACACCATCTTATGGTCTTTGCTGTGGTGCAATCCACTTTCCATGATATGTGTTGATGTGACTTAAACAAGCTAGTAAACATGCTATGTTGTTGTTGCTGTTTTATACTTAGTGAAAAAACCGCTAAGTCTGGAATCTGTTTAACCTGATGCTATGTTTGCTTGATGCCCCACTCAAATCCATGCTTGTTTTGGAGTGGCCAATGATCATGTCTTGATGTCCATGTTATTTTCTATTCATTCATGCCCTTACTTGCACATATGGCCTGCTGTAGCTTATTTATTTCTTACTCTCAAGCTGCTATAAATTTTATCTATCAGCCTTTTATCAGCATGATCAATTTGGTGAAGCTTGTTGTTATTGATCCATGCCTCCTATGGAGATGCTCAAGTGGAGTTGTTTGATGTATGTGATGTCTACTACATGTCCATGCTCTTTATATACTTAATAGAGTTAATATGCTTGTTGTTTTGTGCCTCCGAAGGCAGCATCGTGATGATGTTTTTGCCTTCCCAGATTTTGACTAAGTCTGGATAAATTTATTGCAACTTGCCATGCCTGTTTAATTGTGTTCCAGCAAGCTTGTGGGTGTGTTCTAAGTTCATAATTGTTCAGTATCATGTATATTTCATATCCATGCTTCTTGTCATCATGTTTGAGTGATGTAGCATAATTATTTCTTACTCCAAAGTTGCTATGTGGCTGTTAACTTCAGCTTGTTGTTATGTCTTGTTTCGTGTGTATGTGTTGATCCGTTGCTCCGTTTTGAGTGTGCCCTATATGAAACTTGTGTGTTTTTGCATGCAGAAGCATAATATCATGTTGTTTACATGTTTGGAGTGTGTTTTCTTGATGTTTGGGTGCATCTTGCATCGTTGCCATGATTGTCTTGTTTTGCTCATATCTTCTAGGCCGTAGCTCCGAATTAAACAAACTTTATATGAAACTTGACTAGAATTTCGTGTAGATCACCATGGTGCATGTTAACTTGCTGTTTAATAACTTGAACATAAGATTTGTTCAGATCTGGACTAATTTCAAATTATTCATATGAGGACTCACCGGATTTGATATGTGTAGTTTCCGGCCTCATTTAAACTTGTTGTTTGGTGTTGTTCTTGTGTGATTCATCCCTTGACATGTTTTGCATCATATAGACTTGTCTCGCATCATACTTGGTTGAGCATCTTGTCATGTTCTTGTGTTGTGTGTTTACCGTGTTGCTTGCTTCTTCTCGGTAGTGCTTTTTCCGTTGCGATCGTGAGGATTCGTTCTACTACTTGTGGTTCGTCTTCGTCTTCTTCATGGATCTGTTCTTCTTCCTTCCGGGATCTCAGGCAAGATGACCATCACCTTGCATACCTTTACTACCATTGCCATGCTTAGTTGTCTCGATGCTATCGTTATATGTCGCGCTACCCATCTTTATTGTCAGCCCCTCTCCTTGTTGCCATGAAACCTCTAAACTTTGACACCTTCCTAGCAAACCATTGTTTGGCTATGTTACCCGCTTGCTCAGCCCCTCTTATAGCGTTGTTAGTTGCAGGTGAAGATGAAGTTTGTTCCATGTTGGAACTTGATGCTTTGGGAATATCACAATATGTCTTATTTATATTAACACACCTATATACTGGGCATGGGTGGAAGGCTTGGCCTTTTGCTCGGTGTTTTGTTCCACTCATGCCACCTTAGGAGCCGATAAACCGGCATGATGTTCCTTGATTTTGCTTTCCTTACACGGTTGGGAATATGGGGACCCCTTGACACTTCGTCTTTGAATAAAACTCCTCCAGCAAGGGCCAATATTGGTTTTGATTTGCCTCATAATAATAACTTAATTAATTAATTAAATTGCATAGGGGGTCGCGTCCCCAGGGATTCTTCTACATAGCAGGGGGGCCAGCGCTGATGGTGTTGGTCCCAAATAGAGCAGCTTGCGGCGCCGCCTGGAAAATTGGGGTATTTGGTCGCTGTAACCATAGCTCATCCGGATGTGTCCTGAGACGAGATACGCGCGGCTACTATCAGGGTGTCGGCACTCCGGGAGGTCTTGCTGCACTTGTCTTACCATTGTCGAAATGTCTTGTGCACCGGGATACCGAGCCTGGTCGGATTGTCCCTAAGATAAGGGGTAATATTATTATTACTTCAGCTGATCGTGAGAGCTTGTGATGGGCTAAGTTGGGACACCCCTGCAGGGTTATGATCTTTCGAAAGCCGTGCCCACAATTATGTGGCAGATTGGAATTGGTTAATGTCCGGTTGTAGAAAACTTGGCAGAGGATCCGAAGTAAAACACACAACTGTGTGAGTAACCGTGACTGTCTCTTTTCATTTTTAGAAGAGAAGACAGTGGGGTTATGTTTGACTCGTAGGTAGTTCAGGATCTTTAGCGATCACTACTAGTTTGCGACCGTTTGCGTAGATGATCACCTTATTCTTGTACTCATAAGTTAGCCACCATATTATGCTTAGCCGCTGTTGCAACCTCACCACTTTACCTCTCCTTACCCATTAAGCTTTCCTAGTCTTGATACCCATGGTTATGGGATTGCTGAGTCCTCGTGGCTCACAGATACTACAACAACAGTTGCAGGTGCAGGCTTCCGATGACTTGACGTGAGAGCGATGTCCTTTGTGTTGGAGTTCTTTCTTCTTCTTCTTCTTCTTCAGTCTTGGGTAAGGTTCCGGGTCGGCAGCCTGGGATAGCAGATGGATGTCATTGTGCTTTTCATGTTTGCATCCGTAGTCGGATGGCTTGTATTGATGTTGTTGTATTCATGTGACTTGTATGTATTGTTGTATCCCCCATGTATGTATGTAATGGTACGATGTAATGATATCCATCTTGCTAAGCGCCCGAAATGCGGTTGTGCCCCAATCACGTAAGTGTCACGTGATCGGGATATAATCGCATCTTGGGTCTGACAAGTTGGTATCAGAGCCTCGACCGACCATAGGAGCCCCCTTGTTTGATCGTAGTCTGGCCGTTGTTGAGTCTAGAATAAAACTTTTTTCGGAGTCTAGTTATATCTGAGAGTAGGAATTCTTTTTACTCCTCAGTCCCTTCGTCGCTCGGGTGAGGAATCTTGACGTAGGTGTTTTGAATTACTCCTCTTCCCCTTCAACTTTTTTTAGGATCACGTGGTTAGTTTTTCGTTTGTTGCGTTGTCAGTTCTTTCATCTGGTGCATCTCTCGTCAAGTGGATTCAACCCTCTTCTTCTTTGCAAGTTCAGCCCCCAGTTCTTTCCAACCGACGTCGTTTTCCCCGTTTGATGTGGTTTTTCTTTTCCCACCCGCCCACCCTTTTCTTCTCGGAGTCGGAGTCCGTGATCGAGTATCCATCCTACTCGCGTGAAGTCTTTGCTTTCTTTCATCAATTGTTTGAACTGGTGAATTCTCATCTCGTTCGTCCTTCTTCATCTCTTTCTTTTCCGGTGGAATCAATTCAAGTTTTCCGGTGTTATTCTTATTCTTTCATCGGCTTAAGTGTTTTCCCTTATCTCGTTCGCCTCTCGTCATTTAATTTTTCCGGAGTTCCGAAGAAATCTCAGAATATCCGTCTGTCTTCCAATTAATTCGAGGTTGTCACCTCATTCGAGTTTTTCAATTGTTCCGGTGCATCATCTCCTTTTCGATCTTTTCAACGGTGTTTTCTCTTCGGTGGGCTCATAACCCACAGGTCTTTCCCAGGATCTTACCTGACTATTCTAATTTCCCGGAGTGTTCTGATATTCTTTTCAAGTGTGACGTAAGTATGGATTTCATCAGTTGTGACGCCCCCGATTTGTCCGTACACTAATCATGCACGCAAATGTGTACGTCCAAGATCAGGGACTCACTGGTAGATATCACAACACAACTCTAAAAGTAAAAATAAGTCATACAAGCTTCATATTACAAGCCAGGGGCCTCGAGGGCTCGAATACAAGTGCTCGATCATAGACAAGTCAGCGGAAGCAACAAATATCTGAGTACAGACATAAAGTTAAACAAGGTGCCATAAGATGGCTAGCACAAACTAGGATACAGATCGAAAGAGGAGCAGGCCTCCTACCTGGGATCCTCCTAACTACTCCTGGTCGTCGTCGGCAGACTGCATGTAGGAGTAGGCGCCTTCGGTGTCGTAGGAGTCGTCGTAGGTGGCGTCTGGCTCCTGGGCACCACCATCTGATTGCATCATCCGAGAATAAGGAACAGAAGGGGGGAATGGGGGAGCAAAGCAACCGTGAGTACTCATCCAAAGTACTCGCAAGCAAGGATCTATACTACATATGCAATGGTAACAATGATATAGGTAGTATCGGTGGACTGAACTGCAGCAAGCCAGAATAAGAGGGGGATAGCTAATCCAAACGAAGACTACGCTTCTGGCAGCCTCCATCTTGTAGCAGTAGAAGAGAATAGATGGTAAGTTCACCAAGTAACATCGAATAGCATAATCCTACTCGGTGATCCTCCCGCACATCACCCTGTGAGAGAGCAACCACCGATTTATATCTGGAACTCATCTGGGTGTGTTTTATCAAGTGTCCGGTTCTAGTTGTCATGAGGTAAGAATACAACTCTGGGTCGTCCTTTTACCGAGGGACACAGCTATTCGAATAGATTAACTTCCCTGCAGGGGTGCACCACATAACCTAGCACGCTTGATCCCATTTGGCCGGACACACTTTCCAGGGTCATGCCCGGCCTCGGAAGATCAACACGTCGCAGCCCTACCTAAGCACAACAGAGAGGTAAGCACGCCGGTCTAAGTCCTAAGCACACAGGGGTCTGGGCCCATCGCCCAATGCACACTTGCACGTTGCGAGGGCGGCCGGTAAGCAGACCTAGCCTCTCCTAATACCAGAGTAGGCTTTCCAGTCCAATCCAGCGCGCGCCGCTAAGTCGCTGACGTCAAGAAGGCTTCGGCTGATACCACGACATCGAGTACCCATAACTAATCCCACGTAGCTTGTTAGTGCGTATAGGCCAACGGCCAGACTCAGATCAAATGTCCAAACTCGTTAAGCGTTGTATTATGAAATAACCGCGGACAACGACCAGCGCCAGGCCCACCTGTCTCCTAGGTGTCTTAGCCTGCCCTGTCGCTCCGCCACAAAGATCCACACAAAGGGCCGTCGGGAAAGTATGTCCTTTCAGCCCCCAATCCGTGAATCAACCGCGGGTACTCAACGAGCCGACCCGACTTTAGTCACAACATGTATCATGTAAATGTGTATGTAGTATATACCCGTGATCACCCCCAAGTGATCACGGCCCGATAGAATAGCAGGGCACACGGACAAGGGTGTAGGGCCACTGATGGAATACTAGCATCCTATACTAAGCATTTAGGATTGCAGGTAAAGTATCAACAGTGGTAGCAACAATGACAGGCTATGCAGCAGAATAGGATTATCGAAAGCAGTAACATGCTACACTACTCTAATGCAAGTAGTAGAGAGAAGAGTAGGCGATATCAGGTTGATCAAGGGGGGGGCTTGCCTGGAAGCTCGGCAGCCAAAGTGGGGTCGTCAACACCGTAGTCGATCGGGGCAGCAGCAGCGTCGATCTCGTAGTCTACCGGAGAGAAGAGGGGGAAGAAACAGTGAATACAATGCAAACAGATGCATGACGATGCATGACATGAAATGTAGCGGTACTATGTGTGCCCTAACGCAGTATCGGGTGATACTGACGAAGGGGGGAAACATCCGGGAAAGTATTCCCGGTGTTTCGCGTTTTTGGGCGGATGAAACGGAGGGGGAAAGTTGCGGGTTCGGTATGCTAGGGACGTGTGGTTGACGAACGGTCTGCGTATACGGATGCGTTTCGAAATTCTGAGCAACTTTCATATATAAAGTATTTTCATCCGAGTTACGGTTTATTTTATATTAATTTTTAAAGTTTTTAAATCATTTTATAATTTATTAATTATTAAATAAAGCAACATTATCCAGAATAGTGCATGCTGACGTCAGCATGACGTCAGCAGTAAACAGAACATTTGACTGGTCAATCTGACGTGTGGGACCCGCGTGTCATTGACTGAAAACTACTACCTCTGTCCCAAAATATAAGAACGTTTTTGACACTATGCTAGTACTAAAAACGTTCTTATATTTTGGGACGGAGGGAGTAACTAATAGTTTAGTTAGGTTAAATATGATTTAGTTAATTACTGATTAGGTTAATTACTGATTAGATTAATCTAAATGTGATTAATTAACTTAATTAATTTGTTAGTTAATTAATTAATATAATTATTTATTTATTTATTTATTTTTATTATTGTTTTTTTAAATCCTTTTTTTTCAACGTTCTGGGGGCGGGGCCCCTCTGTCATAGGCCCTTGGGGCCTAGCGGGTTTGGGCGTCGGGCACAGCCCGAACAGGCGCTGGCCCGTGGGTGCGCACCCGACGAGGTGCCGCGGGGCGGCTGGCGGGAGCGGCCGCTGGCGCGCCGGCGAGTGCGGCCGGCGGCAGGTCGGTGGAGGCGAGGCCAAGGGTGGCCAGGGCGCAGGGCGCCGGGCGCCCATCAAGGCCGAGGGAGAGGCCATGGCCACGGCGGGGCACGAGGGCCATGGCGGTTGGCCGCGAGCGGGGAGCGGGGCGTGGTGAGCGCGCACGGTGCAAGGCGGGAGCAAGGCAGATGAGAGGAGGAGGGGGGCTCACTACGGTTTGTAGAGAAAAGGGCAGTGGGGGTCGAGGTGGTGGTCGTGGACGACGGCGACGGTGGCGAGGCAGCCCGGCGGCGGCGATCTGAAGGCCGGGGTGGCGTCGGGCGTCGAGCGGCGTCGGTGCCGATGGGATCGCTCGCTCCCGATCCAGTCGAGAGAGGGGGGCGGAAAGTGTCGATGGGGGGGTGAGAGGGGAAGATATTTTGGGAGTGGGGGTGGGAGGTTATAGGCTGATGGGGTAGTGGGCCGAGGCCCAGTAGGTTAGGGTAGGTTAGTTTGTTTTTGTTACCCTCTTTTTTTTTATTACTTTCTGTTTTCTATTTACTTTATAATTAAGTTTAGTTTTATGAAATACAATATTAATACCTAAATTAGTGCTATACATTAGAACACCCCTACAAAAGTTTGCCTCCCCAATAAATTAATTTAATACTTTATAAATTATAAAGACATTTAATTAATTATTTATGATGTTATTTTATTTATTCTAGTTCATCTAAATACTTTAATTAAGGTTGATTTCTTCACCGATATTCTTTAAGGATTATTTGCCACTTTTAGAACATTTTATTCTTTACTTTTGAGAACTTTAATTACTTGACTTTGTTTTAAATTTGAATTTTGAATCGGTTTGAATCATCGTGAGATTAACAACGGGTAATTGTAATGATGTGGCATCATTCGCAGGGAATTACTGTAGCATGATTACCCAGGCGTTACATCATATGCCATCCCCAATATCGCTTTCAATTCTTTCCATCATTGGTTCAACCTTTTTCTCTCTTTTCATACTTCCGGAGTATCTCAATAATTTTTGGTGGTAATTCTCATCATCATTTCAAGACCGAAGAAGAGTTTTACTCTAATTCTTGTCCATTCTCCCAAAGATTCATCGTTCAAGATCGTTGCGATCTCCTTAATTGTTTCGATCATCAAGACTTCTTTTTCTGTAACCATCCGGAGTATTTCATGAATTCTTTTCTTGTGTTCCTCCGAAGGCCATCATTTCAGAAGATTTCTTCGTTCTGAGTTTTCAACTTTGTCCTCCAAATATTCTTCATTGATGCCTCTTCGTTCGTCTCACATTCGTCCGGTGCTTTGCTCAAGAATTCTTTAATCAGTTCACGATCCCTTCGTTCTCTTGTATCTTAATTTCCTCAAGTTATTTATTCTTCCAGCGATTCATTCTCTTGTATTCACTCAATTTCAATTCTTCACGGTGGTTGTTCTCTTTCATCATTCGATTTTAATTCTTCCCGGTGGTTTGTTCTTTTCTTCACTCGATTTTTAATTTTTTACGGTGGTTCGCTCAAGAGTTCTTTTCTGATGTTATTATATCAATCCATTCATTTTATTCCAATCCTACCGGTGTTTCATGAAGATTTTCGCAAGTTCGCGTTATATCCCTCTTTAACCATTTCCACGCGAATAACTAGTATGCAAATACATTGCTTCTCATCAATTTAATTAGTGGAGGATAAGCATAACATAATTCTTATTCTTTCATAAAGCTGAATTATTCCTTCCTTCGGAGTTTATTCTTGATGAATAAATTCTAGTCCCAAGTGCTTTCATATTTTCTTTCCGGAGTACAAGTTTTCTCGGCCATCTCGTCGGAACCCCGACTAGTCATCGCAAGGCTTTATCCTTATTCTTGAATCCTTCACTTCTATATCATCATCTTTTCGCTACCGGAGTTCTTCATGGTGGTTCTCCATCATTTATCTCATTCTTCAAATGTTCAGCTAATTCTTCTACAGCAGCTCAAGCATTCTTATTATTTTGCCTCTCGAGTGCAAATAATTCTTCGTATTCTTTTGAAGTGGAGTTTTGCATTCTTCGCTCTTCTCAGCTCATCAATATTTTGGTTGCGGCATAATTCACCTCAAGTCTTGAGATGTTTTAATAAGTCCATAACAAGTTTATTCTTTTGTTGTCGATTTTCTCAACAACTCCGTTCAAGTCTTTCTCTTGAAGATCCTCTTTCATATTCTTTCATGACGAAGTTGTTGTTCTCTTATCCGTTCTTTTCATTTCATTATTTCAATTCTTTCCGGAGGCATTGTGTTCTTTCAATTCATCTTCAACCGATGTCCTATTCCGTCCATTTTCAGCCAGAGTGCTGCGCGAATTCCTTCGTGGAGATTCCTTTCTATCTCTTATTAACTAGAGTGGTTTCGAATCCATTCTTGTTCCTTCAGCTCTTGTTTCGTGCCTTTCAACCTCCTTCATTCTCGTTGATTCCTTGTTCCTCTTGTCTAACAAAGTCTTTGCAACTTCGTTCATCTCTATTCTATTCTTCCTTTCGAGTGGCTCAACCTCTCAAGGTTCTTTTGTTTCACTCTTTTGTCCTCGAAGAACTTTGTTCTTCATTTTCTCTTCCGTCTCGTTCCTAAGATCTCGGGACGAGATCTCTTGTTAGTAGGGGAGTGTTGTGACACCCCGAGACCGGTGCGCCAGGTGTCAGCCCGTTATTCGTTGTCTTTGCTATGTCATCTGCTTGCGTGTTGCATCTTGCCATGTCATCATGTGTGTTGCATCATCATGTTTTCAAAACTTGCATCCGTCCGAGTTCGCCCGTACTTGCCGTTGCCCGTTCTGAGGCCAGAGACACTCACACGTGCCCGCGGCACCTCTGAATATTTATTTTATGTGTGGCCGAAAAATGTTCTCGGAATGGGGTGAAACTTGGTGTGTAGTCTTATTATAGAATAGGTAGACCGCCTATCAAGTTTCGTCGCTTTCGGAGTTCGTTTGATAGCCCAACGGTTAACCGCGTTAACCGCCGATTGCCTTTTCCTTTTGGCCCAGAACCCCTTTCACACAGCCCACCAAGCCCATCCTAACCCCCTCCATGCTCTTGGTCGTTCGATCACGATCGCGTGGCCGTGAACCGCTCCTCATTTGGACACTCCTAGCTCCCTCTAGCTATAAATATGTGTCCACCCCGAAATTTGCAGATGAAACCCTAGCCTCCCTCTTCCTCTGCGCGCCGGACGCGTCTGCCGGCGCCGGACATGTCCACCCCCTGCTGCCACGTCGCTCAGCCAATCGCGCGCTGCCACCTCAGCCGGCAGCCCGGCCCCGACCTACCCGGAGCCGCCATGTGGCCGCCTGCCTCCACCGCGCCCCGCGCCAGGCCCGGGAAGCCCATCCGGGGCCCGCCCAGCCCGGCCGCCGCCGCCGCAGGCGCGAGCACCCCGCTCGCCTGGCGTCTGCCCCGCCTCCAGCCATCTCCCCACCGGCAGTCGCTGCGCCGTCATCACTCCGCCCTTGGATCCGCCGGACCTCACCTCGTCCGAGTCGCCGCCCCGCACCTTCTTCGCCGGACCCCGACTCGACCAGATTCCGGCGAGGAGCGCCCGGATCTGCCGGACTCGCCCCGCCCCTTCCTCGCCGGCGTAGCGCCGCCTCCGGCCGCCGCATCGCCCGGGTCGCCCAGTTGCCAGCGTCCCTGCTTTGTCTTCGAGCGAGGCGAACGACGCCTCCAGCTGGATCGAGCCAAGGCCCAGCTCCCGTGGCTAGGCATGACCTCCTCGTCCCCGCCTGGGCTCGGCCCAGCTCCCCGCGCCGGCCTCGTGGCCCAGCCTCGCCCGCGGCCCAGTCCAGCAGTGACCCGGAGCCGGCCCAGCCCCGCGGCCCACCAGCTCCTCCTCAGCCGGCCTGCCTCTCCGGAAAATGGGCCGAAGCCCAGGGTAAGCCTTCGCCTAGCCCTCGCATATGCACATTTTAGCTTTGTGACACTCGTTTGTTTTTTTCTATCCTCTGAAAAAACTGCTAAGTCCTAAATACTGTAACTTTGTAGCATGTTTGCATGGCTGTAACTTGATGTGTGTATGTCCAAATTGAGTGAATGATATGTCAAAATGATCGTGGTGATATGCTTTACACTTTGTTCCATTGTGACATGCTTGTTTGAGTTCATCTTGATGCTCTAATCTCTGTTGCAAGAGTGCTATAAGTTTAAAACTGCTGTTAGTTGTTAATTTGTTGCATGTTTGTGATGCTTGTAACTTTGTGCATGTTTATCCAAATGGAGCATATGATATGTCAAAATGTTCAGTGTGAAGTGATCTACATGTTGGTTGCTGTAGCATTCATGTTAGGTGCCATATTGCCATGTTAATCTCTGTTGCAAAAGTTCATTTGGTTGTTAAGTGCTGAAACTTGTTATGAGATGTTGATTTCACTTGCTCATTGCTATTGATGTGTTTTTCTTCATGCCACATGTCAATATGTTTTAGAAGCACCATCTTATGGTCTTTGCTGTGGTGCAATCCACTTTCCATGATATGCTTTGAGGTGACTTAAACAAGCTTGTAAACATGCTATGTTGTTGTTGCTATTTTATACTTAGTGAAAAAACTGTTATGTCTAGAATCTGTTTAACCTGATGCTATGTTTGCTTGATGCCCCACTCAAATCCATGCTTTTTTGGAGTGGCCAATGATCATGTCTTGATGTCCATGTTATTTTCTATCCATTCATGCCCTTACTTGTACATAGCGCCTACTGTAGCTTATTTATTTCTTGCTCTCAAGTTGCTATAAATTTTACCTGTCAGCCTTTTATCAGCATGATCAATTTGATGAAGCTTGTTGTTATTGATCCATGTCTCCTATGGAGATGCTCCAATGGAGTTGTTTGATGTATGTGATGTCTACTACAAGTTCATTCTCTTTATATACTTAATAGAGTTGATATGCTTGTTGTTTTGTGCCTCCGAAGGCAGCATCGTGATGATGTTTTTGCCTTCCCAGATTTTGAATAAGTCTGGATAAATTTATTGCAACTTGCCATGCTTGTTTAATTGTGTTCCAGCAAGCTTTTGGTGTGTTCTAAGTTCATGCTTGTTAAGTATCATGTCTATTTCATATCCATGCTTCTTTTCATCATGTTTGAGTGATGTAGCATAAATATTTCTTGCTCCAAAGTAGCTATGTGGCTGTTAACTTCACCTTGTTGTTATGTCTTGTTTCGTGTGTATGTGTTGATCTGTTGCTCCATTTTGAGTGTGCCCTATATGAAACTTGTGTGTTTTGCATGTAGAAGCATAATATCATGTTGTTTACATGTTTGGAGTGGGCTTGCTTGATGTTTGGGTGCATCTTGCATCGTTGCCATGCTTGTCTGTTTTGCTCATATCTTCTAGGCCGTAGCTCCGAATTAAACAAACTTTATATTAAACTTGACTAGAATTTCGTGTAAATCAGCATGGTGCATGTTAACTTGCTGTTTAACAACTTGAACATAATATTTGTTCAGATCTGGACTAATTTCAAATTATACATATGAGGACTTACCGGATTTGATATGTGTAGTTTCCGGCCTCATTTAAACTTGTTGTTTGGTGTTGTTCTTGTGTGCTTCATCCCTTGCCATGTTTTGCATCATATAGACTTGTCTCGCATCATACTTGGTTGAGCATCTTGTCATGTTCTTATGTTGTGTGTTTACCGTGTTGCTTGATTCTTCTCGTTAGTGCTTTTTCCGTTGCGATCATGAGGATTCGTTCTACTACTTCTGGTTCGTCTTCGTGGCTTCGTCTTCGTCTTCTTCATGGATCCGTTCTTCTTCCTTGCGTGATCTCAGGCAAGATGACCATCACCTTGGTTACATTTACTACCATTTCCATGCTTAGTTGTCTTGATGCTATCGTTATATGTCGCGCTATCCATCTTTATTGTCAGCCCCTCTCCTTGTTGCCATGAAACCTCTAACCTTTGACACCTTCCTAGCAAACCGTTGTTTAGCTATGTTACCCGCTTGCTCAGCCCCTCTTATAGCGTTGTTAGTTGCAGGTGAAGTTGAAGTTTGTTCCATGTTGGAACTTGATGCTTTGGGAATATCACAGTATGTCTTATTTATATTAACACACCTATATACTGGGCATGGGTGGAAGGCTTGGCCTTTTGCTCGGTGTTTTGTTCCACTCATGCCACCTTAGGAGCCGATAAACCGGCATTACGTTCCTTGATTTTGCGTTCCTTACACAGCTGGGTATATGGGGACCCCTTGACACTTCATCTTTGAATAAAACTCCTCCAGCAAGGCCCAACATTGGTTTTAATTTGCCTCATAATAATAACTTAATTAATTAATTAATTTGCATAGGGGGTCGCGTCCCCGGGGATTCTTCTACATAGCAGGGGGGCCAGCGCTGATGGTGTTGGTCCCAAATAGAGCAGCTTGCGGCGTCGCCCCTTGGAAACTTGGGGTATCTGGTCGCTGTAACCATAGCTCATCCGGACGTGGCCTGAGACGAGATACGCGCGGCTACTATCACGGTGTCGGCACGCCGGGAGGTCTTGCTGGACTTGTTTTACCATTGTCGAAATGTCTTGTGCACCGGGATATCGAGCCTAATCGGATTGTCCCTAAGATAAGGGGTAATATTATTATTACTTCAGCTGATCGTGAGAGCTTGTGATGGGCTAAGTTGGGACACCCCTGCAGGATTATGATCGAAAGCCATGCCTGCGGTTATGTCGCAGATTGGAATTTATTAATGTCCGGTTTTAGAAAACTTGGCACAGGATTCGAAGTAAAACACACAACTGTGTGAGTAACCGTGGCTGTCTCTTTTCATTTTGAGAAGAGAACACGGTGGGGTTATGTTTGACTCGTAGGTAGTCTAGGATCTTTAGCGATCACTACTAGTTTGCGACTGTTTGCGTAGATGCTCACCTTATTCTTGTACTCATAAGTTAGCCACCATATTATGCTTAGCCGCTGATGCAACCTCACCACTTTACCTCTCCTTACCCATTAAGCTTTGCTAGTCTTGATACCCATGGTTATGGGATTGCTGAGTCCTCGTGGCTCACAGATACTACAACAACAGTTGTAGGTGCAGGTTTCCGATGACTTGACGTGAGAGCGATGTCCTTTGTGTTGGATTTCTTTCTTCTTCATCTTCTTCAGTCCTGGGTTAGGTTCTGGGTCGGCAGCCTGGGATAGCAGATGGACGTCATTGTGCTTTTCATGTTTGCATCCGTAGTCGGATGCCTTGTATTGATGTTGTTGTATTCATGTGACTTGTGTGTATTGTTGTATCCCCCATGTATGTATGTAATGGTACGATGTAATGATATCCATCTTGCTAAGCGCCCGAAATGCGGTTGTGCCCCAATCACGTAAGTGTCACGTGATCGGGATATAATCGCAACTTGGGTCTGACAGTAGGCCCACAAGTCAGCCTCCAAATCTGTGGCAGACAACATAAAGCCCATTTGCTATTTTTTAAAAATTTGCAGCCCATTTGCTAATCCTTAAGTAATTTATAACATCCCATTTTCTGCCCAGGACCACGGTCAAAAAGTTCAACCTTATTTTGCATATTTCGGTGGAGTCCGAACTTTTGTAATCCCAAAATGATAAATATTTTTTTAAGAACTTATTGATTTGCCAAAAAAATCATTTTGTTTTTGTAAGCAAATAAGACGTGGGACAATTGAGTTGGTTTAAGGGAAAACCAGTGGTACGAAAATCAGTGCTGGGAGGGAAAACAACAACAACAAAAATAAGGATGTAAATATGAAAAGTGAATTTTATGTATTTCCAATATAATGATACGTGTATATGAACTAGTAAAACTATAGGTAGAGATTAGAAAACGGATGTAGGACATGCGTTTCAAGATGAAAATAGAACTAGGTTGTGTGTTTGATTCAGTAAAAAAAGTGCCTGCGGATGTTGTAAGACAAAATATAACTAACGGTGGTGGGCCAGAGGCCGGTAGATATCTGCTGGATCTTTGTGCCCCGTTGTCGTCATGTGTTGGGCCTGTTAAAAACAAAACCAAGCCTGGGCAGTCTACAGCCCAGTTAAAACTTGCTCGACCTGAAAAAACAATATACGTGCTCAATAAACGAGAGAATTCTACAAGTACAGACTGATAACTGGGATGCAGCAGGAATATTGTTTTTTCATCATGATAATAACAGCATGCACTTGTTTTGAAAAATTTGGAGAACTGGGAATTCGAACGGCAGGTGCTTATGCTACCCATCAAATAAAAATCAGGTGCCTGAAAATTCGTTTTGAAACAAATGATTCAGCTTTATATCCATGTCAACCCTCGGCATGATGGTTGGAAGCAAATGTCAAGTCCATACCAAAAGATCGTTAACAATAATACCAACTTGCGAATGACAAGGTAGTACAAGTACCAATACCAAACTAACTTATAATCTTTTTACGCCTGGCCCTAGTGTTCGTCTGGTAGAAAATCTTGCAGAGGACCACCTCCCGCTCCTTCTCTTGCTCCAGGTCCCCGAGGCGGTTGTGGTGCATCACCCAGTTAGTCCTCTGCTGGTCAAAGTTCTTGTTGGTATACAACACCAGAACCTTTTTGTTGCCCGCCTGCCGGCCGTTGACCTTCACCGGCAAGGTATTGCCGGTGTTGTGCCACATCGCGTGCATGCTGCACTCTGACTGTATCTTGCCACGCGTCCACGTGCCCCTTTTGAACGCCCTGAAATTGCGCCGGAAGAAATGCTTTCTTAGGCCACTCGGTGTGATACATGTAGTATTGTCGAATGCAGGTTTTAGTGTACGTAGTTGGCATTTTCATAACATCTTTGGCATGTTGCAGTCACTTGTTTCACTTTTTATTAAAAGTCAAATTGTAATTGCTTCACCAGGTCTGCGTCTAAAAAGAAAAATAGAGCTATAAACAAAGGAATATGTTTGTGCAAGTAGACGGCCGATCGGTGTCTTACCTGGAAGTTTCTCGGGATGGGTGTAGCATATGCCGTGCTCGCTATCAATGGTTGGTATGAACAAATCGATGAGAGGGTGAGATCTCCCGCTGTCAACACCCACTTTGGCATCAAGGTGCTCGATCAGCTCCTGATCCGTGGGATCGAACCTGATGCTAGCCAGCAGCACCGGCCAATCCTTCTTCGACTTGCATGGGTTAATTCCAGTTATATGGGACTCAATGTATGATCAATCGACTGTTTTAAGTGAATGATGAAAGATTTCGACACATAAGTGGTACTCCAAATCTGAAGTCCAGAATACCAGAACACGTCGCCGGGATTCTTGTGTCACCTCACGCGTCGCGTGTTGTCACGTCAATTCAATGTGTGGACATGCTGAATAATTTGACCTACGTATACTAGTACTGCTACTGTACTAGTTACTAGTCATATTTAGTGTCACATTTTAACCATAGGTTTAACTAACAAGTACGCACTTGAAGCCTAAGTGATATATATATATATCTGCACAACATCTCCATCATCATTATCAGTACATCATGCGCAGGTGAGTTAGGATGCACTAGATCCCAGAAAGGTATCTATCCTTCAAACTACAGGAGTGCTTCAAACTAACAACAGTACATAATATCCAACAAAAGAGGGTCGTGCTACAGCAGCAGAATACATGGCTCAGTCTACATATCAGTACGAATCAAATTGTGCATATTTGTTGTTGGCATGAACCACATCGCCGCATGTCGGGTTTGCAAAAGCCATCCATCGCATGGAAGGTTGATGCCTTTCACACACTGAAGATTATCTGGCAACAATTTGTGTCGACGAATCTCTGGATATGGTGATTCATGAAACCCATGGTATGATGTGTAAACACAGTCCCCCCTGGCGAATGGAAGTTGCATAGCACGGTAATCATCGCCAGTGATATGATCGATGATTGGTTGGATGATCGGATAATTGAGCCCTAGGAACATGGAGTGGTTGTCGAGGTTGTAAACCCACCTCCAATTGAATACGCCTGGCCCAACGGAGCTGGGATCTTTCTCGAACACGAAGCAGCCATAGCCATCAATGTCACGAATGCCCCAGGCATTGTAATACATGCGGTTTGATGAAGTGGTTTGGTCAATTTGGTACGTGCAAATGAGCATCAAATGACCATCGTCAGCTGAACGAGCGATAAACCACCACCCATCGGCTGTATGATTTCAGGTCCTGGAATCATGAAAGCAAGCGCATTTGCGTCTGCTGCAACAATTCAAATTGGAGACCAAAAGGACAAAAATAAACAATCATGTTCAGAGTATGTGTGGAATTAAGATTATTATAAAAGTGACAAATATCATAGACAGAGAATTGCAATGCCGTGGTCATAATCATACCCCAAGTTTAAAAAAATAAGCCAATGGCTTTCATATTCTAGCAATATATCATGGTTCAAACATCATGTAACAATGAGAGGAAAACAGAAATGACAGGGCCTACTCATATTCTACCATAGCACTTACTACAGTTATCATATCAACTCTAAGCATTAACATGCGTTGTTATAAAAATCCTGGAAATAAGAGTAACATATAGCAATCATGAGGTTATACTCATAATATCTATTCTAACAATCATTAGATACCAATTGTTCTCATATCAACTCTAACAATAACATGTGTGGTCATAAAAATCTAGGAAATGAGATGAACATATAGCAATGATGTGGTTATAGATATACTATATATTCTAAATTTGTAACAATGAACAGGCAGTCGTATTCTTAAGGTAAAGATGAGATGAGATAGAACAATTACACGACAATAAATTCCACTAGTATAGGCATCCAATCTGTGCGTCGACTGCATAAACGATGCCATCGTGCACTATAGCATCAGACAGAAGTGTTAGGTAAGGAGGATCGACGATGAGCCATAACCATGTATGGCGACCGGATTCCAGATAGACTAATCCCATGTTGAACACAACAATGAGCTTGTAATCCATGTAGTCTTCTGATGTTGTGGGCACTTCGCAGATTACAACCTTCAGCAAATAGAGGTCGAGCCAAAAGCTCGACGCATCTCGTGCGTAGTAGGCAGGAGTGTCCGGCGGGCCGCAAGGCTCGATTGCGGCGGTATCCAAAGATGGAAGGGTGATCTCTCGCTAGGTGTAGATATCCACGAGACGCCACGGACTACCGGATTGGTGGCTGAGGACGATCCAGTTGGCCTTCATGCCCGCCCAATAGTGGTCGCGCATGAAGGACAGGTGGACGGGTAGTGGTAGCATGTCGAGGGGCACCACGACAACCTCCGTAGGAACATCAAGTCGGTGTTTGGGCCACCTCCGAGGATCGAGCATGAGCAAGCAGGGTGTCTTGAAAAGAGCCGACCGGTTGCAGACGAGTAGACGGTATAAAGACACCGAGCATGCAGCCAGACGGACGGTGCTGAGTAGGTCCATACGGTTACATATCTGCTCCAAGAGAACATCGGGGAGGGAATTCCAATCGCGGCTCTGCGTGTCAGTCGGTTCTGCCATTGGGGTTTTCGGTGCCTGCGAGCCAGTGGCGAAGTGGATTCGGGCGGGCGAGCGAAGAAGCTTCTCCTCATGTGGCCGAGCAGTGAGCGGGGGGATATGGTACACGCGAGCTACCAAGGAAGATAGCACGGGCGGGCTAGCAGAGAGCGGGGGGAAATTTTGTGCGGCCGACAATGGGGAAGAGAGGACGAAGAAGAAGAGAGGAAGAAGAAGAGTTGAAGACGGGGAAGAAAGTGCATTAAATCTCAATTGTACTACTACTACCATGATATACCGTCCTTCGGAGTGTAAATAGTTACATCGACGACATATGTGTCTACCACAAGAGGGCCCATATGTCAGTTAATGGAGGACACAAGCGTGCTCTACTGGCAAACATGATGGCAGTACTGGGTAAGGCTGATTTAGTAACACCAACACGCTGGTTCAGCTTATTAATTAAGTGTCCCATCTTCTGCAGCGTGTATTGTCACTTCACTACGAAGAATAGTTGAATAGTTCTCTCTGACCGAGATGGGGAATAATGGATCGCGAAGACTTCCTTTCTACATTATCCCTATGCCTCTACGTTCACTTCACTCATTTTGCTCCGTGCGTAGTCACTGGTTGAAATCTCTAGAAAGACAAATACTCCGTATTTGGGAACGGAGGGAGGAGTTTACTCCGTATTTGGGAACAGAAGGAGGATATTACTCTGTATTTGGGAACAGAGGGATGATTTTACTCCGTATTTGGGAACAGAGGGAGGATTTTACTCCGTATTTGGTAACAGAGGGAGTATCACCATATGGAGGGAACAAAGGAAGCTTGAAATATGAACATGCAATGGGAGGGAGTAAGCCCCTTGCATGTATGCATGCATGCAACATGCAACACTCACACGTACACATGGACGCATGCAACACTCACGCACCCATGCGGCACACAGCACACAACGCAACACACACGCTCACGCTTAAGTGCTCAACCTACTCCCTACGTCCGTGAAATATTGTACATTTAGAGATTTACACATTGATCTGGGCATAATTAACGCCCAAAAGTAGCAGACTTATGTGTGCATGCGACTATTGAGAGAAGAAGATTAAATGAAGGTCGTTGCATGCTGTAATTAAGGATAGACATGTAGACTATACCTAGAGCACAAGTTGGTGTATTAGTCAATCAATATCGATTTAGATTAAAGGCTAAATGCATTGGAAGTGTAGATGTACTACACTCTCTGTTTTTTAGCTGATTTCTTTGCTCTGCCAACTGACAGGTGGGACCCAGAAACCAGGTGACAATTTAACCAGTCAACAAAGTGCCACGTCGACTATGTGGCCGGTCAGTAGGGTGCAATACGGTGTTGTACGATGAGCTAGTGATCGTATAATCACCGCAAAACTATATATAGTGACCGTAAAGAGCGTATTGTTACATACATTGACCGCCAGTGTATTTTTCTCATTTCAAATTAAGCCATATTAACCGGAAAGGACGCAGTATGGACTAGTACTAGTACTGCTTTGATGTGTCCCGTCAACTCGTCAAACAAGGAGAAGCTTGCTTACGACGCCTCTCCCTCGCCCACGCGCGCGGTGGTTCACAGGACGAGGAGTGGGTTTTGACTACTGCGCACTCTCCCTCTCCCTCTCCCTCGCCCTCGGCCTCGCGGTGGACGTGCAGCAGTTCAACCAGTGTCAGATTTCCAGAAGCATAATGTGTAATGTAGTATCATCATTGTTGGACCTTCCGAAGAGGCGAAGAGCCAAGTGCAAGGTTCACACGAGTGCGAACTTTTGAACCTCCCGAAGAGGCAAAGAGCCAAGCTCAAGGTTTTATAGGAGTTGTCGTCCTAGTAGGAGCATGCTACACGGAGTACAACTATAGCGAACGATGCTAATGTATGATCCCGCCACGTCACGTATATCCAAAGTTGTGCCACCTTTTTTCTCAAAGAGCTTGTTGGAGCCCTTGCAACAACCACACAAGTTGCACGTACACATAACACATTTACTAGTAATAAATTCTAAAGGACGAATGCCAGTATGCCACACAAGTTCATCTCCAATTCATGTGATAAATTTGTGCACGACTAGTCTACATATATTCACAGCGCTACCGTTCACAATTTACCGTACTCCACTTACACGTTATAGATGGGCTACATGTCCTCCTCCAGATTGCAGTCCCAAGTGTTCTTCATGGATGGCACGATCCATAGCAGTGGGAAACGAGAATCATTGTAGCAGCTTTCTATTCCAGTTCCACACGATGGAGACTCATCCAAGCTGAAGCGACATAAATCAGCGATAGCGTGTCACAGCATGTCGTTCATCCGGCGGTGCGCACTGAAGACACAACCATGCTTCATGAACGGCAGGCCTTCCGTGTCATGCTTGGAAGGTGGCATCCGCTTCACAATGGGGTAGCTGCCCCGAATGAAAAGCGAGTACTCTCCAAGAGTGTTCCTCGGCACCCACGTAGCGTCACGGGGGTCGAACTCGGCGTCGTTCATCTGGTACACGCGGCATCTCAGATCTGGACACATGGTGACGTACATAGTCTAGGTCCATGCATAATAATGTTGTGCTCAAATGTTGCGGTCAGTAATACTGTGCAGCAAATAGTACTACTCCGGTATAGAGGAAGTAAAATAACCGGCTTATTATATATAGCCATTCTTGGCTACATGGATGAGATAGTAAGACATGGAAAAACAAAAATGGTGGCAGCTAGTGGGTTCAAGTCTTCAAGGGCCTAGCTAGCTATACACCTCCTCCAAGGTAAAAAGTACTCCTACTAGTACGTAAGTAGAGTACTAGTACAACAATGAAACAGAAGAGGAGAGGGTTAAAAAATGGAATACCTGGGTAGATGGTGACGGTCGGATCGTGGTAGATTGTGTGACCATGTTGCACATCAGTGGTACCATGGGTAGCGAATGCTAAGATAGTTGATCCCAATATGCCATAGTCAGGCACAAGGTTTCAGGTTAGACCGAATCGCGGATGCAAATGCACATCTAGGATCGGCAATCTTATTTTGATCGAAGGATGACTGGTCCCTGCAAAATAAAGGAGTACCGTTAGAAATGCAAATGATGGTTTGTGCATTCTGTTTGTAATCTCCCATATCGTAGGATGGAAACCAGATGAAACAAGTCCCCTGGCTTATCACCGCGAAGATGCGGCCTAGATGGCACACAGCGGCTTCGAACGTGTAGGGGTACAAATCTGCCGCCGCCAACATGCGCCAGCCTCTGCCGTTAGTGCCTCTTGCACTGATGGCAATACTTATGTCAAATACCGCGATGAGATAGTAATCACCATAGCCACGTCGCTTTGTCGGCGGGTTCGCAATTGCTATCTTCTTCAATCTCATGTAGGCATCATCATACGTATTCAAGCCCAGCCAGCCCGGAAGGCCGATCCCAATGGTGGAGAAGGGGTCTACCAGAACGGCCACACTGCTGTGGATGTTGTGCAAAATGATGGTGGTATCCGGCCGGAGGTATGCAAGCCAACCTTCGTTGGCACCGACCCAGACCTATATATAAGATGGTGGGCAGCGGAGAAATTACGGGATGGAAATGGAATAACTAAGTACTACATGATCAAACTCCATTACTGACCTGCTCACCGGACAAAATACGACTACCTCTCAACGTCGGCAACTCTAGCGGAGTCAACATGCAACCATGGCCAGGGAGCGGTGGACTATTCGAAGGATTGTCCCATAGAAGAACCTTCTCCTCTAGGACGCATGGAAGACCAACAAGCATGGGATTTTCCCAAGCCATTTTAAGCAACGTCTTGAAAAAGTTGGTGCAGGAAGCATCGAGTCTTGCGAAGGTGAGGACGTCGGAGTGGCATGTGATTTCTCCTAGAGGATCATCGCCCAATGTCTCCCAGCCCCGACAAGGAGGAGAACCGCCTGGTG
The DNA here is from genome assembly GCA_902687465.1 of Secale cereale. NCBI lineage: Eukaryota > Viridiplantae > Streptophyta > Magnoliopsida > Poales > Poaceae > Secale > Secale cereale. The sequence goes on from LR738711.1 coordinate 302,352,681, forward strand.
AATCCATGGGAGCAGCGACGAACTGCCTTCTCTTCGGGGGAAGGGGAACTGGCGAGGAGGAGATAAGAGCGTAGTAACTAAGGGGCCTCATCCCTTCCAACTGTAGATCGTTCCTTCCAACTGTAGCGAAGGGGTGAGGCTATTATTTACTACTAGTACTAGCATTATGGGACATTATGGGATTGCATTATACTGTAAGTAATAGCACTAGTAAGCAATTTTTGGCACTAGCTAGTAGTTTTTGGCGTGGATTAATAAACTTTGGGTATGTTTTTGCTATTTTTTGTACACGCCCAACTAGTGTCAAAAAACGTCTTACATTATGTGATGGAGAAGTACGAACTCGTACGGTAGCAGTACTAGTACTACTTTCTCAACTAGTAGTGCGAGGGTACTACTAGTGCTAATGTACTGTACAGTATAGTGCACCAGTTTTGAACTCCTAAATCTCAGGGCCAAGGAGCTACAGTTGGCAGTGGAGGGTACTATTGTTCTCTAGAACCATCGCTGTAATATCAGTTCAGGGAAAGTACACCTGCGTAGTGGCCTAGTGGGTACTCTCGGTGCTCTATTCAGCCGCTCCTCTCACATAGCTGGCCTACTCAGGCTCTCCACTATGTAGGCCAAAACCGGTGCCAAATTCACTTTTTGAACATTTGGCACTGGTGTCCTACATTGCCCAGCCTATGCCATATAAAAATTCCAGGGCATCGATGCTTCTACTTGCTCCGACGCCATATTTCTTTGAGGCAATAAACAAAGCAGCCACTATACTTTTGCATGCAAAGCACCACCAGCACCACTAGTGAGACACTGATTTGAGCTGATATATTACTAGTTTATAGCTAGGTGGGCCAGAGGTGGATGGAAGCCAAATCCTTCACGGTGTGGTGCCGGTGCTAAATATTTTTCATTTGGCATCAAAGTGTATGTGGCAAAAAAATTAGATTTCTGGCACCGAACACATAGTGGAGAGCCTCAGTCGCTCCTCTCACGCACACACTAGCAGCCTGTTTGTCAGCGAAGGTTACTGCGGGGGCAGAACATTTGAGTTATTTGATACATCGAGACTAGGCTTTTCGCTTCCATTTGTGGAGGTGTAATGGATCTTGTCGAACTTTGTTGCACTCTGACTGTATCTTGCCATGCGTCCACGTGCCCCTTTTGAACGCCCTGAAATTGCGCTGGAAGAAATGCTTGCTTAGGCCACTCAGTGTGATACATGTAGTATTGTCGAATGCAGGTTTTAGTGTACGTAGTTGGCATTTTCATAACATCTTTGGAATGTTGCAGTCACTTGTTACACTTTTTATTAAATGTCAAATTGTAATTGCTTCACCAGGTCTGCGTCTAAAAAGAAAAATAGAGCTATAAACAAAGGAATATGTTTGTGCAAGTAGACGGCCGATCAGTGTCTTACCTGGAAGTTTCTCGGGATGGGTGTAGCATATGTCATGCTCGCTATCGATGGTTGGTATGAACAAATCGATGAGAGGGTGAGATCTCGCGCTGTCAGCACCCACTTTGGCCTCAAGGTGCTCGATCAGCTCCTGATCCATGGGATCGAACTTGACGCCAGCCGGCAGCACCGGCCAATCCTTCTTCGACTTGCATGGGTTAATTCCAGTTATATGGTACTCAATGTATGATCAATCGACTGTTTTAAGTGAATGATGAAAGATTTTGACACATAAGTGGTACTCCAAATCTGAAGTCCAGAATACCCGAACACGCCACCGGGATTCTTGTGTCACCTCACGCGTAGCGTGTTGTCACATCAATTCAATGTGTGTACATGATGAATAATTTGACCGACGTATACTAGTACTGCTACTGTACTACTTACTAGTCATATTTAGTGTCACATTTAAACCATAGGTTTAACTAACAAGTACACACTTGAAGCCTAAGTGATATATATATATATATATATATATATATATATATATATATATATATATATACTGCACAGCATCTCCATCATCATTATCAGTACATCCTGCGCAGGTGAGTTAGGATGCACTAGATACCAGAAAGGTATCTATCCTTCAAACCAGAGGAGTGCTTCAAACTAACAACAGTACATAATATCCAACAAAAGAGGGTTGTGCTACAGCAGCAGAATACATGGCTCAGTCTACATATCAGTACGAGTCAAATTGTGCATATTTGTTGTTGGCATGAACCACATCGCCGCTTGTCGGGTTTGCAAAAGCCATCCATCGCATGGAAGGTTGATGCCTTTCACACACTGAAGATTATCTAGCAACAAGTTGTGTCGACGAATCTCTGGATATGGTGATTCATGAAACCCATGGTATGATGTGTAAACATAGTCCCCCCTGGCAATTGGAAGTTGCATAGCACGGTAATCATCGTCGGTGATATGATCGATGATTGGTTGGATGATTGGATAATTGAGCCCTAGGAACATGGAGTGGTTGCCGAGGTTGTAAACCCGCCTCTAGTTGAATACGCCTGGCCCAACGGAGCTGGGATCTTTCTCGAACACGAAGCAGCCATAGACATCAATGTCACGAATGCCCCAGGCATTGTACTACATGCGGTTTGACGAAATGGTTTGGTCAATTTGGTACGTGCAAATGAGCATCAAATGACCACCGTTAGTTGAACGATCGATAAACCACCACCCATCGGTTGGTATGATTTCAGGTCCTGGAATCATGAAGGCCAGCGCATTTGCGTCTGCTGCAGCAATTCAAATTGGAGACCAAAAGGACAAAAATAAACAATCATGTTGAGAGTATGTGTGGAATTAATATTATTATAACAGTGACACATATCATAGACAGAGAATTGCAATGATGTGGTCATAATCATACTCCAAGTTAAAAAAATAAGCCAATGGCTTTCATATTCTAGCAATATATCATGGTTCAAACATCATGTAACAATGAGAGGAAAACAGATATGACAGGGCCTACTCCTATTCTACCATAGCACTTACTATAGTTATCATATCAGCTCTAAGCAATAACATGCGTTTTTATAAAAAACCTGGAAATGAGAGTAACATATAGCAATCATGAGGTTATACTCATAATATCTATTCTAACAATCATTAGATACCAATTGTTCTCATATCAACTCGAACAATAACATGTGTGGTCATAAAAATCTAATGAGATGAACATATAGCAATGATGTGGTTATAGATATACTATATATTCTAAATTTGTAACAATGAACAGGCAGTTGTATTCTTAAGGTAAAGATGAGATGAGATAGAACAATTACACGACAATAGATTCCACTAGTATAGGCATCCAATATGTGCGTCGACTGCATAAACGATGCCATCGTGCACAATAGTATCAGACAGAAGTGTTAGGTAAGGAGGATCGACGATGAGCCATAACCATGTATGGCGACCGGATTCCAGATAGACTAATCCCAAGTTGAACACGACAATGAGCTTGTAATCCATGCAGTCTTCTGATGTTGTGGGCACTTCGCAGATTACAACCTTCAGCAATAGAGGTCGAGCGAAAAGCTCGACGCATCTCGTGCGTAGTAGGCAGGAGTGTCCGGCGGGCCGCGAGGCTCAATGGCAGCGGTATCCAAAGATGGAAGGGTGATCTCTCGCTAGGTGTAGATAACCATGAGCCCCATGGACTACCGGATTGGTGGCTGAGGACGATCCAGTTGGCCTTCATGCCCGCCCAGTAGTGGTCGCGCATGAAGGATAGGCGGACGGGTAGTGGTAGCATGTCGAGGGGCACCACGACAACCTCCGTAGGAACATCAAGTCGGTGTCTGGGCCACCTTCGAGGATCGAGCATCAGCAAGCAGGGTGTCTTGAAAAGAGTCGGCCAGTTGCAGACGAGTAGAAGGTACAAAGACACCGAGCATGCGTGCAGACGGACGGTTCTGAGTAGGTCCATACGGTTACAGATCTGCTCCAAGAGAACATCGGGGAGGGAATTCCAATCGCGGCTCTCCGTGTCAGTCGGTTCTGCTATTGGGATTTTCGGCGCCTGCGAGCCGGCGGGGAAGTGGATTCGGGCGGGCCGGCGAAGAAGCTTCTCCTCGTGTGGCCGAGCAGTGAGCGGGGGGATATGGTACGCGCGTGCTACCAAGGAAGATAGCGCGGGCGGGCTAGCAGAGAGCAGGGGGAAATGGTGTGCGGCCGACAATGGGGAAGAGAGGAGGAAGAAGAAGAGAGTAAGAAGAAGAGTGGAAGACGGGGAAGAAAGTGCATTAAATCTCAATTGTACTACTACTACCAGGATATACCGTCCTTCGGAGTGTAAATAGTTACACCGATGACACATGTGTCTACCACAAGAGGGCCCATATGTCAGTTAATGGAGGACAGAAGCGTGCTCTACTGGCAAACATGATGGCTGTACTGGGTAAGGCTGATTTAGTAGCACCAACACGCTGGTTCAGCTTATTAATTAAGTGTCCCATCTTCTACAGCGTGTATTGTCACTTCACTACGAAGACTAGTTGAATAGTTCTCTCTGACCGAGATGGGGAATAATAGATCGCGAAGACTTCCTTTCTACATTATCCCTATGCCTCTACGCTCACTTCACTCATTTTGCTCCGTACGTAGTCACTTGTTGAAATCTCTAGAAAGACAAATAGTCCGTATTTGGGAACAGAGGGAGGATTTTACTCCGTATTTGGGAACAGAGGGAGGATTTTACTCCGTATTTGGGAACAGAGGGAGTATCACCATATGGAGGGAACAAAGGAAGCTTGAAATATGAACATGTCAATGGGAGGGAGTAAGCCCCATGTATGTATGCATGCATGCAACATGCAACACTCACACATACACATGGACGCATGCAACACTGACGCACCCATGTGGCACACAGCACACAACGCAACACACACGCTCACACTTAAGTGCTCAACCTACTCCCTACGTCCGTGAAATACTGTACATTTGGAGATTTACACATTGACCAGGGCATAATTAACGCCCAAAAGTAGCAGACTTATGTGTGCATGCGACCATTGAGAGAAGAAGATTAAATGAAGGTCGTTGCATGCTGTAATTAAGGATAAACATGTAGCCTATACCTAGAGCACAAGTTGGTGTATTAGTCAATCAATATCGATTTAGATTAAAGGCTAAATGCATTGGAAGTTTAGATGTACTACACTCTTTGTTTTTTAGCTGATTTCTTTGCTCTGCCAACTGACAGGTGGGACCCAGAAACCAGGTGATAATTTAATCAGTCAACAGAGTGCCACGTCGACTATGTGGCCAGTCAGTAGGGTGCAATACGGTGATGTACGATGAGCTAGTGATCGTATAATCACTGCAAAACTATATATAGTGACCGTAAAGAACGTATTGTTACATACGTTGACCGCCAGTGTATTTTTCTCGTTTCAAATTAAGCCATATTAACCGGAAAGGAGGCAGTATGGACTAGTACTAGTACTGCTTTGATGTGTCCCGTCAACTCGTCAAACAAGGAGAAGCTTGCTTACGACGCCTCTCCCTCGCCCACACGTGCGGTGGTTCGCACCACGAGGAGAGGGTTTTGACTACAGCGCCAGCGCCCTCTCCCTCTCCCTCTCCCTCGCCCTCGCCCTCACGGTGGACGTGCAGTAGTTCAACCGGTGTCGGATTTCCAGAAGCATAATGTGTAATGTAGTATCATCATTGTTGGACCTTCCGTAGAGGCGAAGAGCCAAGTGCAAGGTTCACACGAGTGCGAACTGTTGAACCTCCCAAAGTGGCAAAGAGCCAAGCTCAAGGTTTTATAGGAGTTGTCGTCCTAGTAGGAGCATACTACACGGAGTACAACTATAGCGAACGATGCTACTGTATGATTCCGCCACGTCACGTATATCCAAAGTTGTGCCAGCTTTTTTTTCTCAAAGAGCGTGTTGGAGCCCTTGCAACAACCACACAAGTTGCACATACACATAACACATTTACCAGTAATAAATTCTAAAGGACGAATGCCAGTATGCCACACAAGTTCATCTCCAATTCATGTGATAAATTTGTGCACGACTAGTCTACATATATTCACAGCGCTACCGTTCACAATTTACCGTACTCCACTTACACGTTATAGATGGGCTACATGTCCACCTCCAGATTGCAGTCCCATGTGTTCTTCATGGATGGCACAATCCATAGCAGTGGGCAACGGGAATCATTGTCGCAGCTTTCTATTCCGGTTCCACACGATGGAGACTCATCCAAGCTGAAGCGGCATAAATCAGCGATAGCGTGTCCGAGCATGTCGTTCATCCGGCAGTGCGCACTGAAGACACAACCATGCTTCATGAACGGTAGGCCTTCCGTGTCATGCATGGAAGGTGGCATCCGCTTCACAATGGGGTAGCTACCCCCAATGAAAAGCGAGTACTCTCCAAGAGTGTTCCTCGGCACCCACGTAGCATCACGGGGGTCGAACTCGGCGTCGTTCATCTGGTACATGCGGCATCTCAGATCTGGACACATGGTGACGTACATAGTCAAGGTCCATGCATAATAATGTTGTGCTCAAATATGGCGGTCAGTAATACTGTGCAGAAAATAGTACTATTCCGGTATAGTGGAAGTAAAATAACCGGCTTATTATATATAGCCATTCTTGACTACATGGATGAGATAGTAAGACATGGAAAAACAAAAATGGTGGCAGCTAGTGGGTTCAAGTCTTCAAGGGCCTAGCTAGCTATACGCGTCCTCCAAGGTAAAAAGTACTCCTACTAGTACGTAAGTACAGTACTAGTACAACAATGAAAGAGAAGGGGAGAGGGTTAAAAATGGAATACCTGGGTAGGTGGTGACGGTCCGATCGTGGTAGATTGTGTGACCATGTTGCACATCAGTGGTACCATGGGTAGCGACTGCTAAGATAGTTGATCCCAATATGCCATAGTCAGGCACAAGGTTTCAGGTTATACCGAATCGCGGATGCAAATGCACATCTAGGATCGGCGATCTTATTTTGATCGAGGGATGACTGGTCCCTGCAAAATAAAGGAGTACCGTTAGAAATGCAAATGATGGTTTGTGCATTCTGTTCGTAATCTCCCGCACCGTAGGATGGCAACCAGATGAAACAAGTCCCCTGGCTTGTCACCGCGAAGATGCGTCCTAGATGGCGCACAACGGCTTCGAACATGTAGGGGTACAAATCTGCCGCCGCCAACATGTGCCAGCCTCTGCCGTTAGTGCCTCTTGCACTGATGGCAATTCTTATGTCAAACACCGCGATGAGATAGTAATCATCGTAGCCGCGTCGCTTTGTCGGCGGGTTCGCAATTGCTATCTTCTTCAATCTCATGTAGGCATCATCATACGTATTCAAGCCCAGCCAGTCCGGAAGGCCGATCCCAATGGTGGAGAAGGGGTCTACCAGAACGGTCGCACTGCTGTGGATGTTGTGCAAAATGATGGTGGAATCCGGCCGGAGGTATGCAAGCCAACCTTCGTTGGCACCGACCCAGACCTATATATAAGATGGTGGGCAGCGGAGAAATTACGGGATGGAAATGGAATAACTAAGTACTACATGATCAAACTCCATTACTGACCTGCTCATCGGACAAAATCCGACTACCTCTCAACGTCGGCAACTCTAGCGGAGTCAACATGCAACCATGGCCACGGAGCGGTGGACTATTTAAAGGATTGTCCCATAGAAAACCTTATCCTCGAGGATGCATGGAAGACCAACAAGCATGGTCTTTTCCCAAGCCATTTTAAGCATCGTCTTGAAAAAGTTGGTGCAGGAAACACCGAGTCTTGCGACGGTGAGGACGTCAGAGCGGCGTGTGATTTCTCCCAGAGGATCATCGTCCAAGGTCTCCCAGCCCCGACGAGGAGGCGAACCGCCTGGCGAATCCATGGGAGTAGCGATGAACTGCCTTCTCTTCGGGGGCAGGGGAACTGGCGAGGAGGAGATAAGAGCATAGTAACCGCAGGGCCTCATCCCTTCCAACTATAGATCGTTCCTTCCAACTGTAGCGAAGGGGTGAGGCTATTATTTACTACTAGTACTAGCATTATGGGACGTTATGGGATTGCATTATACTGTAAATAATAGCACTAGTAAGGAATTTTTGGCACTAGCTAGTAGTTTTTGGCGTGGATTAATAAACATCGGGTACGTTTTTGCTATTTTTTGTACACGCCCAACTAGTGTCAAAAAACGTCTTACATTATGTGATGAGGAAGTACGAACTCGTATGGTAGCAGTACTAGTACTACTTTCTCAACTAGTAGTGCGAGGGTACTACTAGTGCTATGTACTGTACAGTATAGTGCACCAGTTTTGAACTCCTGAATCTCAGGGCCAAGGAGCTACAGTTGGAAGTGGAGGGTACTACTGTTCTCTAGAACCATCGCTGTAATATCAGTGTAGGGAAAGTACACCTGCGTAGTGGCCTAGTGTGTACTCTTGGTGCTCTATTCAGCCGCTCCTCTCACATAGCTGGCCTACTCAGGCCCTCCACTATGTAGGCCAAAACCGGTGCCAAATTCACTTTTTGAACATTTGGCACCGGTGTCCTACATTGCCCAGCCTATGCCATATAAAAATTTCAGGGCATCGATGCATCTTCTTGCTCCGACGCCATATTTCGTTGAGGCAATAAACAAAGCAGCCACTGTACTTTTGCATGCAAAGCACCACCAGCACCACTAGCGAGACACTGATTTGAGCTGATATATTACTAGTTTATAGCTAGGTGGGCCAGAGGTGGATGGATGCCAAATCCTTCACGGTGTGGTGCCGGTGCTAAATATTTTTCATTTGGCATCAAAGTGTATGTGGCAAAAAAATAGATTTCTGGCACCGAACACATAGTGGAGTGCCTCAGCCGCTCCTCTCACGCACACACTAGCAGCCTGTTTATCAGCGAAGGTTACTGCAGGGGCAGAACATTTGAGTTATTTGATACAGCGAGACTAGGCTTTTCGCTTCCATTTGTGGAGATGTAACGGATCTCGTCGAACTTTGTTAGTAGTTCCTTCTTTATGAATGATATGAAGCAAAGCTTTTGCCTCCGTTTCAAAAAAATAGGTCAAGAGGAATTTCTTTTATAGTAGAGCCGATAATGGAGTGAAGTACATGCGTGCAACACCACAAGCTACAGAGTAGTAGTAGAGCACTTTACGTACATAGCCATATTGCACAGTTCCCAATGCCCCGCCAGGCTTTTCCGGCTCCTCGGGCTTAATTGGGAGGCACTAGTTTAAATATGCTACTAGCTGATGAGGAAGCTGCAAGCGAGGTGTGGCTAGGGCGAGCACGCGAGCCACGAGGTGCTGGGAAGGAAAACCCGTTCATGTGGCTAGGCTATCTAGTGCACCCAGATTGTGGTGCCGCACGTCCGTTTGACTTCAAAACTCAAACTACACGTGTAAAATATTGGCTCGCAGCGAAGTTACTATTTAAAAAAAGGCAGCCGTGCATTTGGCCGGGATTGAACCCACAAAACGAGGTATACACTCCCGCGACCACTAGTAGTACTCGTTGGAGTACAACGCAACCTAGAATCGCCTTTTGTCGCTAGTAGTACATTGTTCCTTACAAGAAACCCCTAATAATGCAAGAAACCACTAATAATGCCAAGAAACTACTACCACTTGCATACATGGAAGACTTAAGATAAGACTACCTTATCAACCATTATACATGCTCTTACCAACCAGCCCTATGATACGTCTCCAACGTATCTATAATTTTTGATTGTTCCATGCTATTATATTATCCTTCTAGGATGTTTTATGAGCTTTTATATACACTTTTATATGATTTTTGGGACTAACCTATTAACCCAGAGCCCAGTGCCAGTTTCTGTTTTTCTCCTGTTTTGGGGTTCCGCGGAAAAGGAATATCAAACGGAGCCAAATTGACCTAAAACTCAATGGAGGGCGTTTTTGGACCTAAAGAAGCCCAGGAAGTGTCGGAGGGGGACGAGAAGATCCATGGGCTGCCCACGAGGGTGGGGGCGCCCCCCCCCTACTGGGCGCGCCCCCCTGCCTCGTGGACAGCCTGGAGACCCCCTTTGCTTGGCCCCGACTCCAACACCTCCTATATGTACTGAAACCTCCGGAAAGTAACCTAGATCGGGAGTTCCGACGCCGAAAGCCTCTGTTGCCACCGAAAACCAATCAAGACCCTGTTTCGGCACCCTGCCGGAGGGGGAATCCCTCTCCAGTGGCTATCTTCATCATCCCGGCACTCTCCATGATGAGGAGGGAGTAGTCCACCCTCGGGGCTGAGGGTATGTATCAGTAGCTATGTGTTTGATCTCTCTCTCTCTCTCTCGTGTTCTTGAGATGGCACGATCTTGATGTATCGCGAGCTTTGCTACTATAGTTGGATCTTATGAAGTTTCTCCCCCTCTACTTTCTTGTGATGAATTGAGTTTTCCCTTTGAAGTTATCTTATCAGATTGACTCTTTAAGGATTTGAGAACACTTGATGTATGTCTTGTGTGGGATACCCGTGGTGACAATGGGGTATTCTATTGATTCACTTGATATATGTTTTGGTGATCAACTTGCGGGTTCTGTAAACTTGGGAATCTATGCATAGGGGTTGGCACACGTTTTCGTCTTGACTCTCCTGTAGAAACTTTGGGGCACTCCTTGAAGTTCTATGTGTTGGTTGAATAGATGTTTCTGAGATTGTGTGATGCATATCGTATAATCATGCCCACGGATACTTGGGGTGACAATGGAGTATCTAGGTGACATTAGGGTTTTGGTTGATTTGTGTCTTAAGGTGTTATTCTAGTACGAATTCTATGATAGATTGAACGGAAAGAATAGCTTCGTGTTATTTTACTACGGACTCTTGAATAGATCGATCAGAAAGAATAACTTTGAGGTGGTTTCGTACCCTACCATAATCTCTTCATTTGTTCTCCGCTATTAGTGACTTTGGAGTGACTCTTTATAGCATGTTGAGGGCTAGTAATATGATCCAATTATGTTATTATTGTTGAGAGAACTTGCACTAGTGAAAGTATGAACCCTAGGCCTTGTTTCCTATCATTGCACTACCGTTTATGTTCACTTTTACCACTTTCTACCTTCATGTTTTTATATTTTTAGTTTACAAAAACCTAGATCTACCATCCATATTGCACTTGTATCGCCATCTCTTCGCCGAACTAGTGCACTTATACAATTTACCATTGTATTGGGTGTGTTGGGGACACAAGAGACTCTTTGTTATTTGGTTGCAGGGTGGCTTGAGAGAGACCATATTCATCATACGCCTCCCACGGATTGATAAACCTTAGGTCATCCACTTGAGGGAAATTTGCTACTATCCTACAAACCTCTGCACTTGGAGGCCCAACAACGTCTACAAGAAGAAGGTTGTGTAGTAGACATCAAGCTCTTTTCTGGCGCTGTTGTCGGGGAGGTAAGTGCTTGAATGTATATCTTTAGATCTTGCAATCGAATCTTTTAGTTTCTTGTTTTAACACTAGTTGAGTTTATAAAAGAAAACTACAAAAAATGGAATTAAGGTTACCTCATATGCTTCATCTTTTTAATATATTTCGTGAAAATGATGGGAAGGAAAATTGTGCTCAAGTACTAGAAGAAGAATTACATAGAATGCTTGGTACTAAAAACTTGAATGAGGATCATGATTGCAATATTGTTAGTGTGAATTCTTTGAATATCCATAGTACTAATGATGATTGCACTAGTCATGATGAAAATATCTCATATAAGCATGTCGATTTTTGTGGAGTGCATAGAGTTTGGAAGTATATACCAAATAGAGAAGATAGATTTTGCAAGAGGCATAAGTATTTAGAAACTAAATGGTTGCTAGAGAGGCTAGATGATTGTGCTGAAAATTTAAAATATCTTTGCCATCCTTGTGAACTTTGCAATGAACATGATCATTCAAATCCCCAATGTGAATTGTTTCATGATCGAATCGTGTCCAAAAATTGTGATGACTTGATTTCTCTTGCACATCATAATGAACTTAGTTTTCTTGTGGGTTATGAAGAGATGAAATGTTTAACTAAGGATCTTCCAGAATTTGTTCTTGATAAAGTTCTTGATTTTGATCTGGAGGAAATTTATATGTATTGTGCTGTGATGCTGTGAATTGCATTGAAAATCCTTATATTGCCAATTAAATAAAGTCAAGAAAACAAATAGAATATGAAGCGAATACTAATGAAGGGGAAGAGATTTCCCAATATCCTCCTATTCTTTCTTATGATGAATCAGGTAACTAGGAGGAGCCTTCTATTCAACCAATCTCATTAATAAGGAGCTCCAAAAAGAAGATTAAACCCACACATAATGTGAAGAAGAAATAGAAAAGACGGAGAAGTAAAGATAAAAAGGTATCCCTTCCAAATGATGTTGCTTCCATTACTCATTGTGACGATGATAATTGCTTTACTATCGGTGCTATCCATACTGTTAATGATGAGAGTGATTATGCTTATGATATGCAAAGGCCCAAGCTTGGGGATGCTATGTTTGATGAGAATGACATGTTTAATAATTTATTTGCTGCAATTAATGTTTGTCCCAAGCTTGGGGATGCTACGCTTGATGAAGATGATATTTTTAGCCTCCCAAGTTTGATATGCAAATATATTATGATGAAAGCATGCCTCCTATTTATGATGATTATTGTGATGACACTTATGCTATAAAAAGTAGAGATGATTATATCTATCAAACTTTTCATGATTATGATTACCCTTTTCATGAACATTACTCTTTTAATGTGGAAACAATCTATAGTATTCAAGTCTCTTATGATACTTCCACTATTCTGAATGAGAAGAACTTTGCTTATGTGGAGAGTAATAAAATTTATATGCTTGGGGATCATGAAAAGAATGCTTTATGTGATAGTTATATTGTTGAATTCATTCATGATGCCTCTGAAAATTATTATGAGAGAGGATCATATGCTTGTAGGAATTGCAATAATATCAAGTTTCCTCTCTATGTGCTTAAAGTTTTGAAGCTATGATTGTTTTCCCTTCCAATGCTAGTTAATTATTGCTCCCATAAGTTGTTTGCTCACGAAACCCCTATGCATAGGAAGTGGGTTAGACTTAAATGTGCTAGTCATATTCTTCAGGTTGCTCCCTTTATGTTTCAATTCTTATCATCTACGCGAGCATCATTGAAATCATCATGCCTAGCTAGGGGCGTTAAACGATAGCGCGTGTTGGGAGGCAACCCAACTTTATTTTTGTTCTTTGTTTTTGCTTCTGTTTAGGAATAAATATTGCATCTAGCTTTTTTTTAGATGTGGTTTTGTGTTTTAATTAGTTTTTGTGCCAAGTAGAACCTTTGGGAAGACTTGTGTGAAGTTTATATGATCTTGCTGTGAAAAATAGAATCGTTAGCGCTCACTAGAATAGTTAACAGATTTTACTAGAGTGTGCTATTTAGTTGATTCTTTTTGCAGATGATTAATAGACAAATTCCTCACGTTTACCAATTAATTTCAATTTTTTAGAGTTACAGAAGTATTCGAAAGTTACAGATTACTACAATCTGTTCTGTTTTTGACAGATTCTGTTTTTCGTGTGTTGTTTGCTTATTTTCATGAATCTATGAGTAGTATTGGGGAGTATGAATCATATAGAAGTTGGAATAAAGTAGGTTTAACACCAATATAAACAAAGAATGAGTTCATTACAGTACCTTTGAGTAGTGGTTTGATTTCTTATACTAACGGATCTCACGAGATTTTTGGTTAAGTTTTGTGTTGTGAAGTTTTCAAGTTTTGAGTATTGCTTTGATGGACTATGGAACAAAGAGTGGAAAGAGCCTAAGCTTGGGGATTCCCAAGGCACCCCAAGGTAAAATTCAAGGACAACCAAGAGCCTAAGCTTGGGGATGCCCCGAGAAGGCATCCCCTCTTTCGTCTTCATCTATCGGTAACTATACTCGGAGCTATATTTTTATTCAGCACATGATATGTGTTTTACTTGGAGCATCATGTATAATTTGAGTCTTTGCTTGCTAGCTTGCCACAATTATCCTTGCTGTACACACCTTTTTGAGAGAGATAAATATGGCCTAGGAATTGTTAGAACACTCTATGGGCTTCACTTATATCTTTTGAGTTGAATAGTTTTTGCTCTAGTGCTTCACTTACATCTTTTAGAGCACGGTGGTAATTATATTTTGTAGAAATTTTTGATCTCTCATGCTTCACTTATATCCTTTTGAGAGTCTATTAAAACAGCATGGTAATGTGCTTTGGCTATAAAACTAGCCTTCACATGATAGGCATCCAAGATCAATGTAGTAAAAACTTTCATACTAAGTGCATTCAATATGATGAGAAGTTGGATGTTTGATAATTGTTTTGAGATATGAGGATAGTGATATTAGAGTCATGCTAGTGGAGTTATTATGAAATTGAGAAATACTTGTGTTAAAGTTAGTGATTCCCGTAGCATGCACGTATGGTGAACCGCTATGTGACGAAGTTAGAGCATGAGGTATTTGTAGAGTGTCATCCTTTGTGTGGAGGTAGGGGCGCGCGATGGTTAACTCCTACCAACCTCCTCCCTAGGAGCATGCGTTGATTGCTTTGTTTTGATGACTCGTAAATTTTTGCAATAAGTATATGAGTTCTTTTGACTAATGTTGAGTCCATGGATTATACACACTCTCACCCTTCCACCATTGCTAGCCTCTCTTGTACCGCGCAACATTTGCCAGTACCATACACCCACTATATACCTTCCTCAAGACAGCCACCATATATCTTCCTCAAAACAGCCACCATACCTACCTATCATGGCATTTCCATAGCCATTCCGAGATATATTGCCATGCAACTTTCCACCGTTCCGTTCATATGATACGCTTCATATTGTCATACTTCCATGCATGATCATGTAGTTGACATAGTATTTGTGGCAAAGCCACCATGCATAATTTTTCATACATGTCACTCTTGATTCATTGCACATCCCGGTACACCGCCGGAGGCATTCATATAGAGTCATACTTTGTTCTAGTATCGAGTTGTAAATCAATATAAGTGTGATGACCATCATTATTAGAGCATTGTCCCATGCGAGGAAAGGCCAAACAAAAGAAAAGGCCCCTCCAAAAAAAAAGGAAAGGAAAAGAAAATAAAAGGGACAATTGCTACTATATTTTTCCACACTCGTGCTTCAAAGTAGCACCATGTTCTTCATGACAGAGAGTCTCATGTTTAGTCACTTTCATATACTAGTGCGAATTTTCATTATAGAACTTGGATTGTATATTCCAACGATGGGCTTCCTCAAATGCCCTAGGTCTTCGTGAGTAAGCAAGTTGGATGCACACCCACTTAGTTTCTTTTGTTGAGCTTTCATACATTTTTAGCTCTAGTGCATCCGTTGCATGGCAATCCCTACTCACTCACATTGATATCTATTGATGGGCTCTCCATAGCCCATTGATACGCCTAGTAAATGTGAGACTATCTTCCTCCTTTTTGTCTTCTCCACAACCACCATTATATTCCACCTATAGTGCTATATCCATGGCTCACGCTCATGTATTGCGTGAAAGTTGAAAGGTTTGAAAGAATAGAGTATGAAAACAAGTGCTTGGCTGAAACCGGGGTTGTGCATGATATGAATACTTTGTGTGATGAAGAGGGAGCATAGCCAGACTATATGATTTTGTAGGGACAACTTTCTTTAGCCATAGTATTTTGAGAAGACATGATTGCTTTGTTAGTATGCTTGAAGTATTATTATTTCTTATGTCAATATAGACTTTTGTCTTGAATCTTTCAGATCTGAACATTCATGCCACAATTAAGAGAAGTACATTGAAAATTATGTTTGTTAGCATTCCACATCAAAAATTCTGTTTTATCATTTATCTACTCGAGGAAGAGAAGGAATTAAGCTTGGGGGTGCTGATACGTCTCCAACGTATCTATAATTTTTAATTGTTCCATGCTATTATATTATCCTTCTAGGAAGTTTTATTGGCTTTTATATAAACTTTTATATGATTTTTGGGACTAACCTATTAACCCAGAGCCCAATGCCAGTTTATGTTTTTCTCCTGTTTTGGGGTTTCGCAGAAAAGGAATATCAAACGGAGCCCAATTGACCTGAAACAAAAAGGTGGACGTTTTTGGACATAAAGAAGCCTAGGAAGTGCCGCAGGGGGAAAAGAAGATCCACGAGGGTGGGGCGCCCCCCCCCCCCTACTGGGTGCGCCCCCCTGCCTCGTGGACATCTCGGAGACCACCTTTGTTTGGCCCACCTCCTATATACACTGAAACCTCCGAAAAGTAACCTAGATTGGGAGTTCCGCCGTCGAAAACCTCTCTTGCCACCGAAAACCAATCTAGACCCTGTTCCGGCACCCTGCCGGAGGGGGAATCCCTCTCTGGTGGCTATCTTCATCATCCCTGCACTCTCCATGACGAGGAGGGAGTAGTCCACCCTCGGGGCTGAGGGTATGTATCTGTAGCTATGTGTTTGATCTCTCTCTCTCTCTCTTGTTCTTGAGATGGCACGATCTTGATGTATCGCGAGCTTTGCTACTATAGTTGGATCTTATGATGTTTCTCCCCCTCTACTCTCTTGTGATGAATTGAGTTTTCCCTTTGAAGTTATCTTATCGGATTGAGTCTTTGAGGATTTTAGAACACTTGATGTATGTCTTACGTGGGATACCCGTGGTAACAATGGGGTATTCTATTGATTCACTTGATGTATGTTTTGGTGATCAACTTGTGGGTTCCGTGACCTTGGGAATCTATGCATAGGGGTTGGCACACGTTTTCGTCTTGACTCTCTGGTAGAAACTTTGTGGCACTCTTTGAAGTTCTATGTGTTGGTTGAATAGATGTTTCTGAGATTGTGTGATGCATATCGTATAATAATGCCCACAGATACTTGAGGTGACAATGGAGTATCTAGGTGACATTAGGGTTTTGGTTGATTTGTGTCTTAAGGTGTTATTCTAGTACGAACTCTACGATAGATTGAACGGAAAGAATAGCTTCGTGTTATTTTACTACGAACTCTTGAATAGATCGATCAAAAAGAATAACTTTGAGGTGGTTTCGTACCCTACCATAATCTCTTCGTTTGTTATCCGCTATTAGTGACTTTGGAGTGACTCTTTGTTGCATGTTGAGGGCTAGTAATATGATCCAATTATGTTATTATTGTTGAGAGAACTTGCACTAGTAAAAGTATGAACCGTAGGCCTTGTTTCCTATCATTGCACTACCATTTATGCTCACTTTTACCACTTGCTACCTTGCTTTTTATATATTTTCAGTTTACAAAAACCTAGATCTACCATCCATATTGCACTTGTATCACCATCTCTTCGCCGAACTAGTGCACCTATACAATTTACCATTGTATTAGTTGTGTTGGGGACACAAGAGACTCTTTGTTATTTGGTTGCAGGGTTGCTTAAGAGAGACCATCTTCATCCTACGCCTCCCACGGATTGATAAACCTTAGGTCATCCACTTGAGGGGAATTTTCTACTGTCCTACAAACATCTGCACTTGGAGGCCCAACAACGTCTACAAGAAGAAGGTTGTGTAGTAGACATCACCCTACCAAGAAACGAATACTCTACAAAGTGTCGTTATAGGCACGTTTCAACCCATGGCCCTATTTGGATACATTTGTTGTCAATCTAACCCTGCCATCCAAACACTACTTTGGTTAGAGTTAGTTCAGGGTTAGAATATAACCTCTGACTTAGAGTATCCAAACAAGGCTCATGTCACCATTAAGTCAACGTCTTCTATTCGACCGGGCATTATGACTTGTGGGACCTACATGTCAGTCTGCACAAAAATCCCCGACTGACCTCCTACCTCCGACCCGTCCACCTAGTCATCCTTGGCCATGGGATGCAGCTACCACTGCCGGCAGAAGGTCAGGTCAAAACCGCCGGCGGTGCCGAGCCCATCTTGCGGCAGCCCGGATGCCAGCTCCATCCGACGCTTGCGGCCGCTAGCTAGCCAAGATAGCTCCGTCTAGCTGATTGTCTGCAAGGTTTGCTAGCTAGATTGGCACGGCGGCGCGGCGGCTCGGCGGCTTGCTCGCGTGCGCCGCGCTAAGGCCAGCCATCTGGCTCGAGCGAAGGCCAGCGCGGCGGCTTGCTCGCTCATGAGTCACGCTCAAGCCAGCCTGCCAACCCATGCGGAGGCCAGTGCATCGTTCGGCCCGTCCGGCGGAGCGGCGGCCAACTCGCTCATCACCGGCGCCACCGACGAACACGCATTAGTACTGTTTGAAGTAATGTTCAGGAAAAATAATGATTTGAGGTGGAATAACAGGATAGAAGGTCAGATGTGGGTCCCTCGTGTCAACGGTCAAACAAAATGTGTTGGTTTAAGCTGCCTCGTCATCACGGACGTGTGGGCCAACTCTGTCATAAATGGGTTTAAACTAACCTAATCGGTTGGTAGTAGTTTTTGGCGTGGATTAAGAAATTTTGGGTATGTTTTTGCTATTTTTTGTACAATAGATTCTTCCTAGGGCTGGTTGAAAGTGGTAGTTTTTTGTTAAATACTCTACATATTGTAAGTAGGAGTGAAAGTTAAGCTTTGGAACCCAATAAGCAAGGCTAGTTACATAGTGCATATGTGCACATGATTGAAAGTAAATCTCAACCATGAGTGACTGATATCTTGATGGAAAACTCGAAACTATGGAATACTAGGGAAAAAAATTGCATGGTTGGAAATACTAGCAATGTTCATGTGCGTTGCAACTAATCATAATTAGAATAATACTTATTCACAAACTTGATACAAAACACTCTAATTTTGATATACATTTATCACTAGAGATATATTATGTTTCAATTAGAATATATTCCTTGGGCTGTTTTAGTGAGGTCAGGGAGGGACGTGGTTGGTTATAAGATACTAATTATGGGTTTTTCTGCAAATTGGTAGACAATTGGGATGTTTGTGAGAAAAGGCAACAACTTACCTCATAGTCGTTAGATGTAGATCTAATGGTCACAAACGACGGATGGCACGCATACCATCATCACCAACTTAGTCTTCTGTAGGAGTACTAGCAAGATCCGTGCATTGCACGGAACATCAAGATGCATTTTTTTATAAAAACAGTTGTTGTGATTGACCCATGCGGGAGTAAACCCATGTGTAAAAACTAATGATATCTCGAGAAATAGGAGATAAGGTGAAGAGGAGTGGGGCGTGGTGGTGATTGGCGGTCGGACTGAGCGGAGGCATGGGGACTGATGAAGCCGGCAGCGGCCACCAGGCCAGTTTGGTCTAGAGGCTTCCGTTCTTAATTTCTTAACAATGAGGTTGTTGGAGATAAGGATGAACGAGGGAAGGCGTTGTCTGCAAATTTGAAGAGGGGTGCGGGTATCTTTTAGTTTAATTTCCATCAGTCGGATATAGATCGGACGGTCTATATTGCAAGATGGCACGCGTACCATCATCACCAACTCGGTTTTTTATAAGAGAAGAAATAAAAGTATGGAGATACAAATGTATTATCGATACTTGTTTCCGTAAACTAGCATCTACATTATATTCAATGCCTCAGCATGTGAGGCCTTAGCACAATGACTTCTCGACTGTGTAAAACAAAGGTTTTCCCATTGCCGATAAGGAGGGGGTGACGACGACGCGCTTTTTGGATTGCTCTAGTCCTAGTAGTCATACTAGGTGGTCTAAGCACGTGTAGATCTATTCTTTTTCACATCTCTTGTTCGCCGTACTGCCACGACTGTTGATGAATAGACGGTAAGTTATTCATGGGGAAACCCTTGTTGAGCGTGTTTGCGAGAGAGAGAGAGAGAGAGAGAGAGAGAGAGAGAGAGAGAGAGAGAGAGAGAAAGACAGTGTGCGTGTGTGATATGTCTAGAGACTGAGGCAATGATAACAGATTCTTTCTGTCTATGTGTGTGGAGGATAGAGATAGACCTGTACATGGGGCTTTGTGTTGTGTAACGTGGAGACACATATACATAATTAGAGAGTGAGTGTGCGAGATACACATGCGGATATGTGGAGAGATGATGATCCACATTAATGGGTGTTTGTGCGTGTCTGTGTTTGTTTGTGCGCGTGTTTGTGTGTGAGAGGGAGTGTGTGTATGTGGAGCAGAGAGACCACTAATGATTTAAACCTAGTATAAGGGAAGGGGGAATGGTGTGACATGTGTAGTAGCAGGATAGCATGGGTGCGGGCGGGAGGAGCAGACTATTTGGAAGAGACGTCGATTGTGTGTGGGAGAGGGGTGTGAGAGCGAGAGCGAGAGAGAGAGAGAGAGAGAT
>LR738711.1:302381534-302401788 GCA_902687465.1 Secale cereale
ATATATATATCACAGGGCTATTTAACAGCAAACATATGACATATATAGTTCCATCCATTCATACATAGCAAGTTGCACATACACATAAGTTGCAACCATTAGCAAGTTGCACATACATATTACAATGCAAAGGTTCATCAAGATAGCAAGTTCCATCATAGCAAGCTAGAAGAATACTATAAGAGAATGAAAGAAAAAACAAGCACTCCATCATAGCAAGCTAGCTTCCGTGAACTGAATGAAATCTGCAAAATGGCAAATAAGAAAGTTAGGAAAAGGTGAGTAGAAGAAGAAGACTAGAAGAAGAAGCACTCCATCATTTGTGAGCTAACTTAGGTGAAATGGATTGTTTATGAGCTAACCTAGGTGAAATGGATCGTTTATGAGCTAACTTAGGTAAATTGCATCATTTTAGAGCTAACCTAGGTTAGATGGGTCATTTTGAAGCTAACCTAGGTAAAATGGGTCATTTTAGAGCTAACTTAGGTAAAATGGATCATTTTGGAGATAATCTAGGTAAAAATGGGTCATTTTAAAGCTAACTTGGGTAAAATGGATCCATCTTACATGTCATTATTGAGCAAACCTAGTTAACTAAGCATATTACAACAAACTTAGGCCATTTTGGAGGAAACAAAGCTAACTATAAATCATTTTAGAGCTAACTTAGGTTAAATGGCTGGTTTTGGAGGTCAATAAGCGTGGTACCTGGCCAAGACCCTGGAGGAGCACATGTCTGTATGGGCTAACCAGCGCCCCCCATCTTTCAACACCTTCCATGACAAAGAGTAAACAAAATTAGTACAACATAAAAAAATACTGACATGAATAATAATATGTATATCACTTAAGTGTATCATCATCAAGTACAACATAAAAAATTGAATACCTGACACTACTAAAATCTTGATCAGTATCATCAATAAATGCATAATCATCATCATCACTATAATCAATGACGGCCTCATAGGGTTCAGTGGCATCAACATGTGCAAGGCCACCTTGACGTAACCGGTCAAGCATCGACAGGTCATCGGCAGCAGTAACCTCTTCTTGTTCCGGCTCTTCTTGTTCCTCCTCTGGGGTGATGTCGGATTCACTGTCGCTGTCTACTTCAATGTTTTGGGGTGAAGTATAGAGGTTCTTGAAACTCTTTTTGGAAAGGCGTGTCTCCTGGAAGATTTATCCTTCATATGTGTCTGGGTTAATGTGAGGTTCATAATCCTCTTCCTTTGGGGGAGAAAGTCTAGCACGTGGCGGCACTTCATAAACGACATCCCAACCTTTCAGATTTGGATTAGTTTGGCAGGCCCATGGTAGATAGAATACTTGGGTCGCCTGTTGAGTCGTAATATAGACATCATGAACATCTAAATGGGTGCTTTGGTTGATTTCAACTAGCCCTATATGTTCATGAGTCCTTCTAGTCTCCTTCGGCTAAAACCAATAACATTTGAAGACTACGACATTCGGTGGGTTTTCACCATAGAATAGAAGTTCATAAATTGCTTCAACTCTCCCATAATACTCGGTACCTCCTTTGCCGATAGCAAATACACAACAATTTGTAGACTTTCGGTCGGCCAGAGATAGCTCTTTGCCATAGGTACGAAAGCGATACCCGTTGATGTCGTATTTGTCAAATGAACGGACATTATAGTCAAAACCATTAGCGACTTGTCTCAATTCGGCGTCCATAGACTCTCAACTAGCCTACAAGTTTAATATGAATGGATTGTTGCATTACGCACAAATTAGCGAATGAAATGAAATTGTCTAATAGAAATTACCGTTTGTTTGAACCAAGAGATGCAACCAGGATAGGCGCTGCCTCCTTGCTTTGCAAGAAGCTCGTACTCTTCGACGGAATCCTTTTGGATCACCGCTCCATACGAGAATATGGCGACGTATCGACTGTATGAAATATCCAGGAATAAGAGCACAGTTCAAAGGAAATAGAAGTTGCGAATCAATGTATCGAGAACTTACTCGATGTACGACCGCACTTCTATCAGGTTGTTGAAGATATACAACGAAATGGTCTGCCATTCTTCGTTATCCAAAGATACTGGATTTGAAACACTGGCTGGTGCGAGATTCCCTTTGAATAGGCTGAGGTTGGATCCACCCTTTTTAGGCTCGTCACCATTGTACCGAGGCTTCGGATTATGCAAATGACGATTTTTGGCTTCGTAGTGTGCTGACACGAAGTTTGCCGCCTCCTCAGTGATGAATGCCTCAGCCATCGATGCTTCAATTCTACGTTTATTTTTACATTTTTCTCGAAGAGTCTTCTGCATCCTCTCAGTTGGGTAGCACCAACGATTTTGCACGCCCCCCCCCCCAATCTTGCCTCGGTCGGGAGATGCAAAATCAATTGCTGCATTGGATTAAAGAAGCCCTGTGGAAAGATCTTCTCTAACTTGCAGATCAACTCCGGCGCCAACTCTTCCATTTCTTCTAGCACGCCAGGCGATAGTTCTTTCGCACAAAGAACAAGGAGGAAATAGCTGAGTTCTGCCAGTACTAGCCATTCAACCTCAGGGATGAAGCCACGCAACATCACCGGCATTACCCGCTCAATCCATATGTGCCAATCATGAATCTTGAGACCAAATATCTTCAATTTATCAAGATTCACTCCCCTCTTTAGATTCGCTGCATACCCATCGGGGAACATCAACTGTTGTTGCACCCACAAGATAATTTCCCTCATAGCTGGCCTTCCAAGATTGAACCATGCCTTTGGCTTCGTCCAGTTCTGCTTTCCTTTCGGTTCTTTCATGTTATGTAATGGCCTATCACATAGCGCCTCCATATCGACTCTAGCCTTAGTATTATCCTTTGACTTCCCACCTATGCCGAACAATGTACCAAAAAGTGCCTCGACGATATTCTTCTCAGTGTGCATCACGTCGATGTTGTGTGGGCAAAGGAGGTCTTTGAAGTAAGGCAGATCCCATAAGCATGGTTTGTGAGTCCAGGCGTGCTTAGAATTATACCCCTTGAAGTACCTTGGACGCTCTGGATCTGGCTCGAGAGCGTTTAACTGATCCAGGGTCTGTTGGCCTGTCAATGCAGGTGGTGCAGAGTTTTTGACAACTCTACCTCTAATGAAGTTCTTCTTGTCTTTCCTGAATTTATGGCGAGGATCCAGGAACTGTCTATGCAGGTCGAAGCAAGAAAACTTGCGACCGGCCTGAAGCCAACGAAACTCAAGAGCTCCCTTGCATGTGGGGCACGCGAACCTTCCATGCGCACACCAGCCAACGAATAGCGCATACGCCGGCAAGTCATGCGTCGAGTACATGTACCAGACACGCATTATGAAGTTCCGTTTTCTATAGGCGTCGTATGTCTTGAACCCATTATCCTAGGCTTCTTGCAATTCTTCCATAAGCGGTTGCATGTACACATTCATATTTTTCCCAGGATAGTTGGGCCCTAGAATTATCAACGTCAGGAAAATATTATTTCTTTGCATAATCTGTCCGTGGGGGAGATTGAGTGGAAAGACAAATACGGGCCAACAACTGTATTGGGCTGCCGTCAAACCAAACACACTGAACCCATCCATGCTGATGCCGACTCGAGGATGCCTTGGATCTGCCACTTTGTCATCATGTAATTAATCAAACTTTTTCCACGCAACACCAGCCGATGTGTGTACCATCATCAGATTCCCATCTGCATCTAGTTCGGTTCTTTTGCCTGTTTTGTGTCATGTCATCTGTCTGGCCATCTCTTCGACCATGAAAAGACTTTGAAGTCTTGGTACGATTGGCATATACCGAAGAACACTAACGGGGATTTTGGTCTGTGTCTTCTCACCCATACCGTTGTCTACCACAATATACCTGGATGACTTGCAAATGGGACAATAGTTCAAGTCCGCATAGTCAAGCCTAAATAAGGCACATCCTTTCTCATAGGCATGTATCTTCTCATAGGGCATCTTCAGTTGTGGGGACCCCGACTTAAGATTCGAGATCACCGAATGCACGTGTACAGTGATCCCAGAGATCAATGCTCACTGAACACACAGAAGCTGAGTAACAAGAGTCTTACATCCATACATACCGTCTTACACAAATTATGAACATTATGGTCAAGTCTTACATAGATAAAACATCAAGGGCTGAATAGCAAATAACTCGAATAGCGGAAGTCTTCATAGATAAGTAGAACCCATGCCATCTGCCTTAACCCTACAAGCATTCTGACTGGGAAAGTGTCCTAGTTCGCATGTTCGTCTCCATAGAATTCTTCTTCATAATCCTGCTCCTCCATGCCTATCCAATTAAATAACCAGTCGCAAGCCAATGAGTACTTTGAATGTACTCGCAAGCAACCCATGATTTGGTTCAAGATAATAATGCAATATTCAACAACGAGCAAACTAGCTACAAGCTAGAGTAAATATTTTATCATCATGTAACATGCATCAATAAATTTGGGTAACCTCGAAGACAGGTTACAGACATCAACATGAATAGGATTCAACTCAACGAGTCAAGTCACCACCTTGACTCATCTCACACACATACTTTCACCGATATAGTAAAATTCTGGACATAGTTTAAGTAGCACAACCCAACTGTCCATGACCGTGGACACGGCTATTCGAATAGTTTTACACTCTGCAGAGGTTGTGCACTTTACCCACAAGATCCGGGAAGCTTTCATGTCACCCACGATCCCGCAGTACCTCAAGTACTCGGGGGAAGCACCCGGTCATTATCTTTCCCTAGACGACACTAGCATAGTGTCCACTCGTTGGTACACGGCCCTCGAGTACAAACAATAGATCTTGGGACTTGCCCTAATTTCAATGTCACGCGTACACGAAGGGACCAACGGTGTGTCCGGTGCCCTGTAAAAACAGTCATGGTCGTCTATCCAAGCACGACCTCATCCCGGGAGAGACCTCAAGTCTTCCCCGTCACTAGTAATGTGGGCACCATGCTAGTATCGGCCTAGGTAATCAATAATGCCCCGTCCCATAAGGGGTAGAGTGGTTGCACATGTTTGGTTGGGATGGTAGTCACACATAAATCTAATCCATCATTTCACCCACACACAAGATCTTTATCGGCACATCACTTTTTCCTCAAGTGGTGACCTAACTCAACATCACCCTCGGGCATTAGGGGCACCCGATG
This sequence comes from Secale cereale, assembly GCA_902687465.1. NCBI lineage: Eukaryota > Viridiplantae > Streptophyta > Magnoliopsida > Poales > Poaceae > Secale > Secale cereale. The sequence continues at coordinate 302,386,697 of LR738711.1, forward strand.
GGGTTTTTGAAAAGAACGCAACCACAAAGGTATCATGGCACACATGCATCACTAAGCATCACTACTAATCATTTGCATTGCATCTAAGCACATAGCAAGATCATGAGTAAAGCATGCATCATGTGGTGGTTCTCAACAAGGTCACCACCGTCACTCTTATCATCATGCATTCGGAAATAAATGGGTTCCGAAGAACACAAGGGTATCATGGTCAAAGAGTTGCTTGCCTGGATTGGCTTGGTCTTCAAAGTCTTCAAATCCTTCCCCTCCTTCTTCTTCAGCAACCTCGTCAAATATGGTATCTAATCGTCGCAATAAACAACGGGGAAATAAGACCACAATAAAAACAGAAAAATCAAAGTGCTCAGAAAAATGTCAACTTATTTTTATCAAATACTAGAGGGAAAACTAAGATGGCAAAAATTCTTAGTTTGAGTTTTGAAGTGGCAGCATGGGGTACATGAATATTTGAACAGAGGTTTTAGTGTTCAAATATGAATTTAAATTTGAACAGAACAGAAAAGGTTCATGGATATGGGTGAAAGTGACATCATTAAATAGGTTGGATTTTTATAAGTTTTTAGGAACTGGAATTAATTCATTTGGATATATATTTAATTTTGTGGAATTATTTGAAAATCGACAGAAAAGAAAAAGAGAAAGGGCCCTGTGCCACTGGGCCAGAACGGCCACAGTGCAGCAGGCCCAGGGCGAAAACAGCCCACCGCACGGTGCCAGCGCGCGCTAGGGTTTTCAAACCTGACGGGCGGGGCCCGTCGTCAGTGAGTGGAGAGAGGAGCGAGGGCGAGGGGAGTCTGACAGGCGGGGCCCGCCTGTCATCCCTAACCCTCCGGCAGAGAGCCGGCGAGCTCACCGGCGACGTTTCGGGGCACGGCGAGGCGAGCTAAGGGCAGGGATGGACTCAGCAAGAAGTCGCCGATCTGATGGAGGTGGTGCGGGTCGCCGGAGTGGCCTGGGTTGCCGACGGCGGGGTCACGCGGCGGAGGAGTTTCGAGCGGATGTTGCTCCGGTCGATTCTGGTAGCTGCAGAGAGCGGAAAGGGGGGAAACGAGTCAGTGAGGTCCCGTGGTGCTAGATCGAGGGAGAGGAATGGTTGGGGCGGCCTGTACCGAGCAAACGACGGCGAGCCGCCACGGCGGAGCTCGAGCTCGATCTCGAGCTCGGGCTTGTCTGGAGCGGGGCGAGTGGCTCTGGAGGAAGATTGAACGAGTGAGGGAGCGACTGGTGAGGAGAGGAGGTGCTCGGGGGGGGTTATTTATAGGCGGACGGCGAGGTGCCGTTGACCTGTGCGCCGGCGAGCCTCTACTCGTTGCCATAGGGCATGGGAGGCGCTGCGGAGGTGTCTACGAGGTTTCTGGACGAGGTCGAGGGCAGGGAAGAGGAAGGGAGGGAGCGGGGGAAGCTTCTGGAGCTGCGCCCGTGTGAGGCCGAAGACTGGAGCTCGCGGGCGGCCGGCGCGCGTGCGAGGGCGTCCACTAGAGGGAGAAGGAGGAGGGGAACAGCGCCGGGGAACGTTGAGGACGCCGAGGCGCATCGAACGGCGCGAGGGGGGAGCACGAGGTGGTCGGGGCTGGCTGATTGGGCGAGGCTATAGTGCGGGCGTGCCTTTTGCATGCCAGGGCATGCCGTTGGCTAGCTGGGCGCGTCCACCGTGTCTGGGGGGTCAAGCATAGAGTAAACAAACGGGCTGAGGCCTTGGATGCCTTGGCTATCCAATGGAAGAGGAGGGAAGCTGAGAGGAGATAAGAACTGGGTTGTCCAGCAAGGTAAAATGGGGTTTTCACCCCTCAATTATTGAACTCTGGTCAGGGGAGAGTTACTGGAGGTAGAGGGTGACTAGGTGATGCTGTGGTAGAAAGTTGAGTCCAAGGTAAATAGTAAAAGGGGGCAAAACAGTGGTTTTGGTAAAATGGCAGAAGGTGTTTGATGATGTTTAGAGCAGTCAAATGATCTCCACTAGCCATGACACTTAACAGGATTAAATGGCATATGGAAATAGGGTGTTTCACCAAGTTTGGGCTCATTTGAAGAAACTTGCCAATGTAACTTTGGTGAACCCTAGAAATCAACAGAAATGGTTTATCCATGTTTGAGTTAAGCTAATCATCTCCCCTTGATGCACCACTTGGTGTAGTGTCATCATTTGGGGTTATGATCATGCCCACAAAGTTTGAAGCCCCAGGTAAAAAGTTGGTAATGTAAAGTTGTTCAAATTTGAATCTCAACATAAATGGTTTCTCCAAAGCTTGTGCCATTTGGTCTAGATGCCTTATTAGACCATTCAAGCATGTGCACCAAGTTTGAGAGCATTTGGACAAGTTTGGCAATGTAAAGTTGCTCAAACTTCATATATGGACAGAATGGTTTTGAGGGGTTTTGAAGATGTTTTCTTGCTTCCCAAGGCATGGGGCTTGGCAAGATCATCAAATATGTCATATGTGATATGATAGAATTTCCCTGGAATTTTTAGAGAATAATTCCTTTGTAAATATTTCAAAAGCTTGAAATATCCAGAAAGGGTTTCTGAGGGATTTGTCCAATATTTTGAACATGACCAAGTGTTGAAACTCTTATATATGGACAATATATGTCCTATGAGTCTCCCTGAATTTTGGCAAATATTTTTGAAATAATTAAATAATTTTTCCCTATTAAAGACCATTTCTGGCCTTAAGAAAAAGCTTTTAAATAAAAATAGGAAAATAACTTTTAAAATTATAATTTTTTTGTTTCTGGGAGTCCTATATCTACTAGGTTTCAAATATACCTTTTGAAATAATTTTCTCACCCTAAATCAAGCACTTGAAGTGCAAACCTCAATTCAGGGGTTTTTGGAATACTAATTTTTGAAAATACAATTTGGCCAAATTAATTTTATAAGAAAATACTATACTTCTATAAACACTTGGTATGATCATTGGGCAGAAGTTTTGGGTAAGGAGATGAATTCTAGAAGAGGGAATAGTTGACTTTAATGAGCACTTGAAACAACACAGGAAGAAAAACTTAATTCCAAATAAAAGCCAAATAATGCCAAAAAAAATGTTGGTCCAAATTTTCATGCTTTATAGATGCAAATGACATATTAGAAAATGCAGGGTGGGACAGACCTACCCCCCTTACAAGAATCTCGTCCCCGAGATTCCTAAACTAGGTCTTAAAAGAGATCGGGATACTCGGATCTAAGATAGTCTTCACGTTCCCAGGTTGCTTCTGCTTCCGTGTGGTTGCTCCACTGGACCTTGAAGTACTTGACGGTGCGGCTTCGCGTCCGCCGTTCTGCTTCATCCAGAATGTGAATGGGCTTCTCGCGGTAGGTCAAATCAGGCTGAAGATCAATAGCTTGGTGATCAACATCCTTGTAGAGATCGGGCTTGTTTGGAACTTGGAGACACTTCCTGAGTTGTGAGACGTGGAATACGTTGTGCACATCGGATAGCTCAGGTGGTAGTTCCAACTGGTAAGCCACTTCTCCTCGTCGTGCAGTGATCTCAAAGGGTCCAATCAACCTTGGTGCGAGCTTCCTCTTGACGTGGAAACGCTTGGTCCCCTTTAGAGGAGTTACCCACAGGTACACATGGTCCCCGACATGGAAGCTCATATCCCGGCGGTGAGTGTGAGCATAGCTCTTCTGCCTTGACTTGGCTGCTTTCAAACGTTCTCTGACTAGTTGGACTTGCTCTTCTGCTTCGCGAAGAATATCCAGTCCAAAGACTAGACCTTCTCAAGTCTCTCACCAGTTGAGGGGTGTACGACATCTGCGTCCGTACAACACCTCAAATGGTGCCATCTGAAAGCTCGACTGATAACTGTTGTTATAGGAGAACTCGGCAAAAGGGAGGCAATCTTCCCACTTGGCTCCATATGCCAAGACACAGGCTCGGAGCATGTCTTCGAGAATTTGATTTACTCGTTCTGTCCGACCTCCGGTCTGTGGGTGGAAAGCCGTGCTGAAAAACAACTTGGTTCCCAAGGCTTCTTGGAACTTCTTACAGAACCTTGAGGTGAACTGGGTTCCTCGATCTGACACAATCTCCTTGGGAACACCGTGAAGGCTTACGATTCTGTCGATGTAGAGAGCTGCCAGCCGGTTGCCATCATAAGTAGTCTTGACAGGAATGAAATGGGCTACCTTGGTCAAATGGTCGACTATGACCCAGATGGAGTCATGTCCTCTATTCGACCTTGGTAATCCAGTGATGAAGTCCATTCCGACTTTATCCCACTTCCACTCAGGAACCTTGAGTGGTTGGAGCAATCCAGCAGGTCGCTGATATTCAGCCTTGACCCTTTGGCACACATCACACTTTGCAACGTAGGTTGCAATCTCTCTTTTCATCCCGTGCCACCAGAATCTTTCCTTCAAGTCTTGATACATCTTGGTTCCTCCATGGTGGATGGAATACGGAGTGTCGTGGGCTTCTTGCAGGATTAGGTTCTTCAGCTCCATCTTGTTTGGTACGCAGATGCGGCCTTTGTACCAAACAATCCCGTGCTCGTCCTCGGAGAATCCTGGGGCCTTGCCTAGCTTCATCTTCTTCTTGATACCTTCAATGCTTGCGTGCCCACCTTGTGCCTTCTTGACTTCATCCATCAGGGTTGGTTTGATTTCCAGATGATCCAGAAATCCAGGGGTGACCAATTCCAAACTGAATTGTTCGAGCTCCTTAAACAGGGCTGGCTGCCTCCTTTGAATTATGGCATTCAAGGAGCAAGCCTTTCTGCTTAAGGCATCTGCCACCATGTTAGCCTTCCCGGGGTGATATTGAACACTGAGGTCATAGTCTTTGATGAGTTCCAACCATCTTCGTTGCCTCATGTTCAATTCCTTTTGGGTGAATATGTACTTCAGACTTTTGTGGTTTGTGTATATCTCACACCGTTTCCCTAGGAGGTAATGCCACCATGTCTTCAAGGCATGAACCACTGCTGCTAACTCAAGATCGTGAGTAGCGTAGTTCTCTTCATGTGGTCGTAGCTGCCTTGAGAGGTAAGCTATGACTCAGCCTTCTTGCATCAGAACGCTTCCCAATCCGGTTCGAGAGGCATCACAATATATCACGAACTCCTTGTGAATATCAGGTGTTGCCAGAACTGGGGCGGTGGTCAATCTCTTCTTGAGCTCTTGGAAGCTCTCTTCGCATTTTGGCGTCCACTCGAACTTCTTGTCCTTCTTGAGGAGCCGAGTCATTGGCCGGGCAATGCTAGAGAATCCTTCCACGAATTTGCGATAATAGCTCGCAAGTCCAAGGAAGCTTCTGACTTCCTTGATGGTCGTTGTAGATTGCCATTGGGTCACAGCTTCGATCTTTGCGGGATTAACTGACAATCCTTCTTCGGTCAATACATGACCTAAGAATCCAACTTTATGCAGCCAGAACTCACACTTGCTGAATTTGGCATATAGTTGGTGCTCTCGAAGCTTGTCCAGGACCATCCTCAAATGTTGCTCGTGCTCTTCTTCCGTCTTCGAGAAGACAAGAATGTCATCGATGAATACAACAACAAACTTGTCCAAATATTCTATGAAGACTTTATTCATGAGATACATGAAGTAAGCTGGGGCATTGGTTAACCCAAAGGACATGACCGTGCACTCGTACAAGCCATATCTGGTTACAAATGCCGTCTTTGGAATATCTTGGGGTCTCATCTTCAGCTGGTAGTACCCAGATCGAAGGTCGATCTTGGAGAACACCTTGGCTCCGCTGAGCTGATCAAACAGGTCTTCAATCTTGGGAAGTGGATACTTGTTCTTGATTGTAACCTCATTGAGGGAACGGTAGTCAATGCATAAGCGGATGGTACCGTCCCTCTTTGCCACAAACAGAACAGGTGATCCCCAAGGGGAGGCATTGGGCGGATAAATCCCTTCCTCAGCTGCTCTTCCAGTTGCTTCTTCAACTCGGCTAATTCTTCCGTCCCCATTCTATAAGGCTTCTTATAGATGGGTCCTGCCCCGGGCACGAGCTCGATGATGAACTCAATGTCACGGTCAGGGGGAATTCCCGGTAGCTCATCCGGAAAGACATCGGGGTACTCGCATACTACCGGTACTTGCTCCAGCCCAACTTCAGACAGACGGTTGACTTGAACGGCTTGAGCGGAAGAGGAGTTGGAAGCAAACTTAACTTCGACTCCTTGGTCATTGGTCACAGTGATAGTCCGATTGGCACAGTCTAACAAGCCTTGGTGCTTGCTGAGCCAATTCATGCCTAGGATCACATCCAAGCCTTGTGATCTCAGGACGATAAGGTATGCTAGGAAATCTACCCCGTTAATGGTAATACTGACTCCCTTACAGCCTATCTTGGCTCTCATCTCTGCTCCGGGGGTTTGTATCACCATGGGGTTATTCAGGGGTGTAGGGGTCATGCCACTTTTTAATGCAAATCTTTGAGTGACAAATGAATGTGTGGCTCCAGAATCAAACAAGACAGTTGCAGGTGCTGAGTTGACAAAGAACGTACCCAGTAGGACGTCCAGGTCTTCCTGGGCTTCTTCAGCAGTGACGTGATTCACATGCCCCTTCCCATGGTTAGGCGGGTTGCGAGGAGCTGGGTTCCTTGGCGGCATCCCGCGGCCTTGTCCTGGGTTCTGCGCATTGGGGCGCGGGGCATCAGGCTTCTTGTTGGGGCACACCCTTGAGATGTGTCCTGACTGACCACATCCAAATCAAGTGACTTGGTTTGGATTATTGATCTTGTTGCCACCACTGTTACTGGGGTTGAATGTTGGCCTTGGGTTGGCATACTGCTGAGGCTGATAGTTGGTGCGAGGTGCAGGAGCTCTTGGTTGCTGATAGGTTGGCTTGACCGGGGCTGACTGCCACGGGCGAGGCTTCCGGTTGCTGGAACTTCCCTTGCTGACCAACTTGCGCTTGCGAGTGTCTTCCAGAGCACGCCGCTTGTCTTCAAGCATGAGTGCTTTGTTCACCAGGTCAGGGAAGGTTGGGCAGACGCACACGACAAGCGAGTACTGCAGAGTCTGATTGAGGCCTTCCATGAAGCGCTCCCTTTTTGCAGCATCAGTGTTGACATCTTTAGGGGCATACCTTGACAGAACACTAAACTTCTGCATGTACTCCTTGACAGTGCCACTTCCTTGCTTCAAGGCTCGGAATTCACGCTTCTTGATAGCCATGATTCCGGAAGGAATGTGGGCTTTGCGGAATTCTGCCTTGAAGTTGTCCCAAGTGATGTCTTGCCCAGCGTGCATGACCTTGAATCCATCCCACCAAGCTCTAGCAGTCCCCCCGAGGCAGTGGGCTGCATAAGCCACCTTCTTGCGGTCTTCGGTGCATCGACTAGTTCCAGCAAGTCCTCAAAGGTGCGGACCCAGTTGTCTGCATCCAGGGGTTCAGCAGTCTCGATGAAAGTTGGCGGTGCATGCTTCTTGAACTCTACCAACGTGGAACGTCCATTGCCATTCCCCATCGGCTGGCGGTTGTTGGTGACAGCTTGAGCAATTATCTGAAGGGTTGCGGTGTTGGCTTGGCTTTCCTCTCGGAAAGCTTGGAGAAGCTTAGCCATGTCCATGTTCGGAGGAGGTGGTGGTGGTGGTGGAGCTTGGTCGTTGGTTTGGTCGTGGCCGGCCTCTGATTGAGCGGATGCTCCGGCTTCAGGCTACTAGGTAGAGGTACCAGTACGAGTTACAACAGGCATCCTGTTGGAGCGGTAAAAGGTCTCATGATTTGGAAGAGGGAATGCAATGAAGATGGGTGCCTAGTAAGGTGGTGGGTGTGACACTAATCAAATCATGCAAGGGCTGAATGGGCCAAACACATTCATTAAAATTCTAATGGGTGATGCAGTCGTTTACATATTCCCGAAGGGAGAATACGACGTGCATCCAAACACAACAAAAGCAAACACTAGATGGCTTCATATGAACCATACAAGGACTCGACTACGCATAGGGGTTACACGACCTATCCTACCGTAGAGGTCACGAACTGGCATATCCGAGTTGTGAACAATGCCTAAGCGGAGGAATGCTCGGTCGTGTATTCTGGCTCTTCTGGGTCTTCCTCCTTGTCTTCATATGTCTGGCCCCCTTGTCACTTGAGGGTGTGGGGGAGTGGAGGAGTTGGATACGACGGTGTTTTGTCGGTGGTGCAGGGAAAAGCTTCCGATATTCCCTTGCCGTCATACGGCGTCGCCGGGGTGGTTCTTCATCCTTGGAAGATACATCTCCTGAGGGCCTTCCGCCTCGGTACGCGATAGCGGACTGTCCGGGAGGCGCACCTTCCTTCTTGATCCTATCTGTCTTCTCTTGTGCTCGACGAAGAAGTGCCTTGGTCTTGTGAAGTTCTTCTCGGAGCTTCATCGATTCCTAGGCCAAATCTTGTGCCAAGCTGTCGGCACATAGACTGAAGTAGGTCTGGAATCGAAGTGGGAGTCCTTCCTTCGGTGGAGGGGCTTGTGCACTGCTTTCATCTTCACCTTCCTTCCGATAAGGCAAGAAGCGGGTTGTCATCTTGGCTGCCATCTTCGGGAGAAGCTCGCGGAGACGGGTCAGTGCCTTGAGTGCAGCAGCCTCGACGGCGGGAGGTAGTGTTGCCATATGGGGTCCCTCGAAGAACCAACTTGTGGGAGGATCGTTTGCCTTCACGATCACTTCCACATGGTATTCCACCTCAGTGTCGCTAACCCAATGCTCAAGGTAGGTGAGGATGGGTGCTCGGTGGAACTGGCACTCCTGGAGGCTATCCTTGAGAAGCAAGGGAAACCCAGTGGTCAGGTGCTCTTTAGGTACAGCGGCCATCTACAAAGGTTGAATAGGAGAGGTTAATAAGCTGATGATATCTCAGGTTGGTAAGGTTTAGAAAAGAAGAGAGGTTCAGAAGGTTTTTGAAAAGGGTCTCATCTAACTAACGCCCATGCTAACTAAGGCTTCCTACAGTCAGGATGGCTCTGATACCAGCTCTGTGGGGACCCCGACTTAAGAGTCGAGATCACCGAATGCACGTGTACAGTGATCCCAGAGATTAATGCTCACCGAACACACAGAAGCTGAGTAACAAGAGTCTTACATCCATACATACCATCTTACACAAATTATGACCATTATGGTCAAGTCTTACATAGATAAAGCCTCAAGGGCTGAATAGCAAATAACTCGAATAGCGGAAGTCTTCGTAGATAAGTAGAACCCATGCCATCTGCCTTAACCCTACAGGCATTCTGACTGGGAAAGCGTCCTAGTTCGCATGTTCGTCTCCATAGAATTCTTCTTCATAATCCTGCTCCTCCATGCCTGGCCAATTAAATAACCAGTGGAAAGCCAATGAGTACTTTGAATGTACTCGCAAGCAACCCATGATTTGGTTCAAGATAATAATGCAATATTCAACAACGAGCAAACTAGCTACAAGCTAGAGTAAATATTTTATCATCATGTAACATGCATCAATAAATTTGGGTAACCTCGAAGACAGGTTACAGACATCAACATGAATAGGATTCAACTCAACGAGTCAAGTCACCACCTTGACTCTTCTCAAACATATACTTTCACCGATATAGTAAAATTCTGGACATAGTTTAAGTAGCACCACCCAACTGTCCATGACCATGGACACGGCTATTCGGATAGTTTTACACTCTGCAGAGGTTGCGCACTTTAACCACAAGATCCGGAACCTTTCGTGTCACCCACGATCCCGCAGTACCTCAAGTACTCGGGGGAAGCACCCGGTCATTATCTTTCCCTAGACGACACTAGCATAGGGTCCACTCGTTGGTACATGGCCCTCGAGTACAAACAATAGATCATGGGACTTGCCCTAATTTCAACGTCACGCATACACGAAGGGACCAACCAGTGTCTGGTGCCCTGTAAAAACAGTCATGGTCGTCTATCCAAGCACGACCCCATCCCGGGAGAGACCTCAAGTCTTCCCCGTCACTAGTAATGTGGGCACCATGCTAGTATCGGCCTAAGTAATCAATAATGCCCCGTCCCATAAGGGGTAGAGTGGTTGCACATGTTTGGTTGGGACGGTAGTCACACATAAATCTAATCCATCATTTCACCCACACACAAGATCTTTTTCGGCACATCACTTCTTCCTCAACTGATGACCTAACTCAACATCACCCTCAGGCATTAGGGGCACCCGATGGGGTTTTTGAAAAGATTGCAACCATGAAGGTTTCATGGCACACATGCATCACTAAGCATCACTACTAATCATTTGCATTGCATCTAAGCACATAGCAAGATCATGAGTAAAGCATGCATCATGTGGTGGTTCTCAACAAGGTCACCACCGTCACTCTTATCATCATGCATTCGGAAATAAATGGGTTCCGAAGAACACAAGGGTATCATGGTCAAAGGGCTACTTGCCTGGATTGGCTTGGTCTTCAAACTTTTCAAATCCTTCCCCTCCTTCTTCTTCAGCAACCTCGTCAAATACGGTATCTAATCGTCACAATAAACAACGGGAAAATAAGACCACAATAAAAACAGAAAAACCAAAGTGCTCAGAAAAATGTCAACTTATTTTTATCAAATACTAGAGGGAAAACTAAGATGGCAAAAATTCTTAGTTTGAGTTTTGGAGTGGCAGAATGGGGTACATGAATATTTGAACAGAGGTTTTAGTGTTCAAATATGAATTTAAATTTGAACAGAACAGAAAAGGTTCATGGATATGGGTGAAAGTGACATCATTAAATAGGTTGGATTTTTACAAGTTTTTAGGAACTGGAATTAATTCATTTGGATATATATTTAATTATGTGGAATTATTTGAAAATCCACAGAAAAGAAAAAAGAGAAAGGGCCCTGTGCCACTGGGCCAGAACGGCCACAGTGCAGCAGGCCCAGGGCGAAAACAGCCCACCGCACGGCGCCAGCGCGCGCCAGGGTTTTCAAACCTAACGGGCGAGGCCCGGCGTCAGTGAGAGGAGAGAGGAGCGAGGGCGAGGGGAGGCTGACAGGCGAGGCCCGCCTGTCATCCCTAACCCTCCGGCCGAGAGCCGGCGAGCTCACCGGCGACGTTTCGGGGCACAGCGGGGCGAGCTAAGGGCAGGGATGGACTCAGCAAGATATCGTCGATCTGGTGGAGGTGGTGCGGGTTGCCGGTCACACGGCGGAGGAGTTTCGGGTGGATGTTGCTCCAGTCGATTCCGGCAGCTGCAGAGAGGGGAAAGAGGGGGAAACGAGTCAGTGAGGTCCTGTGGTGCTAGATCGAGGGAGAGGAATGGCTGGGGCGGCCTGTATCGAGTAAACTACGGCGAGCCGCCGCGGCAGAGCTCGAGCTCGATCTCGAGCTCGGGCTTGTCTAGAGCGGGGCGAGTGGCTCTGGGGGAAGATTGAGTGAGTGAGGGAGCGACTAGTGAGGAGAGGAGGTGCTCGGGGGGCCTATTTATAGGCAGACGGCGAGGTGCCGTGGACCTGTGCGCCGGCGAGCCTCTGCTCGTTGCCACAAGGCACGGGAGGCGCTGGGGAGGTGTCTGCTGGGTTGCTGGACGAGGTCCATGGTAGGGGAGAGGAAGAGAGGGAGCGGGGGAAGCTTTCGGATATGCGCGCGTGTGAGGCCAAAGACTGGAGCTCGCGGGCGGTCGGCGCGCGTGCGAGGGCGTCCACTGGAGGGAGAAGGAGGAGGGGGACAGCGCCGGGGAACGTTGCGGACGCCGAGGCGCATCGAACGGCGCGAGGGGGGAGCACGAGGTGGTCGGGGCTGGCTGATTGGGCGAGGCTACAATGCGGGCGTGCACTATAGCGCGCTCTGGAGCGTGCCTTTTGCATGCCGTTGGCTAGCTGGGCGCGTCCACCGTGTCTGGGGGGTCAAGCATAGAGTAAACAAACGGGCTGAGGCCTTGGATGCCTTGGCTATCCAATGGAAGAGGAGGGAAGCTGAGAGGAGGTAAGAACTGGGCTGTCCAGTAAGGTAAAGTTGGGTTTTCACCCCTCAATTATTGAACTCTGGTCTAGGGTGAGTTACTGGAGGTAGAGGGTGACTAGGTGATGTTGTGGTAGAAAAGTGAGTCCAAGGTTAATAGTAAAAGGGGGCAAAACAGTGGTTTTGGTAAAATGGCAGAAGGTGTTTGATGATGTTTAGAGCAGTCAAATGATCTCCACTAGCCATGACACTTAACAGGATTAAATGGCTTATGGAAATAGGGTGTTTCACCAAGTTTGGGCTCATTTGAAGAAACTTGCCAATGTAACTTTGGTGAACCCTAGAAATCAACGGAAATGGTTTCTCCATGTTTGAGTTAAGCTAATCATCTCCCCTTGATGCACCACTTGGTGTAGTGTCATCATTTGGGGTTATGATCATGCCCACAAAGTTTGAAGCCCCAGGTAAAAAGTTGGTAATGTAAAGTTGTTCAAATTTGAATATGAACGGAAATGGTTTTGGGGTACTCTGATCAAGTTACCCTTCTCCAAAGCTTGTGCCATTTGGTCTAGATGCCTTATTAGACCATTCTAGCATGTGCACCAAGTTTGAGAGCATTTGGACAAGTTTGGCAATGTAAAGTTGCTCAAACTTCAGATATGGATAGAATGGTTTTGAGGGGTTTTGAAGATGTTTTCTTGCTTCCCAAGGCATGGGGCTTGGCAAGATCATCAAATATGTCATATGTGACATGATAGAATTTCCCTGGAATTTTTAGAGAATAATTCCTTTGTAAATATTTCAAAAGCTTGAAATATCCAGAAAGGGTTTCTAAGGGATTTGTCCAATATTTTGAACATGACCAAGTGTTGAAACTCTTATATATGGACAATATATGTCCTATGAGTCTCCCTGAATTTTGGCAAATATTTTTGAAATAATTAAATAATTTTTCCCTATTAAAGACCATTTCTGGCCTTAAGAAAAAGCTTTTAAATAAAATAGGAAAATAACTTTTAAAAATATACTTTTGTGGTTTCTGGGAGTCCTATATGTACTAGGTTTCAAATATACCTTTTGAAATAATTTTCTCACCCTAAATCAAGCACTTGCAGTGCAGACCTCAATTCAGGGGTTTTGGAATACTAATTTTTGAAAATACAATTTGGCCAAATTAATTTTATAAGAAAATACTATACTGCTATAAACACTTGGTATGATCATTGGGCAGAAGTTTTGGGTAAGGAGATGAATTCTACAAGAGGGAGTAGTTGACTTTAATGAGCACTTGAAACAACACAGGAAGAAAAACTTAATTCCAAATAAAAGCCAAATGATGCCAAAAAAAATTGCTGGTCCAAATTTTCATGCTTTATAGATGCAAATGACATATTACAAAATGCAGGGTGTGACATCAGTGCACGGAGGATTTTTGCCTACTGGTACAGGTCTGCAGGCATTACACGGCCTTTGGGTAGAAAGCGTCCAAATACTGTCATAATTGCGTCATAGCATTCTCTGCCCAAGTTGAACTGAGCCTTCAGAGCCATTACTTGTGAGATGGCATCCAACTGACAAAGCTCAGTGTGCTCATGGAGCGGACATTTCGAAGACTCCAACATTTCATTGAAGGCCTTTGCAGATTCCTCCATCTCCTCGTTTGAATCTCGAGCATCATCATAGTCTTGCACCATGTTTTCCATCAAGGTACCATGCTCGTCGGTGCGACGACGATCCACCTCAGCTCGGTCACGTTGGGCTGACTCACCATGAAATGTCAACACCGTATAATCGGGCGTAAACCACTCTTCTGCAGGTGTTTGCCCATTTCAGCCTGTGTCCTCTTTTCCCAATTGCCGCACCGGAAACAGGGGCACCATGTTTTCCTCTGGCCATTTGCAAATGCGGCTTGCACAAACCCCTTGGTCTTTGTGAACCATTCAGCACTCCATTTGTTCTGACCAGTGTGACCGGTATACATCCACGCACGATCACTCATCTTGACTTCCAGAGCTACTGGACACACAACAATTATATATGTAATTCACCATGTATATATTCATCAGTTGATCTACTTTGTCAATTTTATTACGTCCATGCAACCTACACTCTAATAGGTAATGATAGGTCCTAATCCCACCCGAGTATGTGTAGATTAGGTTCATTTTCCCATGCTATGCTCCAGATCCGACGCAAAATTTTGGCAGCACCTCCCCGCTGTTCTCCTGATACACGTCTCTGCAGTAAACAGAGAGGATGTGTACCCGGAGAACTACAGGGGAAGCACTGATGAAATTTATGCATCGGATCCGGAGCAAAGCATATGGGAAAACGAACCCAATCTACACATACTCGGGCTGTCCATGGATAGCGTTGGAAATTCGAAATAATTAAGGTTATAATATGCAAATGCATGCATATTTATAACTATGACGATTTCGAATGGGAGACACATATTGGTTACGCATACTGATGATTCAAGACACATATATAGCTAGCTATCAAGTTTCACTAGCACGAACACCAAAACAAAGCAAATAATTAATGGGGGAGGAGGACATGTCATTTGTGCTCACCCACGAACGAAGGAGCAGAGCTCGTCAAACGCACGGTGAGGTCGTCGAACACCAAACCTCACAGCGATGAAATAACTGCACATTTAAATCTACCCGATCAACACAATTATATATGATGGTTTTCATAACAAAATCAAAAAATATATGACCTTACTAATAATTCACAAATATATGACCCCGTCGGCCTCTGGAAGGCCAAAGAACACCTTTTCGGGAGGTGTCGGGGGTCGGGGTGTCGTGTCGGTGTCGGGGTGCCGTGTCGGGGTCGGGGTGCCGGGTCGTGATGTTTCCTTTTATCCTTCTTCTTCTTCTTTCCTTTCTTCTTCTTCTTCTTTCATCTTTTTTCTACTTTTTTACTTCTTTTCGTTTCTTCTTTTCTTCTTCTTCTACTTCTTCTACTTCTTTTCTTCTTCTTCTTCTTTCATCTTTTTTCTACTTCCTTTCTTTTCTTCCTTTCTTCTTCTTCGACTTCTTTTCTTCTTTTTCTTTTTTCATCTTTTTTCTACTTCTTTTCTTTTCTTCTTCTTCTACTTCTTCTACTACTTCTACTTCTTCTAATTCTTTTCTAACACTAACACTAACACAATCTAGCACTAACAATTAAACAGCAAAAAATTGAAAAAACTGAAGAAAAAAAGTAG
>LR738711.1:302401942-302428894 GCA_902687465.1 Secale cereale
GGCGGGGCGGCGCGGCGTCGGCGGGTGGGGTGGGGCAGAGGGGTGGCGGGGCGACGGGGGCGGGTGGCGGGGGCGGCGCCGGGCGGCGGGGCGGGGCGGCGCGGTGGGTGGGGCTCTGGTGTCGTTGGGGAGGAAAGAGGGAGAGAAGAGAGAGTAACGGGCGGGAGGGTGGGGGCCGTTAGTTAGTCAATCTTTGACGCCTGCCAATCTTTGTCGTCCGCCTTTATCTCTCTTTGTCGTTTGCTAGCAGACGGCAAAGAGGTGGGGCGTTAAGTTTTCCCTAAACGGGCGGGGGGTGGGGGCCACCTCCCTCTTTGCCGTCAGCCAGCGGACGGCAAAGATTCTTTGTCGTCAGCTGGCTGACGGCAAAGAGCCGGTAGGTGGCAAAGGCCTGTTTTGCCGTCTGCCATTTCTTTGTCGTCTTCTTTTCGGTAGCTGATGGCAAAGAGCTGGCAGATGGCAAAGTAGCTGATTCTAGTAGTGACACATTGATGTCTGCATTCCTCTTGTCAGTACCTTTTGCCTTGTAACGCTGTACTTAATTAATTGCTATTTGATTATGTATCATCACTCTGCACCTGAGATTCATTATCCTCTATTTATTCCAATATTATTTGATCTATATTTACTCTTTGCAAAATGTAGAATAATGGCAACGCTTATAAAGAATTTTCTTTGGGAATTTATTGAATTATCTTTCCATCAACATGGAGAAGGGCTTTGTCCAGCCTGTGTTGACATGTAATGTAAGTTCATCCTTCTCAAGCCTTCAAACTTTGTTCTTGTATAGATTTGGATAGGCATCATTTCCTCCACTGTTGTTTACATTTGATTGGATGTTTGCAACAACTACCAGTTTTAAATTGTAGTTGTAAAAACATGTTCCTTATGCAGAACATATCCATTTATTTGCTTATATAATTGTGAAACATGTTACGTGTCTCGTTGTTTCTCTTTCAGAGTTGTATCTCTTATGCCAGGTAGAACTTTAGGAAAGATAGTGAGCCAAACCATCTTGAGGACAGCGAGATGACCCCAAGGTCCTGTCTTGAAGAAGACAGTGAGTTGAAGCTACTCACCAGCAGGTGTAAGACAACCTCTGTGCAGTCACTGCCTCAATCAGTTCGACTTCTTCAGTCTCAACTTAAAGCAGAAAGGCTTGCTTCAGCTCAGCCGACTTGAAGTCAAAGATGTAATGAAGATGTCAGGGGACTGCCATGCGCAATATGGTGCCATATAGCTAGGGATGAAGCATCTCACGTTTACACAACTAAGGTCTCATCAGCTTGTTCGTCTGCTTGCGGGGCCCGAGCTTGCCAGGTCTAGTGTCTTCTGAAGTGCTCTCAGTTTTGTATATTCTTTTGTCGGCGCGTTTATATGCACTGGTGGCGACCTTTGATGCCCAGTGTATGCAATCTGCGGTCATGTTGCGCTTTATTATCACCGATAGTGAACTTTGATTCCTATTGGATGTAATATGCCGTCATTTCTTTGTTGTATAGTCTAGGTTTATTCTTTGGTCGGTATGTTGTAATTTAGGCCGGAAGGTTCAGTGGATCTCAGTGTTGTCGGTCTTCAGGCCGGCCCATTACTCATATGGGCCAAATCGTGGGCCTATAATCATCTTGGGCCATTAGCAGGTCTAAACCTATAGTAGTTTCCTGCCTTTAATAGGCCATGGGCTACATATTTACTGTAGTGACACTGGGCTTCCTACTGGCCGTAGAAACAATGGGCCTTCTACGGGCCGTAGAAACAATGGGACTTCTACGGGTCGTATCATCAATGGGCCTTAGACGGGCCGTATGATCGATTGGCCAAACATGGGCCAAAAACAGACCGCATTATGGTCGTAAACGGGCTAGAGCTGGAGTCGTCCGTTCATGGGCCGACCATCACGGGCCATCGTTAATAGGTCGTATTTGATGACGCTATGAAAACGGCCCAACATATTAACGGGCCACAAACGGGCCGACTGTAACCACAGGCTGAATTTGGCCCACAAGCAGAAAATGGCAGTAACGGGTCGTAAGTAACCGAATGTTGGAAATGAGCCCAAGAATAAATGGGCCCTGAGAAGGCCGAAAGATAACATGGGCTGCAAACGGCCCAATGGATTAATGGGCCATTAATGAGTATAAAGTGATACACTGTTCATTACGGGCCAGTTTTACCACGGGTCGTTAATGGGCCAAGAATAAATGGGCCCTGAGAAGGCCAAAAGATAGCATGGGCTGCAAACGGCCCAATGGATTAATGGGCCATTAATGGGTATAAAGTGATACACTGTTCATTACGAGCCAGCTTCACCACGGGCCGTTAATGGGCCAAGAGTTACAAAGGGCCTCATATGGGCTAAAAGACGTCATGGGCCATACATGGGCTGGAATCATATTGGACAGCCCTGATGACGCTACCGGGCCTAATTCGGATAGGTCGTAACGGGCCCTGGGTTAGCGGGCTATAAATGGACTACATGCGAACAGGCCATTAACAGGCTTTCCATGGGCCGGCCCGCCAGCTTTTGACCAAGTCAAACGGGCCGGCCTTTTCACAGGAATGGGCATCTGCTGGGCCGTGCCACGTGTCGACGTATCATATGTGCTTTGGGTCCAATGAGTGGATGACATCTGTCCCAATGGTGAGCCGACACGTGTTTCCTCTAGCCAATGATGATTTTACACATTGAAAATCCCCATTGGCCAGGGCTGTTAACGGGTTATCGGATCCAAAACCGGACCCGATAGCTTAACGGCGTTCCGTTACGGTGGATACCACATGTCGGTCACCCTTGACGAAAGCACTTCTGTGACGTGCGATTTATCGTCATGGAAGTGGACACTTCCGTCATGATAATTTTGTTAATTTAATGGAACACTTCTACGACAACACATGTATGACTATCTTGATTCTGTCATAAATTTGTCATGGATGTACATGCATGACAGAAAACGTGACCTACTGTGACAAACACGTATCATCACGGAAGTGTATTTTTTTGTAGTGTCATCGCCATCACTCCAGAGGACAACACTACAGGCGAGCTGACATGGTCGCGCGGCACGAGCCCCCACTCGTCGATAGTGGGCATGGCACTAATGTGACACCCCCGATTTGACCGTACACAAATCATGCACGCAAGTGTGTACAACCAAGATTAGGGACTCACAGGAAGATATTACAACACAACTCTAGACACAAATTAAAATAATACAAGCTTCATGTTACAAACCAGGGGCCTCGAGGGCTCGAATACAGAAGCTCGAAAGCAACAGAGTTAGCGGAAGCAACAATATCTGAGTACAGACATAAGTTAAACAAGTTTTGTCTTAAGAAGGCTAGCACAAACATCAACGATCAAAGAGGCAAGGCCTCCTATCTGGGACCTCCTAACTACTCATGGGCGCCAGCTGTCTCCACGTAGTAGTAAGCTCCGTTGGGGTAGTAGTAGTAGTCGACTGGGGTGGCATATGGCTCCTGGGATCTGCCATATGGTTGCAACAACCAGAAAGAAGAAAGAAAGGGGAAAAGTGGGAGCAAAGCAACCGTGAGTACTCATCCAAAGTACTCCCAAGCATCAGATCTATACTAAGTATGCATCAGTATCAAAGGAATGAGCTGTATATGTGGACTGAACTGCAGAATGCCAGAATAGAGGGAAAGGCCTAGCCTATCAAAGACTAGCATCTTCTGGAAACCACCATCTTGCAGCAGAGGAAGGGAGTATAGAATAGCATTTTAATTAAGCATGTCGAACAATGTCAATCGCATATCTTAAGTATCCATTTGTAGTTGTAATAGATCGGGATATAGGACTGAATGTCCATTACCGTGAACACGGCTATTCGAATATATAACTTCCCTGCAGGGGTGCACCACGTTACCCTCACACTCGATCATCTTTGGTCGGACACACTTTTTTGGGTCAATGCCCGCCCTTGGAAGATCAACACGCCACAGCCCTACCTAGGCTCCGCAGAGAGGTCCCCGCCGGTCTACATCCTAAGCATTCCGGGGTCATGGGCCATCGCCCATTGCACTATGGGTCATTGCACGCAGGGTGAATACCAGTACTGCCTCGGATGGCCAGGACAATTCGACCGTGCCGCAATGTTGAACTGGATGTCTGACAAAGCTTCGGCTGATACCACGATGCCGAGGTCCATATCTATTCTCATGTGGCGGTTAGTGCGTAAAGGCCAGAGGCCGATTTAGAACAAATACCCAAACCAATAGAGTATTAGGAGCTCGCAAAAACGAGCACAGACTCACGATAATGTGACCCCGTTGCCTCGTCTCGAGGAAATACCGCAAGGGCTAGCCCAGCCCACTCCGGGGTGGCCCGCCTGCCCGGCCGTACCTCGTAATTACCTCACGGGTGCTCCACGGGCCCGCCCGACTTTCTCATCAACTCGTGGGTACATCTCAAGGTCGACCTGACTTCAACAATGGTCTCAAGTAAAGTCAAGGTAACTGTGTGTCCAAACACCAAGGGGAAAACCCCGAGGAATCACCCTCGATGGATTCCACTCGATGTAATCATCAAGGCGAATGTAGGAGGAATCACCCTTGAGTTTCACACTTGAGGTGTTGCACGACAGAGTCATATCGGGAATGGTGACAGAGGAATCACCCTCGATGACCACGACCGAATAGCTACAGTACAGAGTCATCATTAGGAGTGCGTTACGAGGTATGACCCTCGGCACTCGATAGTAATTCTGCAGAGTCGAGCAACAAAAGGGGCGTGATATGATGTGAGGTGTCGGGCTATGTTCCTCGATCACGCTGATCGAGTTGTCGATGATGAAGCAGGGGCAACAAGGACAAGGTGGGGGTCATTGACGGGTCACTAACCAACCTATACTAAGCAAGCTAGGATAAGCAGGTAAGGTACAATAGGAGGTACAGAAGCAGGCTATGCATCAGAATAGGAGCAATCAATAACATGAGGAAAATCTAACGTAGCCATGAGGGAGAACCGAATGGGCGATATCGGGATGATCAAGGGGGGGCTTGCCTGGAAGCTTCCTGAAAAGGTCTGGTCGTTAGAGGCGGAGTCGTACCTGGTAACAGCGTCAGTCTCGGATTCTACGGGAGAGAAGAGGAGGAAGAAACAATAAATACATTTCAAACAAGTGCATGACATGACGGTAAGCGGTGCCAGGGGTGTTCTAACGTAGTGCTACACGACACCGGCAAAGGAGAATAACATATTGGGATGTTTTCTCGGTGTTTGGCATTTTTGGACAAACGAACCGGAGGGTGAAAGTTGCATGTTCGCTATGCTACGAATGTGTGGCGAATGAACGGACCGCATATACGGATTCGTCTCGAAATTCTGAGCAACTTTCATAAATAAAACTTTTTCATCCGCGTTACGGATTATTTTATATGATTTTCTAAAGTTATAGCAATATTAAGAAATTATTATTAAATCCAAAATAAAAACAGGTTATACATTTGTCACCTAGCTCTACACTGCGTGAGTGTATGACCAGCGGGGTCAGGAGTGGTCCAGTCAGCAGAGTTAACCCAGTCAACGTTTGACCTATCAAAAGGTGAATAGTGTTGGAAATATGCCCTAGAGGCAATAATAAAATGGTTATTATTATATTTCCTTGTTCATGATAATTGCCTGTTATTCATGCTTGAATTGTATTATCCGGAAACAGTGATACATGTATGAATACATAGACCACAACGTGTCCCTGGTAAACCTCTAGTTACTAGCTCGTTGCTCAACAGATGGTTACGGTTTCCAGATCATGGACATTGGATGTCATTGATAATGGGTTCACATCATTAGGAGAATCATGTGATGGAAGAGACCCAATTCTAAGCCTAGCACAAGATCGTGTAGTTCGTAATGCTAAAGCTTTTCCAGTGTCAAGTATCTTTTCCTTAGACCATGAGGTTGTGCAACTCCCGGATACCGTAGGAATACTTTGGGTGTGCCAAACGTCACAACGTAACTTGGTGGCTATAAAGGTACGCAACGGGTATCTCCGAAAGTATCTGTTGAGTTGGCACGAACCGAGACTAGGATTTGTCACTCCGTATGACAGAGAGGTATCTCTGGGCCCACTCGGTAAGACATCATCATAATGAGCTCAATGTGACTAAGGTGTTGGTCACGGGATGATGTATTACGGAACGAGAATAGAGACTTGCCATAACGAGATTGAACAAGGTATCGGTATTCCGACGATCGAATCTCGGGCAAGTACTATACCGATAGACAAAGGGAATAATATACGGGATTGATTGAATTCTTGACATCGTGGTTCATCCGATGAGATCACCGAGGAACATGTAGGAACGAACATGGGTATCCAGATCCCGTTGTTGGTTATTGACCGGAGAGTCGTCTCGATCATGTCTACGTGTCTCCCGAACCCGTAGGGTCTACACACTTAAGGTTCGGTGATGCTAGGGTTGTAGAGATATATGCATACGGTAACCCGAATGTTGTTCGGAGTCCCAGATGAGTTCTCGGACGTCACGAGGAGTTCCGGAATGGTCCGTAGGTAAAGAATTATATATAGGAAGTCTAGTTTTGGCCATCGAGAGAGTTTCGGGGGTCACCGGTAGTGTACCGGGACCACCGGAAGGGTCCTGGGGGTCCATCGGGTGGGGCCACCTATCCCGGAGGGCCCCATGGGCTGAAAGGGGAAGGGAACCAGCCCATAGTGGGATGGTACGCCCCCCTTGGCCCCCCTGCGCCTAGGGCTGGAAACCCTAGGGGTGGGGGCGCCCCACATGCTTGGGGGGCAAGCCTCCCCCCCCCCCCCTTGCCCCCCCTAGGAGATTGGATCTCCTAGGGCCGGCGCCCCCCTGGACCCTATATATAGTGGGGGGAGGGAGGGCAGACGCACCCTTGCTCCTGGCGCCTCCCTCTCGCTCCCGTTACACCTCTCCCTCCTCCCGCGGTGCTTGGCGAAGCCATGTAGAAATTCCGTTGCATCCACCACCACGCCGTCGTGCTGCTGGATCTCCATCAACCTCTCCTCCCCCCTTGCTGGATCAAGAAGGAGGAGACGTCGCTGCACCGTACGTGTGTTGAACGTGGAGGTGCCGTCCGTTCGGCGCTGGGATCATCGGTGATTTGGATCACGACGAGTACGGCTCCATCATCCACGTTCTCTTGAACGCTTCCGCTCGCGATCTACAAGGGTATGTAGATGCACTCCTTTCCCCTCGTTTCTAGATGACTCCTTACATTGATCTTGGTGAAGCGTAGAATTTTTTTGAATTCTGCTACGTTCCCCAACAGTGGCATCTGAGCTAGGTCTTTGCATAGCATCTTGCACGAGTAGAACACAAAGCAGCTGTGGGCGTAGATTTGTTCGATTCTCTTGCCACTACTAGTCTTATCTTGATCCGGCGGCATCGTGGGATGAAGCGGCCCGGACCGACCTTACACGTACGCTTACGTGAGACAGGTTCCAGCGACTTACATGCAGTAGTTGCATAAGGTGGCTAGCGGGTGATAGTCTCTCCCACTTTAGTCAGATCCGATTCGATGAAAAGGGTCCTTATGAAGGGTAAATAGAAATTGACATATCACGTTGTGGTTTTGGCGTAGTTAAGGAACATTCTTGCTAGAAACCTATAGCAGCCACGTAAAAACTTGCAACAACAATTAGAGGACGTCTAACTTGTTCTTGCAGCATGTGCTATGTGATGTGATATGGCCAAAAGATGTGATGAATGATATATGTGATGTATGAGATTGATCATGTTCTTGTAATAGGAATCACGACTTGCATGTCGATGAGTATGACAACCGGCAGGAGCCATAGGAGTTGTCTTATTTTTTGTATGACCTACGTGTCACTGAATGACGCCATGTAATTACTTTACTTTATTGCTAAACGTTAGCTATAGTAGTAGAAGTAATGTTTGGCGAGACGACTTCATGAAGACACGATGATGGAGAACATGATGATGGAGATCATGGTGTCATGCCAGTGACAAACATGATCATGGAGCCCCGAAGATGAAGATCAAAGGAGCAAGATGATATTGGCCATATCATGTCACTATTTGATTGCATGTGATGTTTATCATGTTTATTACATCTTATTTGCTTAGAACGACGGTAGTAAATAAGATGATCTCTCACTAAAATTTCAAGAATTGTGTTCCCCCTAACTGTGCACCGTTGCTAAGGATCGTTGTTCCGAAGCACCACGTGATGATCGGGTGTGATAGGCTCTAACGTTCGCATACAACAGGTGTAAGCCAGATTTACACATGCAATACACTTAGGGTTCACTTGACGAGCCTAGCATGTACAGACATGGCCTTGGAACACGGAAGACCGAAAGGTCGAACATGAGTCGTATAGAAGATACGATCAACATGGAGATGTTCACCGTTGATGACTAGTCCGTCTCACGTGATGATCGGACACGGGCTCGTCAATTCGGATAATGTATCACTTAGATGACTAGAAAGATGTCAATCTGAGTGGGAGTTCATTAAATTTGTTTAGATGAACTTAATTGTCATGAACTTAGTCTAAAATCTTTACAATATGTCTTGTAGATCAAATGGCACACGCTCATGTTGCCCTCAACTTCAACGCATTCCTAGAGAAAACCAAACTGAAAGACGATGGTAGCAACTATACGGATTGGGTCCGTAACTTGAGGATTATCCTCATAGCTGCCAAGAAATCATATGTCCTTGAAGCACCGCTAGGTGATGCACCCGTTTTCCCGGCAGCCCAAGACGTTATGAACGCCTGGCAGTCACGTTGTGATGATTACTCCCTGGTTCAGTGCGGTATGCTTTACAGCTTAGAATCGGGGCTCCAAAAGTGTTTTGAGCACCACGGAGCATATGAGATGTTCCAAGAGCTGAAAATGGTTTTCCAAGCTCATGCTCGAGTCGAGAGATATGACGTCTCCGATGCATTCTACAGTTGTAAGATGGAGGAGAATAGTTCTGTCAGCGAGCACATACTCAAATTGTCTGGGTTGCACAATCGCTTGTCTCATTTGGGAATCAATCTCCCAGACGAAGCGGTCGTTGACAGAATCCTTCAGTCGCTCCCACCTAGCTACAAGAGCTTCGTGATGAACTTCAATATGCAAGGGATGGAGAAGTCCATTCCCGAGGTGTATTCAATGCTGAAATCAGCGGAGGTGGATATCAAGAAAGAACATCAAGTGTTGATGGTGAATAAAACCACTAAGTTCAAGAAAGGAAAGGGTAAGAAGAACTTCAAGAAGGACAGCAAAGGAGTTGCCGCGCTCGGTAAGCCAGTTGCCGGGAAGAAGCCAAAGAATGGACCCAAGCCTGAAACTGAGTGCTTTCATTGCAAGGGAACGGGTCACGGGAAGCGGAACTGCCCCAAATACTTAGCAGATAAGAAGGCCGGCAATGTCAAAGGTATATATGATATACATGTTATTGATGTGTACCTTACCAGCGCTCGTAGTAGCTCCTGGGTATTTGATACCGGTGCAGTTGCTCATATTTTTAACTCAAAGGAGGAGCTGTGGAATAAGTGGAGACTGGCGAAGGATGAGGTGACAATGCGCGTCGGGAATGGTTCCAAGGTCGATGTGATCACCGTCGGCACGTTGCCTCTACATCTACCCTCGGGATTAGTTTTAAACCTCAATAATTGTTATTTAGTACCAGCTTTGAGCATGAACATTGTATCTGGATCTCGTTTCATGCGAGATGGCTACTCATTTAAATCAGAGAATAATGGTTGTTCTATTTATATGAGAGATATGTTTTATCGTCATGCCCCGCTCGTCAATGGTTTATTCTTGATGAATCTCAAACGTGATGTTACACATATTCATAGTGTGAATGCCAAAAGATGTAAAGTTGATAATGATAGTCCCACATACTTGTGGCATTGCCGCCTTGGTCATATTGGTGTCAAACGTATGAAGAAGCTCCATGCAGATGGACTTCAAGAATCTCTTGAATATGAATCATTTGATACGTGCGAACCATGCCTCTTGGGCAAGATGACCAATACTTCGTTCTCCGGAACAATGGAGCGAGCAACCAACTTATTGGAAATCATACATATCGATGTGTGCGGTCCAATGAGTGTTGAAGCTCGCGGAGGCTATCGTTATGTTCTCATCCTCACAGATGACTTAAGTAGATATGGGCATGTCTACTTGATGAAACACAAGTCTGAGACCTTTGAAAGGTTCAAGGAATTTCAGAATGAGGTTGAGAATCAACGTGACAGAAAAATAAAGTTCTTACGATCGGATCGTGGAGGAGAATATTTAAGTCACAAATTTGGCACGCACTTAAGGAACTGTGGAATTGTTTCACAATTGACACCGCCGGGAACACCTCAGCGTAATAGTGTGTCCGAACATCGTAATCGTACTCTGTTGGACATGGTGCGATCTATGATGTCTCTTACCGACTTACCGCTATCATTTTGGGGTTATGCTTTAGAGACTGCCGCATTCACTTTAAATAGGGCTCCGTCTAAATCCGTTGAGACGACACCGTATGAACTTTGGTTTGGCAAGAAACCTAAGCTGTCATTTCTGAAAGTTTGGGGTTGCGATGCTTATGTTAGAAAACTTCAACCTGAAAATCTCGAACCCAAATCGGAAAAATGCGTCTACATAGGATACCCAAATGAAACTATTGGGTACACCTTCTATCTCAGATCCGAAGGCAAGGTCTTCATTGCCAAGAATGGATCCATTCTGGAGAAAGAGTTTCTCTCGAAAGAAGTGAGTGAGAGGAAAGTGGAATTTGATGAGGTGATAGTCACCCTGTAATTCCCAGGATGGAGTTATACCTCCTACGTGTCGAGGCACGACTTAAAGGCATAAGTCCATCCTAGAATGATCTCAAGTTTGATAATCTTTGCACATCTCATGTAAAAGAGGGGATTGTAAACATAAATAGTTGGCTTACACTCGCCACGTCACACAATTACATAACATGTCTCAATCATCATACATTAAGAATATCACAACCCTCTAAGGGCAAAATCCAAATGTCAAGATACCAAACTTAGATAAATAAACCACAGGCGGATCGAATCCTAGTAGAAGTCTCCACTACTGATCATCCGGATATCGAACATAGTACCGACTACGCTCCTCGTCGTACTCCCAATCCAGCTCGGTGCCATCACCTGGATAGCTCACAACTGGACCTGCATCTGGTGTGGTGAAGTAACTGTGAGCCACAGAGGACTCAGCAATCCCGTTCCCGGGTAATAAGACTATTTAAGCCTTTGGGAGAGGATAAAGGCTGAAGAAAAGAATAAGTGTCTGCAGCAGCAACTGGCAACTAGCTTACGTGAGTGAGAGCGAGAAGAGAAAGCCTTGGTCGAGAAGTGATCACGAAGTGATCCTAGCTACAAGCTCCACAAACATAACCCCTCCATGTTCAACTCCCGAATCCCTATTCGGAAATTGACAGTCACGGAACACACGCTGGTAGTGTATTAGCAACATTGTGTCAAGTTATTTACAACCGGATATTAACAAGCTCCCATCTGCCACATAACCGCGGGCACGGCTTTCGAAAGTTCATAACCCTGCAGGGGTGTTCCAACTTGACCCATTACAAGCCCACGATCCGCGGAGTCGCAACTCCAAAGTGGGAAGACCCGAGTATCCTCGGAATCCCGTGCTCAAGATATACCGAACTAAGGTAAGGCTAATCCAGCAAATCCTCCCGGCGTGTCGACACCCTGATAGTAGCCGCGCGTATCTAAGTCTCAGGACACGTCCGGATGGGTGAAGCTATGGGTTTATATCAATCCTCGAGTTCCCTTGTGGTGACCCCGCAGGCTCCCCATTTCGGACCAACACTCATGTGGAGCACTGGCCCGGGGTTGTTGATTAAGAACTCGGGTTAATTACTCCCTATGCAAGTTATTTAGTTATTAGGCAAATAGTACCAATGTTGGGACTTGCTGGAAAAGACTTAGCACTTAGCGGTTTATCGAGGGGGTCCCATACACCCCAACCGTGTTAGGAACGCATAATCAAGGAACATAACACCGGTTTATACGGTTCCTAACGGCATGAGTGGAACAAATCACCAAGCAAAAGGCTTAGCCTTCCACCCTTGCCAATATATAGATGATTTCATTTTAAGCATTTATATAGTGTGATAAAACCCAACCAAACTTCAACATGAAGCAAGCATCTTCGATCTTCACCTGCAACTAGCAATGCTATAAGAAGGGCTGAGCGAAGCGTACTTAGCCAAGCAACGGTTTGCATAGGTAGGTAGGTTAAACAGGGCAATGGTTACAAGTAGGAGGCTGACAAGAAGATCATGGGCATCGAGGCAAAACTATAGAGCGGATCTACTAGCAATAGGCAAAGATAGTAATGTTATCGGGGTTCGGTCATCTTGCCTGAAGAGAAGTCGTTCGGATCGTAAGAAGGGTCCTCGTGGTCAACCTCGTTGGAAACCTCGTGCTCGTACTCGAACTCGGTCTCTGCCTCCGTCTCTAAACAAAACAATCACACTAAGCACAAATCAACAAGATGCAATGCGCACTCGAAAATGATGGATGCATGATGGATGCACTAAGGATGCACACGGAGCACGGAAAATAGCACTCAAGCAAAACACCTCAAAACATGATAAAATATGATATTATGAATCTACATAGAAAATCAATCAAGTTTCATATAAGATTCGCTGAAATCGGAGTTACGGGCTAAAAGTTATGCCCGAAACAAGAAATGAGCGAAAGCTGAAAATTACAGCAACATAGCAACTTCAGAGCACAAAATAATTAAGCTACAGCACTCAAACAACATGGCAAAGTACTTGAACACAAACTAGACATATACTACAGCAACTAAGTCCAAAGGTGCACCCCCAAAGGAGCCACGGTTCAATAGCAATGAGCTTGGACATATTGAACTTGACAATAAAATTCTGGCAGCAGAATTTTATTGAAACTTTGGAGCAAAAGATAAACATGCTACAGCCACTCAAATAAACATGTGAGAACATGAATGGAAAGACAACAATATATACTACAAGGAACAATCAAGATCCACTCCAAAACTATCATGGTTTGTCCTAGAGCAGCAAGCAAACATGGCATCGGAACGTTACAGATTTCAGACTTAGTGAAAAACCACTAAGTCCTAAAACAGCAATTTCATCATGACATCTAAAAGAGGAAGTTTAAGTCACCTCGAAACTAAACATGGCAAGAGGTAAGCACCTTATCAAAGTACACATGAAGGTGATTCCGAAACACACAAGCATGCTTCATGGAGATAAACACAACAATAGCAACGAGCTCAACAAGATGGCATTTCATAACAAGTGAAACAACATCACAGCCACATGGCACTTTGCAACGATGATAAACATGGCAAGAATAAATCTATCATGCAACCTATCACATACAACATGTAGAGCATGGCAAGACGAACACGTGGACATGTCATTTGCATCATTCGGACAAACGAGCTAAAAGATATCACATGGCAAAGATGGCATAAAAACATCACATAACAGCAGTTTATATCACGATGCACTCTTGCAACAGCAAAACAAGCACCTAGATGATCTCTAACATGCTTGGCACAATGGAATGAAATGAAGTACATGTCACCACGAACGTCTGGACATCTCATATGCGCAAAACGGAGCAACACACACAAAGTTATCGCAGTTAGAAAACAGCATCAGCACATAACAGATCTGGGACTTAGAATAAAAGAGGCAACCTTCTCAGATCTGAAAAAGGTCAACCGGGTCGCGGGCTGGCGGATCGGACCCGGGCAGAGGCGGATCGGGCGCAGCGGCTCGTCAGGCCCAGGAGGCGGCGGGATCCGGCCCGGTCGGCTTGGGCCGTCGGAGGGGCGAAGCGCCTGGGAGGCGGCTGGGCTTCCGGGCCAGGCGGCTGGAGAGAGAGACCGCGGGAGGAGAGGGGCGCGCGGCCCAGCTGGCGGCTGGCCTCGCGGGAGGCGATGCGGCCCGATGGGGTGGCGAGGCCGGCCTGCGTGCGGACGGCGCGGAGCGAGGCGGTGGTGCGGTGGCGTGGGCCGGCCCGTGCGGCGATGTGGTCCTGCAGTGTGGAGGGAGTGAGGCCCAGCGCGGATGCCCTGGCGGCTGGCGTCGATGGCGCGGGAGCGAAGCGGGAGGCTGCACGGCTGGGCCTTCGGGCCTGGCGAAGAGATTCGGCGAAGTGGTCCTGGCGACCGAGCCTGGCGAAGCGATCGATCGGGGCTGGCTTCGATGAAGTGGTCCACGCGGGGTGGACTGGCGATCGAACGAGGGGGTCGTCGAGGCGAGCGTTGACCTGGCCCTCGAGGCCGGCGGCTGCGTCAATCCGATCGCCCCCTCGCGCGGCGGTTGTCGGCTGGGTTGGTGGGGAGCTCGAGGGAAGCCAAGTGGAGTGGAAGATTGGGTTGGATCTGGGAAAAAAATGAGGTGGAGATGGGGAAAGGAAAACTAGGGATGCCAAAATAGACTAGGGGGTCTATTATATAGCAGAATTTAGGGTTTGGGGGGGATTTAGGTGTGCTAGGAGCCCTCCGATCGCGATCCGACGGATCCGATCGCGGGGGTAGTTTAGAAGGGCCTAGGAGGGAGTAGTGGGCTGCATGTAGGGGTGTTTCGGGCCACAAGTGGAGACACTTTGGACCCACACGAATAACTGTTGGGATAGCAAACGGAGTCCAAACGCGACGAGATTTGAGAGGCGGGTTGCACACAACAAAACAACAACACACACAACAACCTCGCGGCACACCGGTAACGTTACACGCCCAAACACCAAAGTAGGCCTACGGGACGTCACGGACACGTGAGGGAGCTCCGGAACGCGAAACGGACAACGGGAAGAAACACGCGGAACCGGATGCAACTGACAACACAAATGCAATGCGATGCACATGTCTACATGATATGAATGAATGCCACGTACTCACACAACAAAACGACGAAAACCCGAAAGACAAAGAACCCGAAATGGAAATAGATGAAGCCGGAGATATATTATATACCCAAAAGGGAAAGTATTACATCCGGGGCATTACACACCCCTTCTGAACCAGAGAGTAGCGCAGCGCAGGAAGTTGTTCCTGGAGTGCTTGCACCGACTAGGGAGGAAGTTGATTGTGATAGCCTGGCTTATTAGGGATGATAGACTACACATATCAATAAGGAATTCCTTCTTTTCCGGGAGCCCATTCAGATAGAACTCCAAAGTTAAGCGTGCTCGGCTTGGAGTAGTTTCAGGATGGGTGAACTCCAAAGTTAAGCGTGCTCGGCTTGGAGTAGTTTCAGGATGGGTGACCGACCGGGAAGTTGCTCCTGGGTGCGCACGAGTGAGGACAAAGTGCGCAGGAAAGACTAGTATTGATATGTGAGGCCAGTCTAGATCCCGCCAGGAGTAACGACCATCGGCGGGTGTGTCCGGGGCGTTACAAGTTGGTATCAGAGCCGACCCTCGCGGTTACACGGATGTTTGCGGACAGGTGCTCGGTCATGTTGTTCATGACGTTTGTGACCCGTCGTGGCACACGGCATGGCACATGTATCAGACTGGATGCACAGACGGTTGTGCCAAGAGGGAACGTTACTGTGGCCCGACGAGGACGTCGGTTCCTCTGAGTGTGGGTGTATGTGATAGCCTGGCTTATTAGGGATGATAGACTACTCATATCAATAAGGAATTCCTTCTTTTCTGGGAGCCCATTCAGATAGGACTCCAAAGTTCAGCGTGCTCAGCTTGGAGTAGTTTCAGGATGGGTGACCGACCAGGAAGTTGCTCCCGGGTGCGCACGAGTGAGGACAAAGTTTGCAGAAAAGACTAGTATTGATATGTGAGGCCAGTCTAGATCCCGCCAGGAGTAACGACCACCGGCGGGTGTGTCCGGGGCGTTACATTGATGATGATGATCATGAAGCTTCAGATCAAGTTACTACTGAACTTCGAAGGTCCACAAGGACACGTTCCGCACCAGAGTGGTATGGCAACCCTGTCATGGAAATCATGTTGTTAGACAACGGTGAACCTTCGAACTATGAAGAAGCGATGGCGGGCCCAGATTCCAACAAATGGCTTGAAGCCATGAAATCCGAGATAGGATCCATGTATGAAAACAAAGTATGGACTTTGGTGGACTTGCCCGATGATCGGCACGCCATAGAAAGCATATGGATCTTTAAGAAGAAGACTGACGCGGATGGTAATGTGACCATCTATAAGGCTCGGCTTGTCGCTAAAGGTTATCGACAAGTTCAAGGGATTGACTACGACTATACTTTCTCTCCCGTAGCGATGCTAAAGTCCGTCCGAATCATGTTAGCAATTGCCGCATTCTATGATTATGAGATATGGCAAATGGATGTCAAAACGACATTCCTTAATAGCTTCCTCAAGGAAGAGCTGTATATGATGCAGCCGGAAGGTTTTGTCGATCCTGAGAATGCTAACAAGGTATGCAAGCTCCAGCGCTCGATCTATGGGCTGGTGCAAGTATCTCGGAGTTGGAATATTTGCTTTAATGATGTGATCAAAGCGTTTGGGTTTATACAGACTTGGGGAGAAGGCTGTATTTACAAGAAAGTGAGTGGGAGCTTTGTAGCATTTCTCATATTATATGTGGATGATATACTACTGATGGGAAATGATATAGAATTCTTGGAAAGCATAAAGGCCTACATGAATAAGAGTTTTTCAATGAAGGACCTTGGAGAAGTTGCTTACATATTAGGCATCAAGATCTATAGAGATAGATCAAGACGCCTCATTGGTCTTTCACAAAGCACATACCTTGATAAGATATTGAAGAAGTTCAATATGGATCAGTCTAAGAAAGGGTTCTTGCCTGTATTGCAAGGTATGAGATTGAGCACGGCTCAATGCCCGACCACGGCAGAAGATAGAGAAAAGATGAGTGTCATCCCCTATGCCTCAGCCATAGGTTCTATTATGTATGCCATGCTGTGTACCAGACCTGATGTGAACCTTGCCATAAGTTTGGTAGGGAGGTACCAAAGTGATCCCGGTATGGAACACTGGACAGCGGTCAAGAACATCCTGAAGTACGTGAAAAGTACTAAGGATATGTTTCTCGTTTATGGAGGTGACGAAGAGCTCGTCGTAAAGGGTTACGTCGATGCTAGCTTCGACACAGATCCGGATGACTCCAAGTCACAAAACGGATACGTGTATATTTTGAATGGTGGGGCAGTCAGCTGATGCTGTTGCAAGCAAAGCGTCGTGGCGCATTCTACATGTGAAGCGGAGTACATAGCTGCTTGCGAAGCAGCACACGAAGGAGTCTGGATGCAGGACTTCATCACCGACCTAGGAGTCATTCCAAGCGCGTCGGTCCCGATGACTCTCTTCTGTGACAACACTGGAGCTATTGCCATTGCCGAGGAGCCCAGGTTTCACAAGAAGACCAAGCACATCAAGCGCCGTTTCAACTCCATCCGGAATTATGTTCAAGATGGAGACATAGATATTTGTAAAGTGCATACGGATCTGAATGTCACAGACCCGTTGACTAAACCTCTTCCACGAGCAAAACATGATCAACACTGGAACTCTATGGGTGTTCGATTCATCACAATGTAACTAGATTATTTACTCTAGTGCAAGTGGGAGACTGTTGGTAATATGCCCTAGAGGCAATAATAAAATGGTTATTATTATATTTCCTTGTTCATGATATTTGTCTGTTATTCATGCTTGAATTGTATTATCCGGAAACAGTGATACATGTATGAATACATAGACCACAACGTGTCCCTGGTAAACCTCTAGTTTCTAGCTCGTTGATCAATAGATGGTTACGGTTTCCTGACCATGGACATTGGATGTCATTGATAACGGGATCACATCATTAGGAGAATGATGTGATGGACAAGACTCAATTCTAAGCCTAGCACAAGATCGTGTAGTTCGTAATGCTAAGCTTTTCCAGTGTCAAGTATCTTTTCCTTAGACCATGAGGTTGTGCAACTCCCGGATACCGTAGGAATACTTTGGGTGTGCCAAACGTCACAACGTAACTGGGTGGCTATAAAGGTACGCAACGGGTATCTCCGAAAGTATCTGTTGAGTTGGCACGAACCGAGACTAGGATTTGTCACTCCGTATGATGGAGAGGTATCTCTGGGCCCACTCGATAAGACATCATCATAATGAGCTCAATGTGACTAAGGTGTTGGTCACGAGATGATGTATTACGGAACGAGTAAAGAGACTTGCCATAACGAGATTGAACAAGGTATCGGTATACCGACGATCGAATCTCGGGCAAGTACTATACCGATAGACAAAGGGAATAGTATACGGGATTGATTGAATCCTTGACACCGTGGTTCATCCGATGAGATCAGCGAGGAACATGTAGGAACCAACATGGGTATCCAGATCCCGCTGTTGGTTATTGACCGGAGAGTCGTCTCGGTCATGTCTACATGTCTCCCGAACCCGTAGGGTCTACACACTTAAGGTTCGATGACGCTAGGGTTGTAGAGATATATGCATACGGTAACCCGAATGTTGTTCGGAGTCCCGGATGAGATCACGTACGTCACGAGGAGTTCCACAATGGTCCTGAGGTAAAGAATTATATATAGGAAGTCCAGTTTCGTCCATCGAGAGAGTTTCGGGGGTTACCGGTAGTGTACTGGGACCACCGGAAGGGTCCCGGGGGTCCATCGGGTGGGGCCACCTATCACGGAGGGCCCCATGGGCTGAAAGGGGAAGGGAACCAGTCCATAGTGGGCTGGTGCGCACCGCTTGGGCCCCCTGCGCCTAGGGTTGGAAACCCTAGGGATGGGGGGCGCCCCACATGCTTGGGGGGCAAGCCTCCCCCCTTTGCCCCCCCCTAGGAGATTGGATCTCCTAGGGCCGGCGCCCCCCTGGATCCTATATATAGTGGGGGCAGGGAGGGCAGCCGCACCCTTGCTCCTGGAGCCTCCCTCTCCCTCCCGTGACACCTCTCCCTCCTCCCATGGTGCTTGGCGAAGCCCTGCAGAAATTCCGTTGCATCCACCACCACCCCGTCGTGCTGCTGGATCTCCATCAACCTCTCGTCCCCCTTGCTGGATCAAGAAGGAGGAGACGTCACTGCACCGTACGTGTGTTGAATGCGGAGGTGTCGTCCGTTCGGCGCTGGGATCATCGGTGATTTGGATCACCACGAGTACGACTCTATCATCCACGTTCTCTTGAATGCTTCCGCTCGCGATCTACAAGGGTATGTAGATGCACTCCTTTCCCCTTGTTTCTAGATGACTCCTTAGATTGATCTTGGTGAAGCGTAGAATTTTCTTGAATTCTGCTTCGTTCCCCAACAAATAGTAAGGTGGGTCCCGGTTGTCATTGAGTCAGTGTTTATTTAAACTAATGTTCAAATGGTTAATTAAACATAATTAACTAGGGTTAACTATTAGGGTTAATTAAGTTAATTGACTCATTTAATTAATTAATTATTTTATTTACTAATATTTTATAAAAAAACTTTTGTTTGGGACATTGGCGTGGGGCCCACTGGCAGTGGCACCAGGTCAGTCCAGCGGGGCGGGTTAACGGGTGAAGCCCGGGGGATCCGGCGCTCGCCCAGCAAGGCCGGCGGCGGCCCCGGGGCGAGTGGCCTCTGGCGAGGAGGAGGGCCGCGGGTGGGGGAGCGATGCGGCTCGCAACGGCGGGTGCGAGCGACGGCGCAGCTGCAGTGACAAGGGGCAGCCCTGGCGGGCGCGGCTGGGTGCGGTCGGCAGCGAGGGAAACGCGGCGGTTGTTCACCGGAGTTGTGCTCCGACGACAGATTGAGCGACGGAGGGCGAGCAGGCGGGGTCCTCTGTCGGAGCAGCAAGCAGTGGCAAGGCGCGACGCTGGCACGACCGGGAGGAGGCAGATGCGGCCCTGACGCGGCCGAGCGCGGCTAGGAACGGCGGTATGTGGGCGCGAGGGAGTGAGCACGGGGGAGGAGGCGTGCGGGCATGGGAGGTCTCCGGCGGGTGCGGCGAGGCGGACGACAGCGGCTAAGTGGCGGCAAGGCGCAGGAGGAGCAGGCAGCACGTGCGAGCACGGCGCTCGATGGTCGTGGCTGCAGCGGGCTACGGGACCAGCGCGATGCCGGCGAGCGGGGCAAGGGGCTCGGACGCGCGAGTAGGGGAGATCCAGCGCGGCTGCGGGAAGGCGAGCGGGGGGCGTGTCGTGCATTCCATGGGCGTGGCCAGAGCGTGGCCACTACGGGGTGAGTCACGAGTGTGGTGGCCGCATCGAGGCAGATGGGGAAGAGAAGGACGGACGGGGCTCACCCCTATTATAGGGGAACACTGGCGAGGCTCGGGGCAGCGCGGTTGAGGAGGAGGTCGGGGAGGGGCCGGCGGTCCGGCGGGGAGGTTCGCCGAGGGGGAGGAACTCCTGGCGACGGCGACGGCGATGCCCCGATCCAGTCGGGGGGCGAGACGGATGTGAGAGAGAAAGAGTTGGGGGATTGGGGTCGTGGGTTTAGGGTTTAGGGTTTCGTGGGGGTTGACCTAATAGGCCAGAGGGGAGAGGTGGGCTGGCTGCTGGGCCTTGGCCCAGTTGGGCCAGGGTCCAAGGGGGGAGGGAAAAGTGCCTTTCTCTTTTTCTTTTGCTCCACCATTTACCTTTTAGCTTTATTTATTTTAGGGCATTAAAAACACATTATAAAATATAGGTTTCCACATGACAAATAACTAGAGATTATTTGCCACACTTTGAATATTTTAGTTTTTGTGTTTGAAAACTTCTATTGTTTAACTAGAATTGAATTTTGAATTTGAATCATTTTGTATCATCGCGAGATTAGTAACAGTAACAGTGGTGACGTGGCGTTATTAGCAGAACTTTACTGTAGCTTAATTATCCGGTCGTCACAATTCTCCACTACTAGAAATCTCGTCCCGAGATTTAAGGGGTGTAGTAAGGGGGAAAGACTCGGGAAGGACGGAGCTCGACACAAGATAGCTACCTAGAGGCTATCTTAGTGAACGTGGCATAGAGGCATCTCTCGAGTTGAAATTCAAGAAAGCCATCGAGAGCAAGGTAATGAGGTAAATTAGAAGCTTCAACCGGGTAGGCAATTGTTCATTGCCTAAAACAGAGGGTGAAAGGGGGTTAAGAGCTACCGGAATAAGTATTGCATCTGATACCAGAATGGATCACTAGGAAGGTGGTTCGTGATTTACCGACGAAGCCAAGTGCAAAGAATATTTTGGAGTCAAGGTAGTACATAAGAGTCAGGTTTCGGTCATGTGGAACTGTGGGTTGTGGGCCCACCATGTGGGTTAAAAGCAGGAAGGGTGCTAACATTTCGTATTGTCATGAGAGAAAGGCAGGTCAGAGAATATATTGTCAGTTGTGTTGGTAACAACGTTGGTTCCGAGGGCGAGGGACGAAGAGAACCATTTTCCTGCTCGTTAAGACGAGGCGGACCAATAGGCAAAGTTCTCGTCCATCGGTGGCTACTGGAATGTCAGCAACAATAGTAACAAGGTCTTACTGACAGAGTTTGTACACCGAGGTGTTTACTTAAGTAGGGAATTATCACTGTTCAGATATGTTAGATTACAAGAAAGGTTAAACAAAACAATGGAATGGAAAGTGTAGACTCGAATCAGTTATCGGTGTTCTCGAGTGTAACAACTCAGAACCCAAGCAAAATCGGAATCGGCGAGAATTAATAGTTGATGAAGAACTCATAATAGTTTTCTATTTCCGTGATATTCTCAAGATACCATAGGGTAATACTTGAAGGTAGACCAAAGTAGAGGCTGGACAGGTGAAATGATCTGAAGAAGAAAAGTACTTTAACTTGCCTGAGAAATGGAATCAAACGAGAACAATCATGGTCGGAACCACGGTTGCAAAGGACCAAGCATAGGTACAAGATGAACTCGTCGCAAGGGGATTATTATTACAAGAAGCTTCCATGGTAAGTCCCACATTGGGTTCATCGACATGAACACAAAGACTCAAGGTCAACTCCCACTTCATCAATTCATAACCCTTCATTTACTTCTCGCTTTTGATAAAGTTTAGTGTTGATATTTAATGTGGCAAAATACCATAAGAGTAAGACTCATGAAGATTCTCGGGTTCAAATGGATTAGGGAAGGCGTAGGTTCAACATATAGGGGCATCTTAGGAACCTATTCCACAAACTTCAGGAGTAAATATCTCAAGTTCGGGAGTAGAGCATGGTTGAGGAAGCAAAGGATACAATTTACCAAAGGCATTATGTATCCGAGGAAAGGCTCACAAGCTGATTGAATATGAAGGACATTGTGAGATAAAATCCAGCAAAGGACCTTGTTGTCCACAAGGGACCTGATATGAGTATCGATACTCACCCAGAAGAAGAAAGAATGCAAGGCGATCCGATTATAGAAACAACTGACTAATTGAAAGCTTAAATGTAACAGAATTACGAATTCCAAATCGGGGCATCAGAAGCAGAGGCTCTGATCCAAGACAAGTTGAATAGACATAGATCGTCAATCAATCGAGGTTTGATTTGTCGAACACTGGCTCATGTCCGGGGTGACGTCTGAGCTGAAGGGAAGAATTCTAATTGTGATTAATGATTGCGAGCATTCACAAACATATCAAATCAAATGCTCAAAATTACGATGACAAAGGATGCTAATGAGTATTGCTAGACATATGGAAGTAACCATAACGCAAGCAGATAATTATTTGCAAAGCAATAGTTGGAGAGTATTATCGAAATATCGAATAGTACTTCAAAGTATCTTGTGAATCACTTGATCAACTTGGTGGGAACAAATCCTCAAAAAGTGTGAGGAATTATTCATAGGGGTATTCATGTGGCAAGGACTGCAGGGCAATAAGCATAAAGGATTCTCAGAACATCGGAGAATATTTCAGGACATCTTGTAATAACAAGAGCAACTGGGGATGAAGGTATGAACGACAATGTAGGTAGTTACCCATAAGTATTTATCGGTGGTAGGGATCACAAGGACGAAGGGGACAAGGGTGTCGGGAAAACATCGGAGAGTATCTTCAAAATCTTCTGATGCACCAAGCAATCATCTCGAGTGAGGGGCTCTCCGAGAGAAAGTATTTACGATAACCCAGAGTTAGAGTTAACAAAATCATCTAACCTGAATAGAAGAGAGATCAGAGTCCCAGAGTATAGACAAGGACTAAAAGATCCTAATACCACCCAAATGGCGACGTGGGCCCGTAAACCACACATCCATGTTAGTAAATTAATTTTCAAAGACTACACTCAACTTCGACCAAGGAGTTGGAAAGGGGGTTCCTACAGGCAGTCGGCTCTGATACCAACTTGTGACGCCCCCGATTTGACTGTACACTAATCATGCACGCAAATGTGTACGACCAAGATCAGGAACTTATGGGAACATATCACAACACAACTCTAGACACAAATTAAAATAATACAAGCTTCATGTTAGAAGCCAGGGGCCTCAAGGGCTCGAATACAGAAGCTCGAAAGAAACAGAGTTAGAGGAAGCAACAATATCTGAGTACAGACATAAGTTAAACAAGTTTTGCCTAAGAAGGCTAGCACAAACATCAACGATTGAAGAGGCAAGGCCTCCTGCCTGGGACCTCCTAACTACTCCTGGGCGCCAGCTGTCTCCACATAGTAGTAAGCTCAGTCGGGGTAGTAGTAGTAGTCGACTGGGGTGGCATCTGACTCCTGGGATCCGCCATCTAGTTGCAACAACCAGAAAGAAGAAAGAAGGGGGAAATGGGGAGCAAAGCAACCGTGAGTACTCATCCAAAGTACTCGCAAGCATCAGATCTATACTATGTATGCATCAGTATCAAAAGAATGAGTTGTATACGTGGACTGAACTGCAGAATGCCAGAATAGAGGGAAAGGCCTAGCCTATCGAAGACTAGGATCATCTGGAAACCACCATATTGCAGCAGAGGAAGGGAGTATAGAATAGCATATTAATTAAGCATGTTGAACAATATCAATCACATATATTAAGTATCCATTTGTAGTTGTAATAGATCAGCATATAAGATTGAACATCCATTACCGTGGACACGGCTATTCGAATACATAACTTCCCTGCAGGGGTGCACCACGTTACCCTCACCCTCGATCATCTCTAGCCGGACACACTTTTTTGGGTCAATGCCCGGCATCGGAAGATCAACACGTCGCAGCCCTACCTTGGCTCAGAAGAGAGGTCCCCGTCGGTCTACATCATAAGCACTCCGGGGTCATGGGCCATCGCCCGTTGCACTCCGGGTCGTTGCGCGCAGGGTGAATACCAGTACCACCTTGAATGGCCAGCACAATCCGACCGTGCCGCAATGCTGAACTGGACGTCTGACAAAGCTTCAGCTGATACCACGACACTGAGGCCCATATCTATTCTCGCGTGTCTGTTAGTGGGTAAAGGCCAGAAGCCGATTCAGAACAAATACCCAAACCAATAGTGTATTAGGAGC
The DNA here is from genome assembly GCA_902687465.1 of Secale cereale. Taxonomy (NCBI): domain Eukaryota; kingdom Viridiplantae; phylum Streptophyta; class Magnoliopsida; order Poales; family Poaceae; genus Secale; species Secale cereale. The sequence continues at coordinate 302,426,403 of LR738711.1, forward strand.
TCGCGAAAACGGGCAGAGACTCAGGATAATGTGACCCCGTTGCCCCGTCTCGAGGAAATACGGCAAGGGCTAGCCCAGCCCACTCCGGGGCGGCCTGCCTGCCCGACCGTGCCTCATAATTAACTCGCGGGTGCTCCACGGGCCCGCCCGACTTTCTCATCAACTCGCGGGTACCTCTCAAGGGCGACCCGACTTCAACAATGGTCTCAAGTAAAGTCAAGGTAACTGTGTGTCCAAACACCAAGGGGGAAACCCCGAGGAATTACCCTCGGTGGATTCCACTCGATGTAATTATAAAGGCGGACGTAGGAGGAATCACCCTCGAGGTTCACACTTGAGGTGTTGCACGATAGAGTCGTATCGGGAATGGTGATAGAGGAATCACCCTCGATGACCACGACCGAATAGCTACACTACAGAGTCATCATCAGGAGTGCGTTACGAGGTATCACCCTCGGCACTCGATAGTAATTCTGCAGAGTCGAGCAACAAAAGAGGCGTGATGTCATGTGAGGTGTCGGGCTCTGTTCATCGATCACGCTGATCGAGTCGTCGATGATGAAGCAAGGGCAACAAGGACAAGGTGGGGGTCACTGACTGGTCACTAACCAACCTATACTAAGCAGGCTAGGATAAGCAGGTAAGGTACAATAGCAGGTACAAAAGCAGGCTATGCATCAGAATAGGAGCAATCAATAACAGTAGCAAAATCTAATGCAAGCATGAGAGAGAATATAATGGGCGATATCGGGATGATCAGGGGGGCTTGCCTGGAAGCTCCACTGAAAAGGTCTGGTCGTCAGAGGCGTAGTTGTACCCGGTAGCAGCGTCGGTCTCGGAGTCTACCAGATAGAGGAGGGGGGAGAAACAATAAATACATAGCAAACAAGAGCGTGACATGATGGTAAGCGGTGTCAGGTGTGTTCTAACGTAGTGCTACACGATACTGGCGAAGGGGAATAACATCCGGGGATGTTTTCCCGGTGTTTGGCATTTCAAACAAACGAAGTGGGTGGGGAATGTTTGCCTGTTCGCTATGATAGGGATGTGTGGTGGACAAACGGACCGCATATTCGGATTCGTCTCGAAATTCTGAGCAACTTTCATAAACAAAACTTTTTCATCCGAGTTACGAATTATTTTGTATGATTTTCTAAAGTTTTAGCAATATTCTAAAATTATTATTAAAATCGAAATAAAAAATGTTATACATTTGTCACCTAACTCTACACTAGCCTGAGTGGATTTCCAGTGGGGCCAAGAGTGGTCCAGTCAGTAGAGTTGACCCTGTCAACATTTGACCGGTCAAAATGTGAATAGTAAGGTGGATCCCGCGTGTCATTGAGTCAGTGTTTATTAGAGCTAATTTAAACAGTGTTTATTTAAACTAATGTTCAAATGGTTAATTAAACATAATTAACAAGGGTTAATTAAGTTAATTAACTCATTTAATTAATTAGTTATTTTATTTATTAATATATATTTTTTACCCCTTTTCTGGGACATAGGCATGGGGCCCGCTGGCAGTGGCGCCAGGCCAGTCCAGCGCGGCGGGTTAACGGGCGTAGCCCGGGGGGTCGGGCGCATGCCCCGGGCAGGAGCTCGCCTAGCAAGGCCGGCTGTGGCCCTGGGGCGGGTGGCCTCCGGCGAGGAGGAGGGCCGCGGGTGGGGGGAACAACGCGGCTCGCAACAGCGGGGGCGAGCGACGGTGCGGCGACAACGGCAAGGGGCAGCCCTGGTGGGCGCGACTGGGTGCGGTCGGCAGCGAGGCAAAAGCGGCGGTTGTTCACTAGAGATGTGCTCCGACGACAGATTGAGCGATAAAGGGCGAGCAGGCGGGGCCTCGGTCGAAGCAACAAGCAGTGGCAAGGCGCGGCGCTGGCGCGGCCGGGAGGAGGCACACGCGGCCCCGACGCGGCCCCGACGCAGCCGAGCGCGGGTAGGGACGGAGGTACACGGGCGTGAGGGAGTGAGCACGGGGAAGGAGGCATGCGGGCACGGGAGGTCTCCGGCGGGTGCGGCGAGGCGGACGGCAACGGCTATAAGCGGCGGCAAGGTGCAGGTGGAGCGGGCAGCACGTGCAAGCACGGCGCTCGGTGGTCGTGGTTGCAGCGGGCGGCGGTACCAGTGCGATGCCGGCGAGCGGGGCGACGCGGGCAAGGGGCCCGGACATACGAGCAGGGGAGATCCGGCGCAACTGCGGGAAGGCAAGCGGGGGGCACGTCGGGCGTTGCACGAGTGCGGCCGGCGCGTGGCCACGGCGGGGTGAGTCGACGGTGTGGTGGCCGCATCGGGGCAGAGGGGGAAGAGGAGGACAGACGGGGTTCACCACTGTTTTAGGGGAACACCGGCGAGGCTCGGGGCAGCGCGGTTGAGGAGAAGGTTGGGGAGGCGCCGGCGGTCCGGCGGGGAGGTCCGCCAAGGGGGAGGAACTCTGGGCGACAGCGGCGGGGATGCCCTAATCCAGTCGGGGGAGGGGGAGACTAATGCGA
>LR738711.1:302434514-302502987 GCA_902687465.1 Secale cereale
CCCCCAACAAAGAGAAGGATGACAACGACGGGTGAGACAGCTCCAACGATGAACAGATCCGGCTTGATCCATACCGCGCTTTCAAACGCTACTTCAGTGAGCAGGACGACAAGGAAGCCGTTAAGGGTAATGGTAGCCGCGGATGACCTACCATGTAGGAAAAAACTTGTCAAATTTTGATAGTCTGACATGTCCTGATGTAGTAGCTGGATTATGTGTGTAATGCATCGTCTATGTTGTTGGATTTTGCGTTGATTTGAGATAAGTTAATTGAGGTGTCTGGTTGTGAGTAGGGAAATTTGAGGCATGACGGGTCAGTCAACGTGTCTGCGGGCGTTTAAGGGGCTGAATTTGACAAGTCGGGCTGTAAATGGCGTGATCACGATACACTTGAGACGATGGTACACGAGTGCGTTTGCTCTACATAAATCACCAGCTTTAGGCCAACTCCACCGCGCGACCCTATCCCGTCCGCCCCCGTCCGTTTGGGGTAAAAGGGACAAACTAGACGGCCCAGCGCGCGGGCGCAAACGGACTTTTGTCCGCTTTGTGTCCGCTTTCGACCTATCCTCGGCCCAAGTTTGCGCCGGTTTTGGGGTGAAATGGACAGCGCCCGGACGAGCGGGACGCGCGCGCTTGTCCTCCCTTGGCCCGCCTGTCGGTGGGAGAAACCAAAACCCTCCACGGCCATTTGGCGCCAATTTCCCCCAAACCCTCCCACGTCCCTCCCGCCGCCCTCTCTCTCCCCCGTCCATGGCCGACGCCCCGCCGAGTTCCGGTGGCCTGGCCGTCGACCCGCCCGCAAAGGTGAAGAAGAAGGCGGCCAAGGCACCAAGGAAGCCGCGGTCAGAGTGCACGTCGGAGGAGATCGCCAAGTTGGACGCGGAATCGGCAAAGAGGAGGGAACGGAGAGCGGGCGTCAAGGTCAATGCCGCCGCGGTCAAGTTCGCCGCCCAGCGCGAGGAGCTGGAGGCCACGCGACGCAAGGCCGCTGCCGACGAGAAGGAGACCTCGTCAAGAAAGCGCATGCCATCCTCATGCTTGGCATGGGCCGTCCGGCCGGGTTCCCTACAGCGGCCGTCGGCCCGGCGAGCACAGGCTCGTCGGTCGCCCGGCCTACGCACTACCAGTCACCGACATCGCGCGCCGTGCCCATGTCGCCCAGCTTTGCTCCACCAAGGTACGACGGCCAGACCCGTTTCTCGGCGTCGCCGGACGTGGGCTTGTTCGCGCCGTCCACACCGCGCCCCGCGGCCGTCATCGACCTCAACGTCACGCCTGGGTCCAGCAGCGGCGGGCGGCCGTCCGTCGAGATGCAAAGAAAGCAGGCACGGGCACCGTTCACGGGCACCATGTCAGCCCCCCGCGTCTTGTTTGATGAAATGCCAACTCCAACGCCAACGGTGGACGACCACTACTACAACCAGTACATGGAGAACGTGATCTTCGAGGATGGGCATGGCCATGGCTACGACCCAGAGGTGACCCAAAGTTAGGATGGCCGCGCCCAGTACGTGCCCGATGAAGAGGCTGACGACCGTGCTGACTACGACCATGGTGACTCGTGGCATGAAGACGATGACATCTATGTCGAAGGTGATGGTGATGAAGAAGAAGTCAATGAGGTTGATATTAGTGGCGAGCCATTGTTCATCGACGAGCTCACCCAAAGAGCAAAAGCACAAAAGAAGAGGAAGATCATTCGCACAGGTTCATATACACAAGATGAGGACAAGTTGATTTGCCAAGCTTGGATGGAGATTATCCAAGATCCGAGGACCGGCGCGCAACAAAAGGGCATTGTTTTTTGGACGAGAATCCACAAAACATTCCATGAAAGGAAGATGTTTGAGCCCTACCAAATTACAAGCAACCGTGGCATCGGCTCGATTCAAAAAAGATGGTTGTTCATCCAACAAGAGTGCAACAAGTATTGCGCCGCATTTGAGAGCATTGAAGCATGGCCCGTGAGTGGTCTCGGCGTTGGGGACATGGTATGCTCTCCTCTTTCTAGCCCTTTCCTTGCTACGGCCATGAGACTTCGGCCGTGTATATGTTTGCATGTTCACTTGTTGTTGATCATGTGATGTAGGCATTTCCATCTTTGGAGGCATTCAAGGCCAGGCACAATGACAAGCCATTCACTCTTACGCATTGTTGGACGATCATCAACAATTGCCCTAAGGTCAAGGACCAATACCGTGAACTACAAAGGAAGAGAGGCAAGAAGACGACCAAATTTGACGGAGGTGGAGATGGCGAGGCGTTGAAGAGGCCGAGGGGCAAGACCAACTCCAAGGTTGACGACATACGTGATGCCTCATCCATGGCCTTGCATGAGACTTTACATGGCATGATGTCCCAAAAGGATGTGAGGGACGAGAAGAAGCGGCAAACCAAGGACGAGCAAATGAAGCAATACCTAGACCTTCAAAGACAGAAGCTTGAGATGGAGGAGGCGACCAAGCGAGGGAAGATCGACATGGAGGAGGCGGCCCGGCAAAGGCAGCTCGACATGGAGGAGGCGCCCCGGCAAAGGCAGCTCGACATCGAGGCCACCAATGCCGCCACCAAAGCGAAGGAGGTGGCCCTTGCGATCATCCGCGTGGAATTGTCAAAGATGAGCGACAAGACGAGGGTCTGGTTCGAGGCCAGGCAGAAGGAGATGCTCGACGCCGAAGGCCTGAACTAGGTCGTCCGATCGGCGTGGCCGTTCATTTTGGAGGCTCGCATGGGTGCCGCCCGCCCGCTAGGCCACTCGCAGTGTGCCCGCCCGCTAGGCCACTCACAGCGTTCTGCCCAGGGAGCCCGGTATAAAAAAATCAAAATATATTTAAAAGTTTCAAAAAATGCCAATTTTTTTTGTACAAATACATATGACTGTTCGTCAAGTATGTAAAAAGTTTCATCTGGTAATTCGATTATTTGCATGCTACACAAAAAAGTCAAATATCTGGCCCAAAAACAACATACATAAAGCCCATTTTAATCTGTGTATTTGTCTTTTTTGTATACATTACATGTTAACATATATGTTCATGAAATTTCGTACGTGTATACTATACATATACATCTATGTGTATACCTTTTTTCAGATTTTTTTCAATATGTGGAGATAGTATTTTCGCTGGAAAAAAAATACCGAGCTATGTGGAGCTCGGTCTCTGCAAGCCTTTTTCGCACTCGGCCGTCCATGATTAAGCAAAAACAGCACACACACAAGGGGGAGAAGAGAGAACGGAGAAAGAAGAGACCAAAGCCACCACTGCGAACAGTAGCATCGGACGCGTGTGCCCCTCCCCCACAGCCACAGGCCTCCCGTGATTCCTGCGGCTCCAGGGGCGCCTCTAGCCTCTAGGCGCAAAATGGCCGAGGAGATCCTGCAAACCCCGCCACGAAAAAAACACCAGAACTCATCTTGCTAGCCCACGCGGCGTACGTGCGTGAGGATGTCGGTCGGTAGAAACGGTAGAGAAACCGCATCTGGGCAGAACGCTGTTGCCGCCCACCTGTCTAGGTTGGGAAAGGATTTGCCCCAGTCGCGCCTGGGCTTGGAGTTGGACGGCGGCCAGAGAGAGACAGGGGTCAAGGCCCCCATCCATCGTGCGCCTCGTGGTCGCCTGCAGGCTGTAGCAGGGTACAAAAAACATATACTACGATTCAAAAAAAGGGGTACGAAAACCATCTTAAACAAGAACAAGTAATCATGTACTGCTAATTAATTACTCTCCAGTTTGGGAAAGAACCGCGTTCGCAGCGGTGAACGTGGCAAAAGTGCACCTAACCCTTTGAGCACATGCGCGCGGGCCCACATGCCTACTGTGCTCCTGTCCCATGCCTTGCATCCTCCTCCCGTGATCACGCACAGCAGCCAGCTGCGTATGTGTGTGTGAACTGGTCTCTGGGTCGACACGAGTTCGCTGCAGTCATGAGCATGACCCATGTCTCTTTTTTTTTTCTAGCTGAGGGGCGGCCATGACCCATGTTATCCCATGGCACAACAATACTCGTGCCATTAGATTCAGTTGCCAATGTCGCCAACAATCAACCGCCCTACCTACATCATAAGAAGAAGAAACACACAACAAGGTCTTGAGTTCTGCAGTATGCCTATGCCTATCTATCTATCCTTGTAGGTGACGATTGGCGAGCAGCACAGATGCAGTCGCGCCGCACCGCACCGCACACAGACACAGGTGGAATGGAATCGTGGCGTGGGGTTTCCCAAGACGCCCGATATGGACACATCACCGTGCCGCGCTCCAGCTTCCAAATCCAAACCGAGAAAGACCATAAACGAATCGTGCCGCTGTGGCATACCTCCTTCCTTGCTTGCTTTGTTTGTCCCTCCCGCGGTTGCTTTCCACAACCACTGGCCGTGCAAGTGCAGCACAGAACACAGCCACCCGCACTCGGCCGCCGAGCCTCCCCTATAAAGGGCGGTGCCCAGCCACCACCTTAATGACACTGTCATCACCAAAACACCAGCACAAACACAGAACGAAAAGCATTCCTTCCCTCTCGGCTCTCCCTTCTCCACCCCTGTCTCCTCGCAATCTCAAGATCAGCGCCGCTCCCAAGAGTTAAGAAGAGAGAGAGAGAGGAATAGGAAGGAAGGAGATGGGGATGCAATCAGTGTGCAGAGGAGCAGGGCGGTGGCGGCGAGCAGTGGCGTGGTGGGGGGCCGTCGTGGTCCTCGGCCATTTAGTGAGCTGCGGCAGCGCGGGGCTCCTGGACACCAACCCGGGCTTGGCCTATAACTTCTACGCGACGACGTGCCCCAGCGCCGAGGCCACCGTCCGGAGCATCACCTGGGCGCAGGTCGCGGCCAACCAGGCCGTCCCCGGCCAGCTCCTTAGGCTGCACTTCCACGACTGCTTCGTCAAGGTCAGTGCGTTCCTGAGTTCCTTCATTCGTGAGCTTTTGAGCTCTTCTCCCTTTCCCCGAGTGTCTGAGACTGAGTGGAGTGGGTCTTTGCTTCCACTTCCGTCGGCGCCGTGCCCGTGCCCGTGCCCAGCCGGACGACGCGGAAAGCGCTTCTTTTCCCGGCAACAAATTAACTGCGGATTCCATTTCTAGCTACCACATTCATGTTCCAACCAAGAGTCCTGGCTCCTCGCTCTAATTAAACTGGCATACCATACCATACAGATCGCCTTTCTCCCTCTGCCCAAGCAGATTTTACTGCGGGGGTTTACTTAGCTTTTCAGCTTTTTTGGGGCTGCTTTTACGAGTAATAATACTGTTATTTAACTCTCTCCATCTTTCACTCCCTGCTGTGGTGAGAGTGAGAGTGAGAGTGAGAGCACAAGGCAGTTTGACTGTTGATATGTACACGAGCACCTTTATGTGGAGCACGTAAGCATTACGGCAACTTTCCGCTCGTAGTACTACTAGACTAGTGCAAGGGGAGCAAGGTGAATCTTGGCCCTGTTTGGATCCACGGATTAGAGTTCGTTTGGGTTAGCTTGGACTCAACTAACCCGACAATATCCAAACAGAAGGGTTAGTTTGGATTAGATGTACCTAACCTCTAACCCATCTCAAAAAACTAACCTATCCAAGAGATGCTTATTTGGGTTAGTTCTTCAAGAAAAAGAGCAATAATTATGAAAAAGCATTTATTGTCAATCTAACCCTGTCATCCAGACACTTCTTTGGTTAGAGTTAGATCATGGTTAGTTTAGGGTTAGAATCTAACTCTAGCCTCTAACTGAGTAACATGTAAGAGCATGGTTAATAATACAGCCAACAATCGGCTATAAGGAGTTGTCATGTCATCTATAGCCAACCTTTTAGCCGGCATGTATAATAGCAAGTTTTATATGTGTACTACTTTATTAGTAGTTGACACATCTTACAACCTCACAAAGCGTCTTGGGTCTCGTGCTGGAGCCGGCTACTAACGAAGAGCCCTAACGAAGAGCCCGCTTCTCTTCTCTCTCCTCCTCTCTCCTCCAACTTATCCAAAATATAATATTTAAAGGCTTATAGCCCGCACATGTCATCTTATTGTACTTGCTCTAACTGACTTAGGATATCAAACAGGGCGCTTGTCATTACAGTAATATTTTCCGTGGCCAATGCGTCGCCGCTCACATGCGTTGCGCGCCCAGCTGGTGGCGCGCCACAGCTATCAAAGCTGCCGCGCCGGTACGACGGCAGCAGGAGCAGCTTTGGCACCTTGCGGCGTCCCCGCGCCCATCCAATTTCAAACCCAAAATGCGATCTGTGTGGCTCAGGCTCACAGCTTTTCTTTCGATGCGATAATGCAGGGCTGCGACGCGTCCATCCTCCTGGACAACGCGCAGAGCGAGAAGACGGCGCCGCCCAACGGCTCCCTCGGCGGCTACCCGGTGATCGACGCCATCAAGGCGCAGCTCGAGAAGGCCTGCCCGGGCGTCGTCTCCTGCGCCGACATCATCGCGCTCGCCGCCCGCGACGCCGTCTCCTACCAGTTCAAGGCTTCGCTCTGGCAGGTGGAGACCGGCCGCCGGGATGGCCCGGTCTCGCTCGCCAGCAACACCGGCGCGCTTCCCTCGCCCTCCGCCGGCTTCAACGGCCTGCTGCAGAGCTTCGCCGCTAAGGGGCTCGACATCAACGACCTCGTGGCGCTCTCCGGCGCGCACACCATCGGCAAGGCCAGCTGCTCCAGCGTCACGCCCAGGCTGTACCAGGGTAACGCCACCAGCATCGACCCCCTGCTCGACGCCACCTACGCCAAGACGCTCATGAACGCCTGCCCCAACACTCCCGCTTCCACGTCCACGGTGGACTTGGACGGCGCCACGCCCTTCAAGTTCGACGGCAGCTACTACACCAACCTGCAGAACAAGCGGGGAGTGCTCGCCTCCGACGCCGCGCTCACGCAGAACGCCGCCGCCGCCACGATTGTCAACGACCTGACCAACCCGATCAAATTCTACGCCGCCTTCTCCATGTCCATGAAGAAGATGGGCCGTGTCGACGTGCTCACCATCAAGAACGGACAAGGGAAGATCAGGACCAAGTGCAATGTGCCGTGAGGGTTCATCGAGGAGCGCCACACATTTTCTTGGATTTTTTACTCTCTCTCTCTCTCCCCCTCTTATTTCATCGGCGCGGATCAAATACATTGTGCCCGCCATGATTAAGGTCCCAAATCTATATTGATTTGTTAAGTGCTGTGCCTGAGTATGTAAGATTATTAGTCACGACATGCGTTGCATTCCTCTTGCAATCAATCAAAGAAGGTGGTTCGGCCTTCTCTCTGCCCTCACTTGTCTGCCTTGTCCAAGTGTCGAAATATTCAGAGCAAGTGCATCTTTCTTCAGATAATGCTTCGCTGGATCCAACGGCCTGCTGAACAACATACTGAAGCTCCGGTCGAGTGAGAGTGAGGTACTGAAAAGCACCAACAATGGACCGGTAGAAGGCAGCATCCGAAGCAGGGGAACCATCAGTGGCGGAGAGCTTGGCCTTCGTGTCAACAGGCGTGGCCGCAGGTTTGCAGTTAAGCATCCCAACACGGTCAAGGCGCTCATGAGCGTACTTCCGCTGATGAAGAAAGAAACCATCAGGACGGCACACCACCTCAACACCGAGGAAGTAGTGCAAAGGACCCAAGTCTTTGATGGCAAACTCAGCACGAAGACGATCTGTAAGCTGGCAAAGGAGCTCAGGGGTGCATGCCGCCAGGATGATGTCATCAACGTAGAGGAGCAAATACGCCGTGTCGGCACCCTGGCGATAGACAAACAACGAAGCATCGAAGCATGTAGAGTGGAAGCCGAGCTGATGAAGTAACGCCGTGATGCGCCGGTATCAGGCATGGGGAGCCTGCTTGAGCCCTTATAATGAGCGGGAAAGTAGGCACACATGATCTGGACACGCTGGATTAACAAACCCGGTGGGCCGCTAACAAAAAACCTGCTCCTCAAGATGACCATGAAGGAAGGCATTGGAGACGTCCATCTGATGAACCGGCCAGGCACGAGAGATCGCAAGCTGTAAAACAGCGCGGATCGTCCCGGGCTTAACAACCGAAGTGAAGGTGTCGGTGAAGTCCACGCCGGCGCGTTGCCGGAAGCCACGAACAACCCAACGTGCCTTGTAGCGGTCAAGGGTGCCGTCGGGGCAAAGCTTGTGTTTGAAGACCCACTTCCCGGTGATCACGTTGGCATGCCGAGGTCGGAGAACAGGCTGCCAAGTCTGGCTCTGCTGCAATGCATCGAACTCCTCCTGCATCGCAGCCATCCAAAGAGGATTGCGAAGAGCGGCCCGAACCGAGGATAGTAGAGGGGGGTGGTGCAGACGTCAAGACGGTGCGGACGTACTCATCCAAGGCGTAACGCGAGCTCAGACGGAAGATACCCGTACGGGAGCACGTAAACGGACCGACCACGGGACCAGCCGCCGGTGGAGGCCCGGCAGGACCGGTGGGCGCACCTACGGGAGAGGCCGACCATCAGACGAGGCCGGTGCAGCAGAAGACGTTGGCGAGGCCGCATCGGCCACGTGTTCCACGAAGGCCGCGGGTGACGCCGACCCGACTAGCAAGGGGGACGCCATAGGAGGCATTGAAGCGGTCATGGGCAAGGCCGACCCATCGTGCGGGGGGGGGGCACGGATTGGGCCGTCAAGCCCGAGGAGGCAGCCGCAGAGGAGCCCAACTCCGAGGGGACCGTAGCGGGGGATGGCGCAGGAGCGCCTAAGGCCGGCAGAGAGCGAAGGCGCGGAGGACCCGCCGCGGGAGAAGATGAAGGCGCCACCTGTTCCTGTGCAAAGGGAAAAACATGCTCATCAAAGTACACGTGCCGGGAGGTGATGACACGGTGAGACACGGGGTCATAGCAACGATAACCCTTAGTGTTGGTGGGGTAACTGAGGTAGACACATGGAACAGAACGATGAGCAAGTTTGTGAGGTGCGGTGGCGGTGGTGTAAGGGTAGCAATGGCAACCAAAGATCGGGAGGCCATCATAGGAGGGAGGGGTGCCATATAGGAGATGGTGAGGCGCATAGTTCCAGCGCGGGCGACAGGGTCAGAGGTTAATGAGGAGGGCGGCGGTGGCGAGAGCATCTGGCCAGAACTGGGAGTGCATGTATGCATGGAAAAGTAGGGTACACACACACACACTCATTGAGGGTGCGTAGGATGCGCTCAGCGCGGCCGTTTTTGTTGGGAGGTGTATGGGCACGTGAGGCGAAACACGGTGCCATGGGAGGAAAGAAGGTGGCGAATGGTGAGGTTGTCAAATTCTTTACCGTTGTCGGTTTGAAGTGCAAGTATGGGCCGCCCAAACTGTGTGGAAACATAAGCATATAATGCAATGAGGGCAGCAGGAACATCGGATTTCCTACGAAGAGGAAATGTCCACACTGTAAGGGCATGTCCCTCTCTAAGTGGTTTTGGTGATTGATGACAATGCGCTTACGGACTAATCGTGTGCATTGAGCATTTTAGATATTCATCTACATGGCACGGGATGATTTCTTCCCCTCGAGGTTTAAAAGAGAAGACGATGTTGTCTCCTTCATTTCTGTTTTGGTGGACTTGAGTCGTAGGGAACGCCGTACTATCAAGAGGGGGTTAGTATTGGAGAGGTTAGGGTGGAATCAACACGTACAGGTCTTTTCTGCACCCCAGCTTCTTCCCGCCTCTTAGGAGTGTTTCCTTTGTCGCGGATGTGGTGTGTATCGCCACAAGCGGTAGTACCGCTGTCCCGTAGCAGTAGTACCACCTTGGCCATAAGAGGTAGTGTTGCTCTGGCTCGGTGCTGGTACCGCCTCTACTCGAGACGTGTTTTCTCGTGTTGGGTTTTGCGCTAGTAGTAGCAGCAGTAGCAGCGGTAGTAGCGCTCTCGAGCGGTAGTACCGCAGCTACCACCGCTACTAGTGCCGCCCGGGCCCTCTCCTTCATCTTCTCTGCTTCCTGACCTCTGCGGTAGTCCCACTAGGGCTTGCGGTAGTACCACCGCTGCCAGCGGTAGTACCGCTCCAATGTGCGGTACTATCGCCCTCTGCGGGCTGAGTTGTGAGGTAACGGTAGGTTTTGTACCCCCACTATAAATGGAGATATTCTTCCTCAAGAAGACCTACCTCTTTTCCCCCAAGCTCCATTGTTGCTCCAAAAGTTTATTTTCGCCCGATTTCTCTCCCTGGCCAATCAAACTTGTTGATTCTTTAGGGATTGGTTGAGAAGGCCCAGATCTACACTTCCACCAAGAGAAATTTGATTCCCCCACTAATCCCTTGCAGATCTTGTTACTCTTGGGTGTTTGAGCACCCTAGACGGTTGAGGTCACCTCAGAGCCATATTCCGTTGTGGTGAAGCTTCGTGGTTTCGTTGAGAGCCTTCAATTACGTTGTGGAGATAGCCCCAACCTTCTTTGTAAAGGTTCGATCGCCGCCTTCAAGGGCACCAATAGTGGAATCATGGCATCTCACATTGTGTGAGGGTGTGAGGAGAATACGGTGGCCCTAGTGGCTTCTTGGGGAGCATTGTGCCTCCACACCGCTTTAACGGAGACGTACTTCCCCTCAAAGGGAAGGAACTTTGGTAACACATCCTCGTCTCCACCGGTTCCACCTTTGGTTATCTCTTACCTTTACTTGTGCTAGCTATATTGTGTTGTACATGTTGCTAGCTCGTGTACTTGTTGTTGTTCCATCATATAGGTTGCTCACCTAGTTGCACATCTATACAACCTTATTTGATGCCCTAAAAATTATTAGTTGCCTATTCAGCCCCCCTCTAGTCAACCAAATCGATCTTTTCAATTGGTATCAGAGCCACGTCCCTTTATTAAGGACTTTACCATCCGAAGAGTATGGTTGACACCATAGTCGTGGGGGAGGAGCACTCCGGTGTGAATCTGTCCTCGTCTACGGCCGATGGGGGATCCTCCGTCTCTCGTGAGGAGTTCAATGCGGCTTTGGACACATTGAAAACCTCCATGACGACTGAGGTCAAAGGCATGTTTAAGAATTTTCTTGAAGGACTTAAATTATCCACCACACCATTGGAAGCGGTTGATCCCACTAACAAGGTGACGGATGCTACCTCCAATAAGGGGGAAGTTAATAGTGGCCAAGCTCCTTTGCCTAGTTGTAAGAATGGGAGAGGCACTTTGCCCATGTTGAACTTCCCCTTACTTATGGAGGACCGGTTCCCTCCACTCATATGAATCATGTTGGTGCTCCTCCTAAATATGTGAAAAATGGAGATTTTGCCTCTTTGGTTTATCACTTTAAACGTCAATTAAATCATAGTTCTACTAATATTTATAGAATTATCGAGCAAGGTTTCTACCCGCACGATCCAAGGAACTTCACTCCTAGAGAAGCCGCGGATCATCAGTTCAACGAGTCCGCTCTCTTTATCCTCCAAGAAACTATTCCTCCCGATGATATTGCGCATCTCTGACCTTTTTCCGTGGCCAAGTAAGTATGGGAGCATGTTGTTTCCTTGTACAAGGAAAGCGCACACATTCAACGCTCTAACTTTAAAGTTGTTCAATATGAAGCCGATGAGTTTGTCATGATTGAAGATGAAGAACCTCGAGAGATTTATAGAAGATTAACTACTCTCTCGGTCTCACTCCGAGATCATGGGAGCAAGGATATAGATGACAATTGAATCAAGTGCAAGTTTCTCAAGGCTATGATGCCTTACCATAAGGCCATCTCCTCTGTCATTCGTCAAAGGCTGGACTTCCACAACTTGTCCTCAAGTGAAGTCTTGGATGAGTTTGTTGCTATGATGATCTTGGACAAGACCGCCGACAATGCGGTGCTATGTGCTCAACGATCAAAGAAGCCCAACCTTGATTTGAAGGCCAAGGCTAGTGTGGAAGAAGAGGATGAAGAGGAAGAAGAGGAGAGTTGCCCCGAAGACACCAAATATGCATATCATGAGCACCTGGCTCTTGCTTCACGGTAATTTTGGGGCAACAAGAAGAATTCAAGGCCAAACTTCAACAAGAACAACTCAAGTGGCGCCAAGGGCAAGCAATGTGTGAGGACGTGCTACAATTGTGACAATGTTAGTCAACTTGTTGTGGATTGTCCTTACGAGAAGAGGGAAGGCAATGGTGGCAAGCTTATCCAAAAAGACAAGGCCAAATCTTTCCCCAACAAGAAAAACTTCACCAAGAAGACTCCTCCCAAAGGGTTGGTGGCACAAGAAGAGTACGATGAGGATGATGATGATGATGATGAAGATGGTGAGACGGCTGCCATGGCCTCCATTGCCATTGCAATAACTCCACGAGTGTCCCTCTTCAATTCACCCAATGAGAACATCACTGCCAAGTGCCTCATGGCTAAAGCCACCAACAAGGTAACCCCCAACGTCAAGACTACCATCACCACTAATCCTTCGTTGACGGATTGCATTAATGAAAGTGAGGGGGCGATGGAGGAGGAAAATGAATTTGAGTCCTTCATGAGTAGGCTCAAAGGTAAATCCAAGAAGCACTTCGTTGCTCTTTTGGAACAACTTGGTGAAGCTAATGACATGATTGAGGCTCATGAATAGACCATCTCTAAGATGGAAGGGCATAGTCGTGACTATGCCGATGAGATATCAGATCTCTCTAATGCGCTTGAGGAAGAGCGTGGTCATCGTTTGGCTCTTGAGGAGTCACACAATGATGATCATAATAAATTAAGAAAAGATTTGATCATGCTCTTGTTGTCTCTCATCTGCTCAAATCCAAGAAGGCTAAACTTGGGGTTGACCATGCTAAACTCAAGGAGTTGTTTTATCTACTCGACAAGGCTCACATGGTCTTGAAGAGTGCTCATGCTATCCTCAAGGAGACTCATGATCAACTCCAAGTAAAGCTAACCAAGGAGAAAGCCACATTTCCTCATATGGTTTTAATTGATAATGCACATGCTACTAACTTGTTGATACGTCTCCAATGTATCTATATTTTTTGATTGTTACATGTTGTTATATTATCATTCTTGGATGTTTTACAATCATTTTATAGTCATTTTATATCATTTTTTGGTAATAACCTATTGACATAGTGCCAAGTGCTTGTTTTTGATTTCTGCATGTTTTTTACATCGCAGGAAATCAATATCAAACGGAGTCCAAACACCACAAAACTTTTTGGAGACTTTTTATGGGCCAGGAGACACCCAATGGGACAGAGCTGCACCTGGGGGGGGGTGCCCCGAGGGGGCACAACCCACTAGGGACCGCCAGGCCCCCCTGGCGCGCCCAGATGGGTTGTACCCACCATAGTAGCCTCCCGCACCGCCTATTCGCTCTATAAATACTCAGATATTCCAAAAACCCTTGGGGAGTCGACGAAATTCTATTCCAGCCGCCGCAAAGTCCAGAACCACCAGATCCAATCTAGACACCATCATGGAGGGGTTCACCATCTCCATTGTTGCCTCTCCGATGATGTGTGAGTAGTTCCTTGTAGACCTACGGGTCTGTAGTTAGTAGCTAGATGGCTTCCTCTCTCTCTCTCTCTCTCTCTTTTAATTATTAATACAATGGTCTCGTGGAGATCCATATGATGTAACGCTTTTTCGGTGTGTTTGTTGGGATCCGATGAACTTTGAGATTATGATCAGATCTATCTTTTTATATCCATGAAAGTTATTTGAGTATTCTTTGATCTCTTATATGCATGATTTCTTATAGCCTTGTATTTCTTCTCCGATATTTGGGTTTTGTTTGGCCAACTTGATCTATTTATCTTGCAATGGGAATAGGTGCTTTGTAGTGGGTTCGATCTTATGGTGCTTGATCCCAGTGACAGAAAGGGAACCGACACGTATGTATCGTTGCTACTAAGGATGAAACGATGGGGTCTATTTCTACATAAATAGATCTTGTGTACATCATGTCATCGTTCTTATTGCATTACCCTGTTTCTCCATGAACTTAATACACTAGATGCATGCTGGATAGCGGTCGATGTGTGGAGTAATAGTAGTAGATGCAGGTAGGAGTTGGTCTACTAATCTTTGACGTGATGCCTATATAATGATCATTGCCTCGATATCGTCATGATTATTTGAAGTTCTATCAACTGCCCAACAATAAATTTTTTTCCATCGTTTGCTATTTTCTCGAGAGAAGCCACTAGTGAAATCTACGGTCCCCGGGTCTCTTTCTCATATTATTTACCTTTGCTTTTATTTTCAGATCTACTAAACCAAAAACCCGAAAATACCTTGCTGCAATTTATCTTATTTAGCGTTCAATCTATCAATATTTACAACTCTATCACGTCCGTTACCCGAAAGGGATTGACAACCCCTTTTACATGTTGGGTTGCGAGTATTCGTTATTTGTGTGCTGGTGATGTTTACGTTGTGTTGCTTGGTTCTCCTACTGGTTCGATAACCTTGATCTCATCACTGACGGAAATACCTACCGCTGCTATACTGCATCAACCCTTCCTCTTTGGGGAAATACTGACGTAGTTCTAGTAGACATCAAAAGGATTTTCTGGAACCGTTGCCGGGGAGCACCTTCAACATATACCAGGTTCCTAATCACAAATCTCATCTCCTCGTAATTTACATTATTTGCCATTTTCCTCTCGTTTCCATCTCCCGCACTTCACAAATATTTGCCGTTTTATTTGCCTTGTTTCTTGTTCGCCATTTTCTCGTCAGATCTATTCTTTGCTTGCAATCATGAGTGATTTTGGTATGGCACCGACATATGATGGCCTAACTCCTAAGATTGGACGTACGGGCAATCTGGATGCTAAAACTTTTATCTTGGGACAAGGGAATGTTATGGGAAAAGAACGTATCCAAGAGTTTTTCAATTGTGTTGGGAATCTAAGTATCGATGATGCTCCTATACTTAGAACTACTAGATCTTATGCGGATGCTATTTCAACACCAATTATGAAACTTGAAGTAAATTTATCCGTACTCATCCCACTTTGCAAAGATTGTTTTTTGAATTTCCCTATATAAAAAATCCTAGAGCTAAAAAGTTGGCCACTCTTGTCCATATGAATGAATTTGATTACATAATACGGGAAGCTAGAGAAATCTTTCATTTTTATGGTATGAATCGTGAAAAGCCCGTGATAGATGAAATTCTTTACAATAGTGATTATTTGTTAAGTCATTTGCTTCGGCATAATAGAATCTTTGATGAGAATCTTAAGAAGGAAGTCCCCGTTTTAGATATAATCCAACAAGTTTTTAATAATGTTAACCAACATCACTCTTGGATTGTTGCTCAAAATCAAAGGGGTTATGAGAAAATCAACATAGAAAAGCTAAGGTGTCTATGGATAATATGTTCTACGTTGTCTTTACAAAGCATCACGGCAAGGATACTCCTGATGAAATTAAAAACAAGGATGACAACACTTGAAATCTTGGTATCATGCCTAGCTAAGGGCGTAAAACGATAGTGCTTGTTTGGAGGCAAACCAACTTGTATATTTTTTCTTTTTGATTTCCTTGCTGTTTTCAATAAAATACCCTTTAATACCTCTGTTTAGATGTGTTTTTGTGGTTCGAATAAAGGTTTGTGCCAAGCAAAGCCTTAGGATCATGTTGGGTGTTAGTAGATTTGATCTTGCTGAAAAACAGAAACTTTTGCGCTCATGAGAAAAATTCTCATTTTTAACAGAAGAGTGCTTTTTGGTTTATTCTTTTTGCAGAAGATTAATATACAAATTTCCCACGTGGCCCTATTTTTTTAAAGATTTTTAGAGTTACAAAAGTATTCAAAACTTCCAGATTACTACAGACTATTCTGTTTTTGATAGATTCTGTTTTTATTGTGTTATGTGCTTATTTTGATGATTCTATGGTTTTGTTTGATGAGTTTTGCCCATAGAAAAGTTGGAATACGGTAGATATAATACAAATACAAAATATGAATTGGTTTTCTACAGTACTTATAGTAGTGATTTGTTTTCTTATACTAACGGATCTCACGAAAGTTTTGTTGAGTTTTGTGTGATTGAAGTTTTCATGTTTTGGGTTATCTTGCGATGGATGAAAGAATAAGAAGTAAGAAGAGACTAAGCTTGGGGATGCCCCATCATCCCAAGCTATTATCCAAAGAGAAGCAAGCAACTAAGCTTGGGGATGCCCCCGAGTGGCATCCCCTCTTTCTTCTAACGACCATCGGTATTTTACTCGAAACTATATTTCTATTCGTCACATGATATGTGTTTTGCTTGGAGCGTCTTGTGTGATATGATTATTTGCTTGTTTTGTTTTGCTTTTTAAGTTATCAATCCTTGCTGTACATACCTATTAGAGAGATCCAAAATTATGCCATGAATTGTTAAAATAGCTCTCTATGCTTCACATAATTTTTTTATGAGCTATGGATTTGCTCTAGTGCTTCACTTATATCTTTTTGAGCACGGTGTGCTTTAGTATTTTTGAAGAAATACTCTGTTGCTTCACTTGGATTTATTTGAGAGTTAGTAAATTTTCAAGAAATTCTCTCTTACTTCACATAAATTATTTTGAGAAAAAGAAAACAATTATGCTCATGATCTTCACTTATATTTGTTTGAGCTTATCAAAAGCAACACATAAAAATTAGTTCCAAAGTGATAGATATCCAAGAAGGATATAATAAAAACTTTCATGAAGATCATTGGACAAAATAAAATTGATTCCTTGTAATAGTTTTGAGACATGATGATATGATATGTGAGTCATGTTAATGAGTAATTATGCTTTAGTAAGAATATTAGTGTTAAAATTTGTGATTCCTTATGCAAGCACGAAAGTCAATAATCATGCAATGAACTTACATCCTACTTGTGGTGCATTATTCGGTGTTATTAATGCTCAATGCTCGCTTATGAGATTATTCGTTTCATGGTTGGTCGCTTCCCAGTCTTTTGCTACCCTTCATTTTGCACTAAGTATGATCGCTACTTGTGCATCCAAAATCCTTTATCCTAGTTTTGCCACTTGAGTCCACCATACCTACCTATATGCGGTATTCCCTTGCCGTTCTAAGCAAATTTGTATGTGCCATCTCTAATTTTCAAAATAAATTTCCCTTTTGTGTGCCCATACCGCTCGCGAGGCGGTGAGGGGTGGCCAATATTTTCCATGCTAGATGTGTATTCTCACGATGAGTGTTTATTCACTTGTCATTGCACGAGAGTAAGGCAAAGGTATTAGGGATGCCTAGTCCAGAAATGAAAAATAAATTTACTTTATGTTGTCAAATAATAAATTCCTTGAAAGTGTTTGTATGGAAGGCAACCGTGGATTCGGCTAGCCATGGCTTGTGAAAGTTTGGTGGAAAAGGAATAAACTTTATTTTATGTTTGGGAACCACCTATGATATATTTAGCATGGAAAGTGTTGGGAACCTTGAGTCGTTTTCGTTGGTGGGAAAAGTATACCTCCCAAAATAATTTTATCTCTCAATTTAAGCTTTGAGCTCTGGCACCTCTACTAATCCCTACTTCCCTCTGCGAAGGGCCTTTATTTTACTTATGCAATTTTAATTTTTGAATTTGATTCTCCATTTTCTCTTATAAAGCACCAACTAGGAAACACTATGATCGTACTTGAGCATTTGGTGTAACTAATATGCGAATGTGTATCATGAATGGATCAATAGTTGAGCAAGATGGGCTAGGGATAAATTATTTTAGCATTGATATTTTGAAAGACATGGTTGCTTGTTGATATGTTTGAGTATTTAAATCTCATGTCAAAACTAGACTATTCCTTTGAACCATATAAAAGTCCAAATTTCCACGCTATAAAGAAAATAATATGATATGACATGATAGGCAGCATTCCACATAACAAAATCTGTTTTTATCATTTACCTACTCGAGGACGAGCAGGAATTAAGCTTGGGGATGTTGATACGTCTCCAACGTATCTATAATTTTTGATTTTTCCATGCAGTTATATTATCATTCTTGGATGTTTCACAATCATTTTATTGTCATTTTATATCATTTTTTGTACTAACCTATTGACATAGTGCCAAGTGCCAGTTGTTGTTTTCTGCATGTTTTTTACATCGCAGGAAATCAATACCAAACGGAGTCCAAACACCGCGAAACTTTTTGGAGAATTTTTATGGGCTAGCAGACGTCCAATGGGCCAGAGCTGCACCTGGGGGGGGGGGATTCCCGGAGGGGGCACAACCCACCAGGGCACGCCAGCCCCCCTGGTGCGCCCAGGTTGGTTGTGCCCATCTCGGTGGCCTCCTACACCGCCTCTTCGCTCTAAGAATACTCAGATATTCCAGAAACCCTAGGGGAGTCGACGAAATTCTCTCCCAGTCGCCACAAAGTCCCAGAACCACCAGATCCAATGTAGACACCGTCATGGAGGGGTTTACCATCTCCAATGGTGCCTCTCTGATGATGTGTGAGTAGTTCCTTGTAGACCTACGGGTCCGTTGTTAGTAGCTAGATGGCTTCCTCTCTCTCTCTCTCTCTCTCTCTCTCTCTCTCTCTCTCTCTGTTTTTATTATCAATACAATGGTCTCGTGGAGATCCATATGATGTAACTCTTTTTTGGCGTGTTTGTTGGGATCCGATGAACTTTGAGTTTATGATCAGATATATCTTTTATATCCACGAAAGTTATTTGAGTCTTTTTTGATCTCTTATATGCATGATTTCTTATAGCCTCGTATTTCTTCTCCAATATTTGGGTTTTGTTTGGCCAACTTGGTCTATTTATCTTGCAATGGGAAGCAGTGCTTTGTAGTGGGTTCGATCTTACGGTGCTTGATCCTAGTGACATAAAGGGAACCGACACGTATGTATTGTTGCTACTAAGGATAAACTGATGGGGTCCATTTCTACATAAATAGATCTTGTCTACATCATGTCATCGTTCTTATTGCATTACTCCGTTTCTCCATGAACTTAATACACTAGATGCATGCTGGATAGCGGTCGATGTGTGGAGTAATAGTAGTAGATGCAGGCAGGAGTCGGTCTACTAATCTGGGACATGATGCCCATATACTTATCATTGCCTGGATATTGTCATGATTATTTGAAGGTCTATCAATTGCCCAACAGTAATTGTTTTCCCACCGTTTGCTATTTTCTCGAGAGAATCCACTAGTGGAATCTACGGCCCCCGGGTCTCTTTCTCATATTATTTACCTTTGGGATCTATTTTCCATTTTCCTTTTCTTTTATTTTCAGATCTACTAAACCAAAAACCCAAAAATACCTTGCTGCAATTTATCATATTTAGTGTACAATCTATCAATATTTACAACCGTATCACGCCCGTTACCCGAAAGGGATTGACAACCCCTGTTACACGTCGGGTTGCGAGTATTTGTTATTTATGTGCAGGTGCTGTTTATGTTGTGTTGCTTGGTTCTCTTACTGGTTCGATAACCTTGGTCTCATCACTGAGGGAAATACCTACTGCTGCTATACTGCATCATCCCTTCCTCTTTGGGGAAATACCGACGTAGTTCTAGCAGACATTACCCGTGTTGTGAGCTTGTGCATCTTGTGGAGGAGAATGCCAAGTTGAAGGATTAACTTGAGAAAGGCCTTGTGTCATGCATACAAGGTGATATGAACCTCAACGACCTTTTGAGCAATCAAAAGGAAGTTGTGGTCAAAGAGGAAATTGGGTTTGCACCCAAATCCAAGAAGAAGAATAAGAATGACAAGACCAAACAACCCCCTCCCCTTAAGCAAACCTTTGTGAAGGAGGGAGAGGGTACTCCTAAGGAGAAGAAGAACAATGCGAAGGGTGATGGTGTCAAGAAAGACAATGCCATTCCTTCTAACAAAGCGGGCGACTTTAACACTTATTATGTGTTATGCCGCACTAATGATGGACATGTTTATGCTAAATTTGTTGGTTCTTCTTATGAGTACATTGAATGGCCTATTTGGGTTCCTAAGACCCTTGTTGCTAACATCAAAGGACCCATTACAAAATGGGTACCTAAAACCAAGCATTGATCTCTTGTAGGTGTTTATTTCCGGTGGGGGATCATGGTTGCTCGATAGTGGAGCTACAAATCATATGACTGGAAGCAAGGACTTGGTGGTGGAAGTGCACAAGGTTTTGTCTATGCCCACCAATGTCGAATGGGGTGATGCCTCATCTTATAAGGTATTAGATCTTGGCAAGGTTGGCATTTCTCATGATATCACGGTCGAGAAAGTCATGCTTTTTGAGTCCCTTGCATACAACTTACTTCCCTTCGTCAACTTGCACTCATGGGCTTTGCTACTTTCTTTGATATTGATTTTGTGGCCCTCTTGTGGAGCAAGACTCTTAAAGTAGCCTCTGTTGGGCATGTTGAGAATGATCTTTATGTGATTAACTTTTTGGAGCGACCCATGAGGGAGTCCTGGATTAGGGGGGTCCTCGGGTGTCCGGATTACTCGATATGGGCCGGACTGATGGGCCGTAAAGATAAAGAACAAGATTAGCCCCCCATGTCCAGTTAGGACTCCTACATGCGTACAATGGCAAGTTTTGTGTCCGGATGTAATGTTTCCTTCCTCCGCAAGATGATTTTGTACAACCCTAGGTCCTTCTGGTGTGTATATAAACCGGAGGGTTTAGTCCGTAGAGGCCATCAGAAAAAATCTCAGGCTAGACCTCTACGGTTTAGCCAATACGATCTCGAGGTAGATCAACTCTTGTAACCCCTATATTCATCATATTCAATCAAACAAGAAGTAGGGTATTACCTCCATTAAGAGGGCCCGAACCTGCATAAACACCGTGTCCTTGTTTCCCCCCTGTTACCATTGATTCTCAGATACACAGCTTGGGACCCCTACCTGAGATCTGCCGGTTTTGACACCGACAATGGTGCTTTCATTGAGAGTTCCGCTGTGTTGTCGACGAAAGGATCGATGGCTGGCCTCGTCATCAGCGACAGGGCTACCCTCGGGTAGATCTTCCTCCCGGGACAGCTTTTCGTGTTTGGCGGCTTCGTGCTGCGTGCCAACTAGGATGGCCACCTTGAGCAGGTCGACAGCTATGCCCTTGGTCATCAGATCATGTTTGGAATGTCTGAATTACGACGCCGATATCAGAGGAGATCTGATCTTCGAGGGTTTCACAACCTTGGCTGCTGCTCCCTGCCTACACGAAGAATACCCTTCAAATCTATTATCAGATCTCGTCCAGGGGTTGACACTCATGTCCGCTCTGGCCTTAGATCTGGAGCAGATCACTTCGTCCGAAGACGGGAGGACAAACCTCGCTAGACTCTCTCCCTCCATGGAGCTCCTAGCCGGAGGCTCCAAGGCGGTCGTGCCGCTCACAGACCCAGAATCAAACAGGACTCTCCCTGTCGTTGGGAAGCCAGATTCGTTTTCGATCACGAGCTATGAACTCCTGGGGTCCGCACTCTCCAGGATCGACCAAGTGGTCATCACTGAGCCTGGCCACGCAGATCCCCACACTCCTGTCCAGCACTCGCTCTTAAACAAGGCACTGGACCTGTGATGTCGCTTAAAGCTACGTCGGGTTTTCCCCAAAGAGGAAGGGATGATGCAGCACAGCGGCGGTAGGTATTTCCCTCGACCAATGTTATCGAACTAGTAGGAGAACCAAGCAACACAACGTAAACAAGACCTGCACACGAATAACAACTTCTTGCAACCCGACGTGTTAAAGGGGTTGTCAATCCCTTTCGGGGTACGATGCCTCAAGATAGGCAAAACAGACGTGAGGAATTTGTAGTAGATTGGTAGATCAAATGCCAAATAAAATAAATAAGAATAAATTGCAGAAAGGTATTTTTGTATTTTTGGTTTAATAGATCTAAAAATAAATGCAAGGAAAAAGTAGATCGCAAAGGCAGATATATCAGAAAGAAGACCCGGGGGCCGTAGGTTTCACTAGTGGCTTCTCTCGCGAAAGATAGCAAACGATGGGTAAACAAATTACTGTTGGGCAATTGATAGAACCTCAAATAATTATGACGCTATCCAGGCAATGATCATTACATAGGCATCACGTCCAAGATTAGTAGACAGACTCCTGCCTGCATCTACTACTATTACTCCACACATCGACCGCTATCCAACATGCATCTAGTGTATTAAATTCATGGAAAAACGGAGTAATGCATTAAGAACGATGACTTGATGTAGGCAAGATCCGTTTATCTATGGCGTTAGATATGGATCTCGTTGTTTTATCCTTAGTAGCAACGATACATACATGTCGATTCCCTTTCTGTCACTGGGATCAAGCACTGTAAGATCGAACCCACTACCGGGCACCTCTTCTCATTGCAAGATAAATAGATCAAGTGGGCCAAACAAAAACCAAATATCGAAGAAAAAAATATGATGCTAAAAGAGATCATGCATATAAGAGATAAAATAAAATAAAATAACTTTCATGGATATAAAAAGATAGATCTGCTTATAAACTCAATGTTCACCGGATCCCAACAAACACACCGCAAAAAGAGTTACATCATATGGATCTCCAAGAGACCATTGTATTGAGAATCAAAAGAGAGAGAGGAAGCCATCTAGCTACTAACTACGGACCCATAGGTCTACAAAGAACTACTCACGCATCATCGGAGAGGCACCAATGGAGGTGGTGAACCCCATCTGAGATCGTGTCTAGATTGGATCTCGTGGTTCGGGACTCTGCGGCGACCGGATGAATATTTCGTGGACTCCCCTAGGGTTTCTGGAATATTGGGGTATTTATAGAGCAAATAGGCGATGCGGGAGGCCACCGAGGTGGGCAGAACCCACCTAGGCGTGTCAAGGCCCTGTTGGGTTGTGCCCCCCTTGGAGCACCCCCAGGTGCTGCCTTGGCCCATCAAGTGTCTTCCGGCCCATAAATATTCTCCAAAATGTTTCGCGGTATTTGGGCTCCATTTGATATTGATTTCCAGCGATGTAAAAAACATGCAGAAAACAGCAACTGGCACTTGGCCCTATGTCAATAGGTTAGTACCCAAAAAAATGATATAAAATAACTATATAATGATTGTAAAACATCCAAGAATGATAATATAATAGCATGGAACAATAAAAAATTATAGATACCTTGGAGATGTATCGACATCCCCAAGCTTAACTCCTGCTCGTCCTCGAGTAGGTAAGTGATAAAAACAGAATTTTTGATGTGGAATGCTGCCTATCATGTCATATCATATTCTTTTCTTTATAGCATGGACATTTGGACTTTTATATGGTTCAAAGCAATAGTCTAGTTTTGACATAATAATTTACATAGTCAACCATATCAATAAGCAACCATATCTTTCAAGATATCAATGCTAAAATAAGCTATCCCTACAAAATCATATAGTCTTGTCATGCCCTGTCTTCCCCGCTCAAAGTATAAATCATGTACTATCCCGGTGTCAGCCGAGCAATTGGTTCATAAGTTTTAACGCGCTTCAGCATTTTCAACTTTCACGCAATACGTGAGCGTAAGCCATGGATATAGAAATATAGGTGGAATAGAATGCGATGGTAGTAGACAAAAAGAAGGGAAGAAAGTCTCACATCAACTAGGCAAACTGATGGACTATGGAGACGTCCATCAATCGATATCAATATGAGGAGTAGGGATTTCCATGCAACGAATGCACTACGAGCTATAAGTGTATGAAAGCTCAATATGGAACTAAGTGGGTATTCATGAAACTCTTCTAGGGAAAAATTCCCACTAGTATATGAAAGTGACAACATAGGAGACTCTCTATATGAAAAACATGGTGCTACTTTGAAGCACAAGTGTGGAACTACCATGCCCCTTCTCTCTTTTCTTTTCCTTTTTTTTCTATTTTTTTCCATTTTTTTTCTTTTTTTCATTGCCCGGAGTCTCATCCCGACTTGTGGGGGAATCATAGTTTCAATCATTCTTTCCTCACTGGGACATGCTCTATGTAATGCCCCGGACACACCTGCCGGTGGTCGTTACTCCTGGCGGGATCTAGACTGGCCCCACATATCAATATTAGTCTTTTCTGCGCACTTTGTCCTCACTCATGCGCACCCGGGAGCAACTTCCCAGTAGGTCACCCATCATGAAATTGCTCCCGGAAAAGAAGGAATTCCTTATTGATATGAGTAATCTATCATCCCTAATAAGCCAGGCCATCACATACACCCCCACTCGGAGGAACCAACGTCCTCGTCGGGCCACATGAACGTTCCCTTTTGGCACAAATGTTTGTGCATCCAGTCCAATACATGTGCCATGCCGTGTGCCACGATGGGTTACAAACGTCATAAACAACATGACCGAGCACCTGTCCGCAAACATCCGTGTAACCGTGAGGGTCGGCTCTGATACCAATTTGTAACGCCCCGGACACACCCGCCAGTGGTCGTTACTCCTGGCGAAATCTAGACTAGCCCCACATATCAATACTAGTCTTTTCCGCGCACTTTGTCCTCACTCATGCGCACCCGGGAGCAACTTTCCGGTCGGTCACCCATCCTGAAATTACTCCAAGATGAGCACGCTTAACTTTGGAGTTCTGTCCGAATGGGCTCCCGAAAAAGAAGGAATTCCTTATTGATATGAGTAGTCTATCATCCCTAATAAGCCAGGCCATCACACTCTAATAATGGATAATGATGATCATCACACTTCTATTTACTTATAACTCAAAAAGAGATAAAAATTACAACTCGATACCTATGACATAGCATGACCCTATATGATGAAAAATGAAGGCTCAAGTCAACTATATGATGGAAGTGCATGGCAATATATCTCGAAATGGCTATGGAAATGCCATAATAGGTAGGTATGATGGCTATTTTGAGGAAGGTTTAATAAAGTTTATGCACTGGCGAAAGTTGCGCCGCACGAGAGAGGTTAGCAATTATGAAAGGGTGAGATTGCGTATAATCCGTGGACCCACATTAGTCATAAAGAGCTCACATACTTATTGCAATAGTTTATTAGCCCTTGAAGCAAACTAATACTATGCATGCTCCTAGGGGGAGGTTGGTAGGAGTTAACCATCGCGTGCCCCCGACCTTCACACAAAGATAGGAGAATTAAGGATAAATTGTGCTTCGACTTCCCTGCATAACGAGCGACCATATGTGCATGTTTCGGGAACCACATACCTTAACATGAATATTCTTACTAAAGCATAATTACTCATTAACATGACTCACATATCATATCATCATGTCTCAAAACTATTACAAGGAATCAAGTTTATTTTGTCCAATGATCTTCATGAAAGTTTTTATTATATCCATCTTGGATATCTATCACTTTGGGACTAATTTTCATGTGTTGCTTTTGATAAGCTCAAACAAATATAAGTGAAGATCATGAGCATAATTTTTCTTCATTCTCTCAAAATAATTTAAGTGAAGTAAGAGAGAATTTATTTAAAATTTTACTAACTCTCAAATAAATCTAAGTGAAGCAAGAGAGTATTTATTCAAAAATACTAAGCACACCGTGCTCAAAAAGATATAAGTGAAGCACTAGAGCAAGTCCGTTGCTCATAAAAATTTAAGTGAAGCATAGAGAGCAATTCTAGCAAGTCCTGGCAAATATTTGGCTCTCTCAAATGAGTGTGTACAGCAAGGATTGATGACTTAAAAATCAAAACAAAACAAGCAAAGACTCATATCATACAAGACGCTCCAAGCAAAACACATATCATGTGACGAATAAAAATATAGCGGGGATTGTAAAACATCCAAGAATGATAATATAACAGCATGGAACAATCAAAAATTATAGATACGTTGGAGACGTATCAACCTACTATAATCTCTCACCATCACAGAGGATTCACCGCTAAACTATGCCCAGTAAGAACTGGGGGCTGAGATTAGGGAATTTTGCGTCCCGCCGACCACCCACTTGTTAGCCACTTCGAGGACTTAACCGACATGCTAGACTATGCTTCCGAAGACATCGACGGTATGGACGATGATGTTGAAGCCGAACCAAGTCAAAACCCGCCCATCAAGCCCGCCGAGGTACCACCAAAACGCCGGTGTCAGCGGCGCCGCTCTCGATCATGCCGAGGAAGGGAAAGCAACACTGGCACCGGGGACAATGGCACTCCGGATAATGCTGAAGACCCCGAAAACCCCACAGAACCAGCGTTAGAGCAGGAGGAAAGGGAGGAAGGTCAATTCAATGCCGAAGAGCTCGCCGATCACAATGATTTGGAAGACATTAACTATTTACCCATCTCCGAAGAGGACATAAGCCTTAGTGACGAATAATTCATGGTCCCAGAGGAACCCCTCGAACAAGAACGCTTTCAACGACGACTTATCGCCACAACAAGGAGTCTGAAAAAGCAGCAACAACGGCTTAAAGCTGCATGATACGCTCAACGACAGATGGAATCAAGTGCTATACGTTGAGGAAAGATACGGCCATGAGCGCCAAACAAAGAGTTATCTCAAGCGCAAGCTACTGCCACAATCCAACAACGAGGCCCTTGCGCCAATACCGTCAAGGTACTATCAGGCCGATCAACCTGACCGACGACCACGCGGACAAGACAAAGCGGCCAATAACACCGAACGGCAGCTCACGCCTGCCCGCTATAAAGGCAAGGAGACAGAGGCTCCGAGATACAAGCATGACCTACATCAGGACCTGGCCAATAGAGTTGGTCAGACTAGATCAATCTACGGGTCAAGAGGACGTGCTCCCACGCGGGATGATGGCTGTCAAGCCTGGCACGAACAAAACAATCCAGTTCGTAGTAAGCACCGAACACAAATGTCATCCGAACTTCGTCGCGATTTCATCGGATATAGAGGCGCCGCACACCCTATGTGCTTTACCGATGAGGTAATGCAGCACCAATTTACGGAAGGGTTTAAACCTATGAACATCGAGCAGTACGATGGAACGACGAATCCTGTCGTATGGATTGAAGACTTTATTCTCCATATGCACATGGCTCGCGAAGATGTTCTCCAGGCCATCAAATATCTCCCTCTAAAACTGATAGGACTAGCACGGCACTAGTTGAACAGCCTCCCAGAGAACTCCATTGGAAGCTGGGAAGAATTAGACGATGCTTTTCGGGCCACCTTTCAGGGCACTTATTTTTGGGAAACGTAGCATGCAATTTTCAAAAAAATCCTACGCTCACGCAAGGTCTATCAAAGAGATGCATGGCAATGAGAGGGGGAGAGTGTCTTCATGTACCCTCATAAACCGAAAGCGGAAGCGTTTGACAACACGGTTGATGTAGCCGAACTTCTTCTACTTCTGACCGATCAAGCACCGAATGTACGTCACCTCCGAGTTCTGCACACGTTCAGCTCGATGACGTCCCTTGAACTCTTGATCCAGCAAAGTTTCGAGGTAGAGCCCCGTCAGCATGATGGCGTGGTGATGGTGATGGTGAAGTGATGCGCGTAGGGCTTCGCCTAAGCACTACGTGAATATGACCGAAGGCGTAAACTATGGAGGGAGGCACCTCACACAGCTAACAGATGTTGTTATTTTTTCTAGGCGCCTCCCCCTTTCATATATATAGGTGGGAGGGAGAGGGGGCAGCCAAGGGGGCGCCCAAGTAGGAGGAATCCTACTTGGGGCCCTAATCCTATTCGGGCCCTATCACAGCCTCAAAATTGGGTTATCAATTTTGTGCTGTGATTTCTTCCTAGCAACCCTCTTTCAAATTTTTCTCATGGAGATTTCTAGATGACCCTGAGATTTCTGGTCATTTTCAACCTTTCAAAACCTTTCTCATGTCTTTATCAGTGGGCAAGACCTCATTTGCATCACCTCAAATTTCTGTCAACCCTAATTCCAAGCTTTTGGAATTTCTAGGTGGACTTTGCGATTACAAAGGAGCCATCCTTTCCCAGAGACCATCTTGTCCTCATAATCCTTGGATATGCAAAAATATTGCCAAGTCCTATGCAATATTTTTGAATTGTGATTTATTCCTTTTATTGCTTGTCTGAGGAATAAAATCCAAAGGCATACCTAGCCATCTCCTAAATTCATGAGAATTGGTGGAGTTGATGTTTATGCCTAAACCAAGCTCTGGCAAGTATATTGGCCAAAATTAAATAAGGAAAATTGCCTTTTCCTATTTTATCCAATATTGCATTTTTGCCACTTTCCAAAGGAACTATTATTTTTATAGCAGAGAAAATTCTCCCATAAATTGTGGAGCTTGTCCTTGCTATATAATCATTAGTTCCATCATTATTTCTTGTCCCACAGTTCAAATTTTTGGCACATGATCAAATGCAAGTTTCAGCCTTCTCTGAAATATTGCAAAGGAAGTGCTTTATTCCTAAGTCTAATTGAGCTTCAATTTGGCAGGGTGGTTAACATTGTTAAATGACCCATGGATACCAAAGATGAGCTCAATCCATTCATCCTATCTCCCTGTGCAATTTTTCAAAGTTTCTGACCAGAACACAAGTTTGTGAAGGAAGTACCTTCATAGTGTTTCCAAATGGGATTAAACTTTTCCATCCTCTCAAGTATCTCAAATCATTAGCCTCCACCTAAATTCAGTTCATTCCAATGAACTATGTGAGCACATGAGCAATTCTTTGTTTCTGTCCACATTTTCAGTTTGTGAAGCAAGTGGATTTTATCTTGCTCAATTATGGCTGATAATTTTTCCAGGCCTTCTCCTATCTATATGACCCCTCTCCTCAAGAGTTTGGCTTATTTCATCTAGCCAATTGCCCTGAGAATTTTTCTGAAGTTTTTGGACAGAAATGATAGCTGTGAAGGAAGTACCATTTTGGTAAGTCCATTTGGTATGAACTTTTTACAGCGTCATGGTATGTCCAAATCATCAGGATTTGCCAAGTTATAGCCCAATCCAACACTCCTAGTGAGTGCTTGTTCATCATTCAGTTTCTGGGTCAATTTTGGTGGTTCTATAACAACTATGGTAAATACTTGTCCATTTTACCTCAAAACTCCCAGGATCGTAGTCCTTTCTACCCTAAGCCTCCCAGACATCAAGTTTACCTTTTACCCTCTCTAGTTTACTCTCTGGAGTGTGGTAAAGTTTGCAGCAGTAAATTTCTGGAGCTTGGTTTACTCAGATCAGTTTGTTTCTGCCCGACTCTTTACCATGGTAACACTCCACGCTGGAAGGACTACGCGGTAGACATGATCTTACCGCAGTAAAAGTCCCAGAGCGTGCCATGCCAGTGGTGACCACGAGGCAAACCGGCCAAAACGGTGGTCTCGCCACTGTTGTCGTCGGCATCGCTGCTCCGACCGTCTCTGACCTCGCCATTAATGTCCTACAACTCCCCCTCGACGTCGTCTTCCCTCTGGACCGCTAGCCCCCTTCGTTTTCTTCTCCGACGAGCCGTGCGAACGACCGAAATAGTGCGCTCCTGTGCATCGTCGTCTTCCTCGCCGGTGTCCGCTTCCTCCTCTTGTCCTCGAGCCTTGCTCATCTCCGTGACTCCCTGGCGCTCGTCCGCACCCTCCTCGTCGCCTTCCCTCCGCTTCTCGCGAGCCTTGGCCGCACCTGCGCCCTCACCGGCGCACGGACACGTCACACGCCGCGTGCCACCTCGCCCCCCTTCCCGAGCTCTCCCGCGGCTATAAGTAGAGCCCTCGAGCTCGTCCGCAGCCACAATCCATCCCCAAGCCTCTCCCCGAGCCGGAGCCCCTCCCTGCCCGCTCCAATGGTCGAGGCATCGCCGCCGTTCCCCTCGGCCATCTCCGGCTATGGCCCTTCCCCCTCCATTTCTTCGGTGTCCCCTACTCCCTCTGGCTCCTACGGAGACGCCGCCGTCCCTCTCTCCAGCGAGGGAGCCCTGTCGGTGCGTCTCCCCACCGAAGCTCGTCAGCCGCTGCGGTCTTCCATGGCCCTGGTGCTGTAGTCCGTCCGACGCGACCCCACGACCACCTACGAGCGCGGCGTGGAGTGGCGGAGCTGCCGCGCGCTTCGCCCGGCCCTCCCGTGCCACCATTCGCCGACTCCAACGAGAGCCGCGGCGCTCCCCTGTTCTCTGCGTCGCGGTGGAGAAGAAGACCCAGGAGGAGGAGGGAAAAGTCACGGTGGGCCCCGCGCGTCAGCCTCTCAGGTGCTGACGGGGCGGGCCCGTTGACTTGTTTAAGTGGAGACGAAGTCAGCGAAGTCGTTTTCCCCACGCAAAAGTGTATTGCTGGATACTGTGTTTTCAATCACCGAAAGCGCATTATTCCTCTTCTTCAGGCCAGAATGCGCTTTCCTCTCTGGAAAGCGTATTTCTGAGAAAGATGCATCTGTTTTTCTGCCAGGGGTTATTTTGTAAGGATTTTCTTTACAGATGAGTCCCTGGTAGTTAAACGGTCCTATCTTTTTACCCGTAGCTCCGAATCAGGTGAATCCAAATCCCACGTCTTCGTTTCATTGAGCCCGTTCAGTTAATGTCACTTTCATGATATTTTGGCATTGTGAAAATGACCATTTTGCCCTTGCTGTAAACAGCCCCCTCAGAGAGAGAACTGTTTCCGATGATCCTTTTCGCGAGATTTCCGCACTTTTCTTCGGAGTATTTGTCGCCCCCAGGCAAGCCAGCCTCTTATCATAAGCTCCAAACTCGCACGTTGACTTTGCTTGTACCTTGTGCATGTGTAGTTGCAGTCGTTGGCTTATTGTTTTTAGCTGAAATCTTTCCTGTATATATTGTCATGCATGTTTGTGTTGTCATGATATCTCTTGCCATGCTAGTTAGGATGTTGTTATTAAGAATGCCATGCTGCTACTCTACTTGCTTTGTATGCCATCGTTATAAAATGCTATGATGCTTTTAATGCCTCGTTAATATGCTAGTACTTATTATTGTCATGTTATAACCTGTGTACCTGAGAAGTTTGATATTTTGTATATGGTTTTGTATGTTGCATGCTCATTGTTGCATTCTTGTTAAATATGCTCATGATGATGGAGAGTTAATAAAAATGAATTAATCATAACAAACTCCTCCGTCATCAATGGGATCGTTTCATAGTGCCACCAAATCGAACTTTTCAGTGCAGCCACATTTGCCTTTATGGGAAGGCCTTAATACGAACTATTGTTGTGCCTCTCGCCGGTGCCTCCAACGAGGGATGGTTATGGACACGTTCTACCCTGATCAGGTAGATGGACATAAGCCTTGTGTGCCCGTAGTTGTTTTTGTTATGGTACCGAGTCCCCGTTTGGGACAGTTTGGCCACGACGGTGGTCAGTGTGTCTTTGGTAGACACAGGGCCACCCAGGACCATCCCAGTAGGGCAAGAGTCGGAGTGGCCGGGAGAGTGTCATGACAGTAGATCGGTTTCGTCGGAACTCCATTGGTCCACCCGAATGGGATGACGAGGCCATGCGTTCCGTGGTGTGGGTACAGTGCACTACCTCTGCAGAGTGTTCACAAAGTCTATCGATAGCACACAGTTCGTAGTAAGTCACACTATTGGGTCTCGATCGGAATGGAGGATAAACCAGATATAATAAAATTTGTTAATATGATACTTGAATAAAATAGTCATGTGAAGTCAAGACTAAGTTGTGATCACGAGACGAGTTCTCGGTGAATATTGGAGACCAAGTGTTGGATGTGGTTGTGATCACCGAAAAGGTCGCGGTTATGTGGTAAGATAACCCGTTGGTATTATAGTTCGATGAAATCGGTGTACAACTTTGATTATTTTGCATGACTTATAGTTTGCATTTTTTTAAGAAGCCATGGTAGTACTAGATTTTGTAATATGTTATGTCTGCATCTGTTTATATATGAACAGTAGTTTATTTTTAGCTTAATCTCATGATGCCATGCCATGGTCTGTTTTATTCATTAAGTTATGCCATGAGTAAGATAGTTTATTATGCTGCTATCACCATATTGAAATTATTTGGATATGTCATAATGCTATGCAATAGTTCAGTCTCCTTTATCTTAATTGCATGTGCTTGGTTCTTGCCTTGTCTTCTACCTGTTTGGATGCTATGCATGTGGTTGTCTTGCAAGTACATTCAATGTACTGACCTGGCGTGTCATGCCAGTTTTGTAGGTCACGCTTGCTTGGATCGCTTGCTCCGTCGCGGTAGGCCGTAATCTTGCCAGTCCTGTGAGTTGTGGAGCCCAGCCAGAGATGTTAAGCCGCCCAAACCAAGACTTCCGCCGCCAGTTCAATAGACTTCCGCTGCCATGTAAATAGCCTTAGGGCTATGCCAGATAATCATATTCATCAATGATGTAATCTTATACTTGGTTATTTGATGAATATTATTGCACCTGGAATGCTGTATCATGGACTGTCGTGCTTTAGGTGTATTCCTGGGCTGAGGTGCGAAGGCCCCCTGTTCCATGCGGATCGGGGTGCCACAGGCCCCTTACCATATTTCATGAAGGTGGAAGGAAGGAGGAGGGGGGGGGGCGAATCCCTCCCCTTCCTTTCTCTCCTCTCCTCTTTAATTTCCACCTTATTTTGGCCTACATGGGGCACTAAGGGGCTGGTCTGTCCCACTCTTGGCCCAATAAGGCCCATAACTTTGCCGGGGGTGCCCGGAACCCCTCTCCGGTGACCCGATATGTACCCGGTACCCTCGGAACACTTCTGGTATCCGAATAACATCGTCCTATATATATGAATAATTACCTCTCGGCCATTTAGAGACTCCTCATCATGTCCGTGAACTCATCCGGGACTCCGAACAACATTCGGTCACCAAATCACATAACTCATGTAATACAAAATCATCATCGAACGTTAAGCGTGCGGACCCTACGGGTTTGAGAACTATGTAGACATGACCAAGACACCTCTCCGGTCAATAAACAATAGAGGAACTTGGATGCTCATATTGGTTCCTACATATTCTACAAAGATCTTTATCGGCCATACCGTAATGACAATTCATTGGTATGTTACTTGCCCGAGATTCGATCATCGGTATCTTTATACCTAGTTCAATGTAGTTACCAGCAAGTGTCTTTACTCGTTTCGTAATGCATCATCTTGCAACTAACTCATTAGTCACATTGCTTGCAAGGCTTCTTATTATGTGCATTACCGAGAGGGCCCAGAGATACCTCTCCGATACTCGAAGAGACAAACCCTAATCTTGATCTATGCCAACCCAACAAACACCTTTGGAGATGCCTGTAGAGCATATTTATAATCACCCAATTATGTTGTGACGTTTGATAGCACACAAGGCATTCCTCCGGTATCCGGGAGTAGCATAATCTCATAGTCGGAGGAATATGTATTTGACATGAAGAATACAATAGCAATAAAACTGAACGATCATTATGCTAAGCTAACGGATGGGTCTTTTCCATCACATCATTCTCCTAATGATGTGATCCCATTCATGAAATGACAACACATGTCTATGGTTAGGAAACTTAACCATCTTTGATCAATGAGCTAGTCTAGTAGAGGATCACTAGGGACACGGTGTTTTGTCTATGTATCCACACATGTATCAAGTTTCCGGTTAATACAATTCTTGCATGAATAATAAACATTTATCATGATATAAGGAAATATAAAATAACAACCTTATTATTACCTCTAGGGCATATTTCCATCAGTCTCCCACTTGCACTAGAGTCAATAATCTAGTTCACATCACCATGTGATTTAACACCGATAAGTTCACATCGTCATGTGATTAACACCCATAGTTCACATCGCTATGTGACCAACACCCAAAGGGTTTAATAGAGTCAATAATCTAGTTCACATCGCCATGTGATTAACACCCGAAGAGTACTAAGGTGTGATAATGTTTTGCTTGTGAGAGAGGCTTAGTCAACGGGTCTGTCGCATTCAGATCTATACGTATTTTGCAAATTTCTATGTCTTTAGTGCTTTGCATGGAGCTACTCTAGCTAATTGCTCCCACTTTCAATACGTATCCAGATTGATACTCAGAGTCATCTAGATTAGTGTTAAAGCTTGCATCATCATAACCCTTTACTTCAAACCCTTTATCACCTCCATAACTGCGAAACATTTCCTTAGTCCTCTAAGGATAATTTTGACCACAGTCCAGTGATCTACTCCTGGATCACTATTGTACACCCTTGCCAAACTCATAGCGAGGCATACAACAGGTCTGGTACACAGCATGGCATACTTTATAGAACCTATGGTTGAGGCATAGGGAATGACTTTCATTCTTTTTCTATCTTCTGTCATGGTCGGGCTTTGAGTCTTACTCAACTTCATACTTTACAATACAGGCTAGAACTCCTTCTTTGACTGGTCCATTTTGAACTCCTTCAAAATCTTGTCAAGGTGTGTGCTTCGTGAAAGTCCTATTAAGAATCTCAATCCATCTCTATAGATCTTGATGCCCAATACATAAGTAGCTTTACCGAGGTATTTTATGGAAAAATTCTTATTCAAGTATCATTTTACGCTATCTAGAAATTCTATATCATTTCCAATCAGCAATATGTCATCCACATATAATATCAGAAATGCTATAGAGCTCCCACTCACTTTCTTGTAAATACAGGTTTCACCATAAGTCTGTATAAAATCATATGCTTTGATCACCTTATCAAAGTGTATATTCTAACTCCGAGATGCTTGCACTAGTTCATAGATGGATCACTGGAGCTTGCACACTTTGTTAGCACCTTTAGGATCGATAAAACCTTCTGGTTGCATCATATACAACTCTTCTTTTAGAAATCCATTGAGGAATGCAGTTTTGACGTCCATTTGCCAGATTTCATAATCATAAAATGCGGCAATTGCTAACAAGATTCAGACAAACTTAAGCATCACTACAGGTGAGAAAGTCTCATCGTAGTCAACTCCTTGAACTTGTCGAAAACCTTTTGCTACAAGTCGAGCTTTGTAGACAGTAACATTACTATCAACGTCCGTCTTCCTCTTGAAGATCCATTTATTCTCAATGGCTTGCCGATCATCGGTCAAGTCCACCAAAGTCCACACTTTGTTCTCATACATGGATCCTATCTCAGATTTGATGGCCTCAAGCATTTATTGGAATCCAGGCTCGTCATAGCTTCTTTATAGTTCGTAAGTTCGTCATGGTCTAGTAACATGACTTCCAGAACAGGATTACCGTATCACTCTGGTGCAGATCATGATCTGGTTGAGCTACGTGGTTTAGTAGTAACTTGATCGGAAGTTTCATGATCATTATCATTAGCTTGTTCTCTAGTTTGTGTAGGCATCACGAGAACGGTTTTCTCTGATGATTTACATTCCAATTCGAGTGAAGGTACAATTACCTCATCAAGTTCTACTTTCCTCCCAGTCACTTCTTTCGAGAGAAACTCCTTCTCAAGAAAGGACCCATTCTTAGCAACAAAGATCTTGCCTTCGGATCTGTGGTAGAAGGTGTACCCAACATTTTCTTTTGGGTATCCTACGAATACGCACATCTTCAATTTGGGTTCAAGCGTATTAGGATGAAGCTTTTCCACATAAGCATCGCAACCCCAAACTTTAGGAAACGACAGCTTTGGTTTCTTGCTAAACTGTAGTTCATACGGTGTCATCTCAACGGATTTAGATGGTGACCTATTTAACGTGAATGAAGTTGTCTCTAATGCATAACCCCAAAACGATAGTGGTAAATCGGTAAGAGACATCATAGATCGCACCATATCTAATAAAGCACGGTTACGACGTTCAGACACACCATTATGCTGTGGTGTTCTAGGTGGCGTGAGCTGTGAAACTATTCCACATTGTTTCAAATGAAGACCAAACTCTTAACTTAAATATTCGCCTCTGTGATCGGATCGTAGAAACTTTATTTTCTTGTTACGATGATTCTTACTTCACTCTGAAATTCTTTAAACTTTTCAAATGTTTCAGGCTTGTGTTTCATCAAGTAGATATACCGATATCCACTCAAATCATTTGTGAAGGTGAGAAAATAATGATAATCACCGCGTGCTTCAACACTCATTGGACCGCATACATCGATATGTATTATTTCCAGTAAGTCATTAGCTCGCTCCGTTGTTTCGGAGAATGGAGTTTTAGTCATCTTGCCCATGAGGCATGGTTCGCAAGTATCAAATGATTCATAATCAAGTTATTCCAAAAGTCCATCAGCATGGAGTTTCTTCATGCGCTTTACACCAATATGACCTAAATGGTAGTGCCACTAGTATGTTTCACTATCATTATGAACTCTGCATGTTTGGGCTTCAATATTATGAATATGTGTATTACTACGATCGAGATTCAATAAACCATTCACCATGGGTGTATGACCATAGAAGGTTTTATTCATGTAAATAGAATAACAGTTATTCTCTGACTTAAATTAATAATCGTATTGCAATAAACACGATCCAATCTTGTTCACGCTCATCGCAAACACCAAATAAAATTTATTTCGGTTTAACACTAATAACGAAAGTATAGGGAGTGTGTGATGATGATCATATCAATCTTGGAACTACTTCCAACTAACATCGTCACCTCACCCTCAACTAGTCTCCATTTATTCTGCAACTCCTGTTTCGAGTTACTAATCTTAACAACCGAACAAGTATCAAATACCCAGGGGCTACATCGAGTACTAGTAAGGTACACATCAATTGTTGGGGAACGTAGTATTTTAAAATTTTCCTACGATCACGCAAGATCTATCTACCAGATGCATAGCAACGAGAGGGGAGAGTGTGTCTACGTACCCTCGTAGACCGGGAGCGGAAGCGTCAAGTGACGCGGTTGATGTTGTCGAACTTCTTCGCGATCCAATCGATCAAGCACCGAACGTACGGCACCTCCGCGTTCAGCACACGTTCAGCTTGATGACGTCCCACGAGCTCTTGATCCAGTTGAGCTTCACGGGAGAGTTTTGTCAGCACGACGACGTGGTGACGGATATGATGTGTTCACCGGCGCAGGGCTTCGCCTAAGCTCCGCGACGGTACGACCGAGGTGTGATTCTGTGGAGGGGGGCACCGCACACGGCTAAAACAATTCAACTTGTGTGTCTTTGGGTGCCCCCCTGCCCCCGTATATAAAGGAGCAAGGGAGGAGGGGCCGGCCACCTCCTATGGTGCGGCTAGGGAGGGGACTCCTACTAGGAATAGGATTGCAATCCTATTCCTAGTAGGATTCACCAGAAGGAAGAAGGGGGAAAGGATTAGGAGAGGTGGCGCCCCCCCCCCCAATCCTAGTCCAACTAGGATTCCTGGGTGGGGGCGCCGGCCAGCCCTATGGGCTGCCTCTCTCTCACCCTTTAGGCCCACTATGGACCATTCCCTCTCGTAGGGGGTTCCGGTAACCCCCTCCGGCATTCCCGATAAATCCGAAACTTTTCCGGTATACTTCCGGTGTCCGAATATAGCCGTCCAATATATCAATCTTTATGTCTCGGACATTCCGAGACTCCTCGTCATGTCCGTGATCTCATCCGGGACTCCGAACTACCTTCGGTACATCAATACTCAAAAACTCATAATACCGATCGCCATCAAACGTTAAGCGTGCGGACCCTACGGGTTCGAGAACTATGTAGACATGACCGAGACTCATCTCTGGTCAATAACCAATAGCGGAACCTGGATGTTCATATTGGCTCCTACATATTCTACGAAGATCTTTTATCGGTCAGAACCGCATAACAACATACGTTGTTCCTTTTGTCAAACGGTATGTTACTTGCCCGAGATTCGATCGTCGGTATCTCTATACCTAGTTCAATCTCGTTACCGGCAAGTCTCTTTACTCGTTCCGTAACACATCATCTCGTGACTAACTCATTAGTCTTTTGCTTGCAAGGCTTATTGTGATGTGTGTTACCGAGAGGGCCCAGAGATACCTCTCCGACATTCGGAGTGACAAATCCTAATCTTGATCTATGCCAACACCACAAATACTTTCGGAGACACCTGTAGAGCATCTTTATGATCACCCAGTTACGTTGTGACGTTTGATAGCACACAAGGTGTTCCTACGGTATTCCGGAGTTGCATAATCTCATAGTCATAGGAATATGTATAAGTCATGAAGAAAGCAATAGCAGTAAAACTAAACGATCATAGTGCTATGCTAACGGATGGGTCTTGTCCATCACATCATTCTCCTAATGATGTGATCCTGTTGATCAAATGACAACTCATGTCTATGGCTAGGAAACATAACCATCTTTGATCAATGAGCTAGTCTAGTAGAGGCATACTAGGGACATACTGTTTTGTCTATGTATTCACACATGTATTAAGTTTCCGGTTAATACAATTCTAGCATGAATAATAAACATTTATCATGATATAAGGAAATAAATAATAACTTTATTATTGCCTCTAGGGCATATTTCCTTCAGTCTCCCACTTGCACTAGAGTCAATAATCTAGCTCACATCGCCATGTGATTTAATACCGATAGTTCACATCGTTATGTGATTAACACCCATAGTTCACATCGCTATGTGACCAACACCCAAAGGGTTTACTAGAGTCAATAATCTAGTTCACATTGCTATGTGATTAATACCCAAGAGTAATAAGGTGTGATCATGTTTTGCTTGTGAGAGAAGTTTAGTCAACGGGTCTGTCATATACAGATCCCTATGTATTTCGCAAATTTCTATGTCTACAATGCTCTCCATGGAGCTACTCTAGCTAATTGCTCCCACTTTCAATACGCATCCAGATTGATACTTAGAGTCATCTGGATTTAGTGTCAAAGCTTGCATCGGCGTAACCCTTTACGACGAACTCTTTATCACCTCCATAATCGAGAAATATTTCCTTAGTCATCCAATTACTAAGGATAATTTTGACCGCTGTACAGTGATCTACTCCTGGATCACTATTGTACCTCCCTGTCAAACTCTTGGCAAGGTACACAACGTGTTTTGTACACAGCATGGCATACTTTATAGAACCTATGGCTGAGGCATAGGGAATGACTTTCATTCTCTCTATATTTTTCTGCCGTGGTCTAGCTTTGAGTCTTACTCAACTTCACACCTTACAAATCAGGCAAGAACTTCTTCTTTGACTGATCCATTTTGAACTACTTCAAAATCTTATCAAGGTATGTACTCATCGAAAGTCTTATCAAGCGTCTTGATCTATCTATATAGATTCTTGATGCTCAATATGTAAGCAGCTTCACCGAGGTCTTTCTTTGAAAAACTCTTTTCAAACACTCCTTTATGCTTTCCAGAAAATTCTACGTCATTTCCGATCGACAATATGTCATTCACATATACTTATCAGAAAGGTTGTAGTGCTCCCACTCACTTCTTGTAAATACAGGCTTCTCCAAAAGTCTGTAAAAACCATATGCTTTGATCACCTCATCAAAGCGTATATTCCAACTCCGAGATGCTTGCACCAGTCCATAGATGGATTGCTGGAGCTTGCATAATTTGTTAGCACCTTTTGGATCGACAAAACCTTCTGGTTGCATCATATACAACTCTTCTTTGAGATATCCATTTAGGAATGCAGTTTTGACATCCATTTGCCAGATTTCATAATCATAAAATGCGGCAATTGCTAACATGATTCGGACAGACTTAAGCATCGCTACAGGTGAGAAAGTCTCATCGTAGTCAACTCCTTGAACTTGTCGAAAACCTTTCGCAACAAGTCGAGCTTTGTAAACAGTAATATTACCGTCTGCGTCAGTCTTCCTCTTGAAGATCCATTTATTTTTGATGGCCTGCCGATCATCGGGCAAGTCAACCAAAGTCCATACTTTGTTCTCATACATGGATCCCATCTCAGATTTCATGGCTTCAAGCCATTTTGCGGAATCTGGGCTCATCATTGCTTCCTCATAGTTCGTAGGTTCATCATGGTCTAGCAACATGATTTCCAGAACTGGGTTGCCGTACCACTCTGGTGCGGAACGTACTCTGGTTGATCTACGACGTTCAGCAGAAACTTGATCCGAAGTTTCATGATCATTATCATCAACTTCCTCACTAATTGGTGTAGGAATCACTGGAACAATTTCCTGTGATGTACTACTTTCCAATATGGGAGAAGGTACAATTACCTCATCAAGTTCTACTTTCCTCCCACTCACTTCTTTCGAGAGAAACTCCTTTTCTAGAAAGGATCCGTTCTTAGCAACGAATATTTTGCCTTCGGATCTGTGATAGAAGGTGTACCCAACAGTCTCTTTTGGGTATCCTATGAAGACACATTTTTCCGACTTGGGATCGAGCTTATCAGGTTGAAGTGTTTTCACATAAGCATCGCAGCCCCAAATTTTAAGAAACGACAACTTTGGTTTCTTGCCAAACCACAGTTCATAAGGCGTCGTATCAACGGATTTAGATGGTGCCCTATTTAACGTGAATGCAGCTGTCTCTAAAGCATAACCCCAAAACGATAGTGGTAAATCGGTAAGAGACATCATAGATCGCACCATATCTAATAAAGTACGGTTACGACGTTCGGACACACCATTACGTTGTGGTGTTCCAGGTGGCTTGAGTTGTGAAACTATTCCACATTGTTTCAAATGAAGACCAAACTCGTAACTCAAATATTCTCCTCCACGATCAGATCGTAGGAACTTTATTTTCTTGTTACGATGATTCTCTACTTCACTCTGAAATTCTTTGAACTTTTCAAATGTTTCAGACTTGTGTTTCATTAAGTAGATATACCCATATCTGCTCAAATCATCAGTGAAGATCAGAAAATAACGATACCCGCCGCGAGCTTCAACACTCATTGGTCCACATACATCAGTATGTATGATTTCCAACAAATCTGTTGCTCGCTCCATAGTTCCGGAGAACGGAGTTTTAGTCATCTTGCCCATGAGGCATGGTTCGCAAGCACCAAGTGATTCATAATCAAGTGATTCCAAAAGTCCATCATTATGGAGTTTCTTCATGCGTTTTACACCAATATGACCTAAACGGCAGTGCCACAAATAAGTTGCACTATCATTATTAACCTTGCATCTTTTGGCTTCAATATTATGAATATGTGTATCACACGATCGAGATCCAACAAACTATTTTCATTGGGTGTATGACCATAGAAGGTTTTATTCATGTAAACAGAACAACAATTATTCTCTAACTTACATGAATAACTGTATTGCAATAAACATGATCAAATCACATTCATGCTCAACGCAAACACCAAATAACACTTATTTAGGTTCAATACTAATCCCGAAAGTATAAGGAGTGTGCGATGATGATCATATCAATCTTGGAACTGCTTCCAA
Source organism: Secale cereale (assembly GCA_902687465.1). Classification (NCBI taxonomy): domain Eukaryota; kingdom Viridiplantae; phylum Streptophyta; class Magnoliopsida; order Poales; family Poaceae; genus Secale; species Secale cereale. Next base: position 302,475,624 of record LR738711.1, read on the forward strand.
TACACATCGTCACTTCATCCTTTAACTAGTTTATGTTCATTATGCAATTTCCACTTTGAGTTACTACTCTTTAGTAACTGAAACAATATCAAATACCGAGGGGTTGCTATGAACACTAGTAGAATACACATCAATAATCTGTATATCAAATATACCTTTGTTCACTTTGCCATCCTTCTTATCCGCCAAGTATCTAGGGCAGTTCCACTTCTAGTGACCATTTCCTTTGCAGTATAAGCACTTGTTTCAGGCTTGAGTTTAGCTTTGGGTTTCTTCACGGGAGTGACAACTTGCTTGTCATTCTTCTTGAAGGTCCCCTTCTATCCCTTTGCCCTTTACTTGAAACAAGTGGTCTTGTTAACCATCAACACTTGATGCTTTTTTCATGATTTCTACCTTCGCCTACTTCAGTATCACGAAGAGCTGGGAATTCCTCTCGTCATTCCTTGCATATTATAGTTCATCACGAAGTTCTACTAACTTGGTGATAGTGACTAGAGAACTTTGTCAATTACTATCTTATCTGGAAGATTAACTCCCACTTGATTAAAGTAATTGTAGTACCCAGACAATCTGAGCACATGCTCACTGGTTGAGCTATTCTCCTCCATCTTGTAGGCAAAGTACTGTCAAAGGTCTTATACCTCCCGACACGGGCATGAGTATGAAATACTAATTTCAACTCTTGGATCATCTTATATGTTCCATGGCGTTCAAAACGTTTTTGAAGTCCCGGTTCTAAGCCGTAAAGCATGGTGCACTTTAAACTATCAAGTAGTCATCATATCGAGCTTTTGTCAAAACGTTCATAACGTCTACATCTGCTCCTGCAATAGGTTTGTCACCTAGCGGTGCATCAAGGACATAATTCTTCTGTGCAGCAATGAGGATAATCCTCAGATTACGGAACAATTCCGCATCATTGCTACTAACATCTTTCAATCTTGGTTTTCTCTAGGAACATATGAAAAATAAACGGGGAGCAACATCGCGAGTTATTGATCTACAACATAGATATGCTAATACTACCAGGACTAAGTTCATGATAAATTAAAGTTCAATTAATCATATTACTTAAGAACTCCCACTTAGATAGACATCCCTCCGGTCATCTAAATGATCACGTGATCCAAATCAACTAAACCATGTCCGATCATCACGTGAGATGGAGTAGTTTTCAATGGTGAACATCTTATGTTGATCATATCTACTATATGATTCACGCTCGACCTTTCGGTCTCCAGTGTTCCGAGGCCATATCTGTATATGCTAGGCTCGTCAAGTTTAACCCGAGTATTCTGCGTGTGCAAAACTGGCTTACACCCGTTGTATTTGAACGTAGAGCTTATCACACCCGATCATCACGTGGTGTCTCGGCACGACGAACTTTCGCAACGGTGCATACTTAGAGAGAACACTTATACCTTGAAATTTAGTAAGGGATCATCTTATAATGCTACCGTCGTCCTAAGCAAAATAAGAAGCATAATAAGATAAACATCACATGCAATCAAAATATGTGACATGATATGGCCATCATCATCTTGTGCTTTTGATCTCTATCTCCAAAGCACCGTCATGATCACCTTCGTCACCGGCTTGACACCTTGATCTTCATCGTAGCATCGTTGTCGTCTCGCCAACTATTGCTTCTACGACTATCGCTACCGCTTAGTGATAAAGTAAAGCAATTACATGGCGATTGCATTTCATACAATAAAGCGACAACCATATGGCTCCTGCCAGTTGCCGATAACTTTACAAAACATGATCATCTCATACAAAACCGTATAACTCATCATGTCTTGACCATATCACATCACAACATGCCCTGCAAAAACAAGTTAGACGTCCTCTACTTTGTTTGTTGCAAGTTTTACGTGGTTGCTACGGGCTTAGCAAGAACCGTTCTTACCTACGCATACAAAACCACAACGATGTTTCGTCAAGTATGTGCTGTTTTAACCTTCACAAGGACCGGGCGTAGCCACACTTGATTCAGCTAAAGTGAGAGAGACAGACACCCGCCAGTCACCTTTAAGCAACGAGTGCTCGTAACGGTGAAACCAGTCTCGCGTAAGCGTACGCGTAATGTCGGTCCGGGCCGCTTCATCTCACAATACCGCCGAAGCAAAGTATGACATGCTGGTAAGCAGTATGACTAGTATCGTCCACAATCTCATTGTGTTCTACTCGTGCATATCATCTACGCATAGACCTGGCTCATGATGCCACTGTTGGGGAACGTAGTATTTTAAAATTTTCCTACGATCACGCAAGATCTATCTACCTGATGCATAGCAACGAGAGGGGAGAGTGTGTCTACGTACCCTCGTAGACCGGGAGCGGAAGCGTCAAGTGACGCGCTTGATGTTGTCGAACTTCTTCGCGATCCAATCGATCAAGCACCGAACGTACGGCACCTCCGCGTTCAGCACACGTTCAGCTTGATGACGTCCCACGAGCTCTTGATCCAGTTGAGCTTCACGGGAGAGTTTCGTCAGCACGACGACGTGGTGACGGATATGATGTGTTCACCGGCGCAGGGCTTCGCCTAAGCTCCGCGACGGTACGACCGAGGTGTGATTCTGTGGAGGGGGGCACCGCACACGGCTAAAACAATTCAACTTGTGTGTCTTTGGGTGCCCCCCTGCCCCCGTATATAAATGAGCAAGGGAGGAGGGGCCGGCCACCTCCTATGGTGCGGCTAGGGAGGGGACTCCTACTAGGAATAGGATTGCAATCCTATTCCTAGTAGGATTCACCGGAAGGAAGAAGGGGGAAAGGATTAGGAGAGGTGGCGCCCCCCCCCCCAATCCTAGTCCAACTAGGATTCCTGGGTGGGGGCGCCGGCCAGCCCTATGGGCTGCCTCTCTCTCACCCTTTAGGCCCACTATGGACCATTCCCTCTCGTAGGGGGTTCCGGTAACCCCCTCCGGCATTCCCGATAAATCCGAAACTTTTCCGGTATACTTCCGGTGTCCGAATATAGCCGTCCAATATATCAATCTTTATGTCTCGGACATTCCGAGACTCCTCGTCATGTCCGTGATCTCATCCGGGACTCCGAACTACCTTCGGTACATCAATACTCAAAAACTCATAATACCGATCGCCATCAAACGTTAAGCGTGCGGACCCTACGGGTTCGAGAACTATGTAGACATGACCGAGACTCATCTCTGGTCAATAACCAATAGCGGAACCTGGATGTTCATATTGGCTCCTACATATTCTACGAAGATCTTTTATCGGTCAGAACCGCATAACAACATACGTTGTTCCTTTTGTCAAACGGTATGTTACTTGCCCGAGATTCGATCGTCGGTATCTCTATACCTAGTTCAATCTCGTTACCGGCAAGTCTCTTTACTCGTTCCGTAACACATCATCTCGTGACTAACTCATTAGTCTTTTGCTTGCAAGGCTTATTGTGATGTGTGTTACCGAGAGGGCCCAGAGATACCTCTCCGACATTCGGAGTGACAAATCCTAATCTTGATCTATGCCAACACCACGAATACTTTCGGAGACACCAGTAGAGCATCTTTATGATCACCCAGTTACGTTGTGACGTTTGATAGCACACAAGGTGTTCCTACGGTATTCGGGAGTTGCATAATCTCATAGTCATAGGAATATGTATAAGTCATGAAGAAAGCAATATCAGTAAAACTAAACGATCATAGTGCTATGCTAACGGATGGGTCTTGTCCATCACATCATTCTCCTAATGATGTGATCCTGTTGATCAAATGACAACTCATGTCTATGGCTAGGAAACATAACCATCTTTGATCAATGAGCTAGTCTAGTAGAGGCATACTAGGGACATACTGTTTTGTCTATGTATTCACACATGTATTAAGTTTCTGGTTAATACAATTCTAGCATGAATAATAAACATTTATCATGATATAAGGAAATAAATAATAACTTTATTATTGCCTCTAGGGCATATTTCCTTCATCAATAACATGTATATCAAATATACATTTGTTCACTTTGCCATCCTTCTTATCCGCCAAATATTGGGGTAGTTCCGCTTCAAGTGACCATTTTACTTGCAGTAGAAGCACCCAATTTCAGGCTTGGGTCTAGCTTTGGGCTTCTTCTTAGGAGTGGAAACTTGCTTGCCGTTCTTCTTGAAGTTCCCTTTCTTTCCCTTGCCTTTTTTTCTTGAAACTAGTGGTCTTGTTAGCCATCAACACTTGATGCTCTTTCTTGATTTCTACCTTCGCTGATTTCCGCATCGCGAAGAGCTCAGGAATCATGTTCGTCATCCCTTATTTCATCTCGAAGTTCTAGTAGCTTGGTGATAGTGACTAGAGAACTCTGTCAATCACTATCTTATCTGGAAGATTAACTCCCACTTGATTCAAGTGATTGTAGTACCCAAACATTCTGAGCACATGCTCACTATCTGAGCTATTCTCCTCCATCTTGTAGGCAAAGTATTTTTCAGAGGTCTCATACCTCTTGACACGGGCATGAGTCTGAAACACCAATTTTAGCCCTGGGAACATCTCGTATGTCTACGACGTCCAAAACGTCTTTGGTGCCCCGATTCTTAGCTGCAAAGCATGGCACACTAAACTATCAAGTAGTCATCATATCGAGCTTGCTAAACATTCATAATGTCTGCAGCTGCTCCTACAATAGGCCTGTCACCTAGCGATGCATCAAGGACATAATTCTTCCCTGCAGCAATGAGGATAATCCTCAGATCACGGACCTAGTCCGCATCACTTCTACTATCATCTTTCAACTTACTTTTCTCTTGGAACATATCAAAAATAAATGGGGAGCTACATTGCGAGCTATTGATCTACAACATAATTTGCAAATACTATCAGGACTAAGTTCATGATAAATTAAGTTCAATTAATAATATTACTTAAGAACTCCCACTTAAATTGACATCCCTCAAGTCATCTAAATGATACGTGATACAAATCAACTAAACCATGTCCGATCATCATGTGAGATGGATTAGTCATCAATGGTGAACATCTCTATGTTGATCATATCTACTATATGATTCACATTCGACCTTTCGGTGTCCAGTGTTCCGAGTCCATGTCTGTACATGCTAGGCTCATCAAGTTTAACCCGAGTATTCCGCATGTACAAATCTGTCTCGCACCAGCTGTATGTGAACGTAGAGCCTATCACACCCGATCGTCATGTGGTGTCTTAGCACGAAGAACTATCGCAATGGTGCATACTCAAGGAGAACACTTATACGTTGAAATTTTAGTAAGGGATCATCTTATAATGGTACCACCGTACTAATAAAAATAAGATGCATAAAAGATAAAAATCACATGCAAACAAAATAAGTGACATGATATGGACATCATCATCTTGTGCCTTTGATCTCCATCTCCAAGGCACCGTCATGATCTCCATCGTCACCGGCTTGACACCTTGATCTCCATCGTAGCGTAGTGGTCATCTTGCCAACTATTGCTTCTACAACTATCGCTAATGCATAGTGATAAAGTAAAACAGTTACATGGCATTCACATTTCATATAATAAAGAGACAACCATAAGGTTCCTGCCGGTTGTCGATAATTTACAAAACATGATCATCTCATACAATAATGTATAACTCATCATGTCTTTACCATATCACATCACAACATGACCTGCAAAAACAAGTTAGACATCCTCTACTTTCTTGTTGCAAGTTTTACGTGGCCTCTACGGGCTTATAGAAAGTACCGTTCTTACCTACGACACAAGAACCACAACAATGGTTTATCAAGTTTGCTGTTTTAACATTCAACACGGACCGACCGCAGTCAAATTCGATTCAACTAAAGTAGGAGAAATAGACACCACCAGCCACCTTTATGCAAAACTAGTTGCATATTTGACGGTGGAAGCGATCTCATGAACGTGGTCATGTAAGGTTGGTCCAGGCCGCTTCATCCAACAATACCACCGAATCAAAATAAGACATTGGTGGTAAGCAGTATGACTATCACCGCCCACAACTCTTTGTGTTCTACATGTGCATATCATCTACGCATAGACCTGGGTCATGATGCCATTGTTGGGAAACGTGGCATGCAATTTCAAAAAAATTCCTACGCTCACGCAAGATATATCTATGAGATGCATAGCAACGAGAGGGGCAGAGTGTGTCCACGTACCCTCGTAGACCGAAAGCGGAAGCGTTTGACAACGCGGTTGATGTAGTCGAACTTCTTCTCGTTTCGACCGATCAAGCACCGAACGTACAACACCTCTGAGTTCTGCACACGTTCAGCTCGATGACGTCCCTCGAACTCTTGATCCAGCAAAGTGTCGAGGTAGAGTTCTATCAGCACGACGGTGTCGTGACGGGTGATGGTGAAGTGATCCGTGCAGGGCTTCGCCTAAGCACTACATCAATATGGTCGGAGGCGTAAACTATGGAGGGAGGTGCCACATACGGCTAACATATGTTGTTGTTTTTCCTAGGCGCCTCCCCCTTTCATATATATAGGTGGGAGGGAGAGGGGGCAGCCAAGGGGGCACCCAAGTAGGAGGAATCCTACTTGGGGCCCTAATCCTATTCGCCCCCCTTACCATGATTCATGGAGGGAGGAGGAAGGAGGAGGGGGGGGGGGGAGAAGGAAGTGGGAGGCCGAATCCCTCCCCTTCTTTTCTCTCCTCTCCTCTTTCCTTTCCACCTTATTTCTTCCTACATGGGGAGCACCAGCCCCTTAGGGGCTGGTCTGACCCACTCTTGGCCCAATAAGGCCCATAATTTTGCCAGGGGTGCCAGGAACCCCTTTCCGGTGACCCGATATGTACCCGGTACCCTCGAAACACTTCTGGTGTCCGAATAACATCGTCCTAAATATGAATCTTTACCTCTTGACCATTTAGAGACTCCCTGTCATGTCCGTGATCTTATCCGGGACTTCGAACAACATTCGGTCACCAAATCATATAACTCATATAATACAAAATCATCATCGAATGTTAAGCGTGCGAACCCTACGAGTTCGAGAGCTATGTAGACATGATCGAGAAACCTCTCTGGTCAATAACCAATAGCGGAACCTAGATACTCATATTGGTTCCTACATATTCTATGAAGATCTTTATCGGTCATACTGTAATGACGACATACATTATTCCCTTTATCATCGGTATGTTACTTGCTCGAGATTTGATCGACGATATCTTTATACCTAGTTCAATCTTGTTACCGGAAAGTCTCTTTACTCGTTCCATAATGCATCATCCAGCAACTAACTCATTAGTCACATTGCTTGCAAGGCTTCTTATGATGTGCATTACCGAGGGTGCCCAGAGATACCTCTCCGATACTCGGAGTGACAAATCATAATCTTGATCTATGCGAACCCAACGAACACCTTAGGAGACACCTGTAGAGCATCTTTATAATCACCCAGTTATGTTGTGATGTTTGATAGCACACAATGCATTCCTCTGGTATCCGGGAGTTGCATAATCTCATACGTATTTGACATGAAGAAAGCAACAACAATAAAACTGAATGATCATTATGCTAAGCTAACAGATGGGTCTTGTCCATCACATCATTCTCCTAATCATGTGATCCCGTTCATCAAATGACAACACATGTCAATGGTTAGGAAACTTAACCATCTTTGATTAACGAGCTAGTCTAGTAGAGGCTCACTAGGGACACTGTGTTTTGTCTATGTATCCACACATGTATCAAGTTTCCGAAATACAATTCTAGAATGAATAATAAACATTTATCATGATATAAGGAATTATAAAATAACAACTTTATTATTGCCTCTAGGGCATATTTCCTTCACTTAAGTCTGGCCACCGGATGCTGATGACCTGAGCCACATAGTCCAGCAACCCGGGGAGTCAACCCCCAAACTATGGTATCGGTTCTTGACTAAGAAGTACCAAATCGTCGACTGTCCAGACGTCAAAGCCTTAGCGGCATTCAAACACAGTGTCCGTGATGAATGGCTCGCCCGACACCTTGGCTAGGAGAAGCCGAAGACCACGCCATCTCTCACTGCACTAATGACCCGCTTTTGCACGGGCGAAGATAGCTAGCTGGCTCGTAGAAGCAACATTACTAGCGACCTAAGCACTTCGGAAGTCAGGGATGGCAATGGCAGTCCACGAGGCAACAAAAACAAGCACCGTAACAACAATGGAGAAACAAAGGATATGGTAGTAAACGCCTGGTTTAGTGGCTCCAAATCCGGCCAGCGAAAGAAGCCATTCAAAGGCAATAGAGATGGTCCATCTAGCTTGGACATGATATTAGAGAGGCCTTGCCAGATTCACGGCACCCCTGACAAGCCTGCCAACCACACCAAGAAAAATTGTTGGGTTTTCAAATAGGCCGATAAATTAAATACCAAACACAAGGGGAAAGGGCCTCAAAGCGAGGATGACGACGAGCCTCGCCCACCGAACACTGGGGGACAGAAGCAATTTCCCCCGGAGGTGAAAAAGGTGAACATGATATATGTGAAAGTGCAACTAATCCCCGGGTGGTTTTGGTAATTAATAACAACATATATATCATTGAACTAATATTTACTTGAGAATCATTTCAGAGAAGTTCGATGATATGGGTATGGAAATGTCTGAAGAAGTGGACCTCTCAAAATGCTAAGACAAGCATTGGCAAAAGCTCAAGACTCTATTTTTGGTTTAGTGATCAAAGATCACATTGAGTCCATAGGAAAAGCCAATACTATTAAAAGGGGATGAGGTTGTGTTAATGATCTGGTTGCTCAAGTGCTTGGTGATCTAGCTCCCTCAACTATCAGCACTCTTCACTACTTAACACACTCATAAGTAATCTCGGACAAACTGATTCTGCAAACTCAGTCCCACCGAGATGAACCACCTCAGTTATTCTACCAAACCCTAATTTCTCGGTCCATCCGATTTTGAGTTTCGGTCTCACCGAAAATGGACTGCCAACCTTCTGTAACCTATTGACATCACTTCGGAATATCCGAGTTATTATTTTCAGTCCCACCGAGATGGCAAGTTCCAACCTTTGACTCACTTCGGACACACCGAAATGGTATTTTCGGTCCCACCGAAAATCCCAACGTTCACTATATTTGAACTTTCGGTCTGACCGAGTTTTCACTTCGGTCTCACCGAGATTGGTCAAATGTGTGTGTAACGGTTGGATTTTGTGTGGAGGCTATATATACCCCTCCACCCCCTCTTCATTCGTGAGGAGAGCCATCAGAAAGTCTACCACTCCTACCATACACTTTCTGAGAAGTGAACCACCTACCCTTGTGTTGAGATCAAGCCATTCCATTCCTACCATATGAAACTTGATTTCTAGCCTTCCCAAGTTGCTTTCCACTCAATCCTTTCTTCCACCACAGCCATATCAGTGAGGAGAGTTGAGTGTTGGGGAGATTATCATCTGAAGCACAAGAGCAAGGAGTTCATCATCATCAACACCATCTATTACCTTTTGGAGGGTGGTGCCTCCTAGATTGGTTATGTGTCGCTTGGGAGCCTCCGTCTTTGAGATGTGGAGTTGAACCAAGAAGTTTGTAAGGGCAAGGAGATCGCCTACTTCATGAAGATCTACCCCGAGTAAGGCTAGTCCTCCGTGGGCGTAGGCCATGATGGAATAGACAAGGTTGCTTCTTCGTGGACCCTTCGTGGGTGGAGCCCTCCGTGGACTCGCGCAGCCGTTACCCTCCGTGGGTTGAAGTCTCCATCAACGTGGATGTACGATAGCACCACCTATCGGAACCACGACAAAAATCTTCGTGTCACCAAACTGCGTTTGATCTTCTCCACCTCTCTTTTACATGTGCAATTTACTTTCCGCTGCTTATACTCTAGAATTGCATGTGTAGGGTGATTCTTGAATTGATCTTAATTGTGAAACTGCCAAAAACATTGCATGATCAAAAGGCAGATTTTTTTATATTGTCAAGTAGTCTAATCAACCCCCCTCTAGACATACTTTCGATCCTACAAGTGGTATCAGAGCTTTGGTCTCCATTGTTTTGGTTTCCATTGCATTGGACTCCATAAGCTTGGTTTCACAACCTAGGAGAGTATGGCGTCTAGTGAGGGTAATTATCGTAGAGGTCCTTACTTTGATGGTACAAATTTTGCTAGTTGGAAGCATAAAATGAAAATGCATATTCTTGGTCATAACCCAGCCGCATGGGGCATTATTTGTGTTGGTATGCAAGGTGATTTCTTTGAAGAAGGAAAAGTTCCGGATCGCGAAGCTACACCGGAAGAGTTGCGGATGTTGCAAAACAATGCTCAAGCTTGTGACATTCTCTTCAATGCTTTGTGTCCCGAAGAGTTCAACAAAATCAGCCGTCTTGAGAATGCTAAAGAGATTTGGGATACTTTGGTTGAAATGCACGAAGGTACTGAATCTGTGAAGGAATCAAAGCTAGATATTCTTCAAGGTCAACTTGACAAGTTCAAGATGAAGGATGGTGAAGGAGTCGCTGAAATGTACTCTAGGCTTGCTCTCATCACAAATGAGATTGCCGGCTTAGGAAGCGAAGAAATGACCGACCGATTCATCATTAAGAAGATTCTCAGAGCTTTGGATGGAAAGTATGACACCGTGTGCACTTTGATCCAAATGATGCCAAATTACAAGACCCTCAAGCCAACTGAATTCATTGGAAGAATTGTTGCTCATGAGATGACACTTAAGGATAAGGAAGAGCTTCACAACAAGTCAAGTGGTGCTTACAAAGCTACAAGTGATGCTCCTACTACCTCAAGTGACAAGCTAATTTCCAATGAAGAGATAAGCCTAATGGTCAAGAACTTCAACAAGTTCTACAAGAATAGAGGCAAAGAAAGAAGCTCAAAGTCTAGATCATATGATGAAAAGAGATCTTCTAGTCGTGATCGTAACTGCTACAATTGTGGAAGACCCGGACACTTCTCAAATGAGTGTACGGCTCCCCACAAGAGAAGAGAAGAATCTCCAAGAAGAAGAGCAAGAGATGAGTCACCTCGGAGAGAGAGAAGGAGTAGAGATGATCGTTATGAACGAAGACCCTCTCGGAGAAGCAAGGATTCGGAGAGGAAAGACAAGTCATCAAGGAGCTACACAAGAAGAAGACATCAAGCTCATGTTGGTGAATGGGTCTCCGGCTCCGACTCTGACAGTCAATCCGATGGAAGCTATCACTCCGACTCCGACTATAGTCAAGATGAAGGTGTTGCCGGACTTGCACTCGTATCCTCCAACTCCAACTCCTACGACTTATTTGATTCACCAAACGAGGGAATTGGAAGATGCTTCATGGCTAAAGGCCCCAAGGTAACACACCCTGAATTCATTGACTTTGATAGTGATGAGTATGACTTACTTGGTGAAGATGAGCTCTTGCATGATAAATCTAGTGAGCTTAGTAATGATGAAAATGCTAGTAGTCTTTATAGTCGAGAAGAGTCGAATGACAATGCTATGAAGGAGATTGAGCGTCTAACTAAAGAACTAAACACTCTTAAGTTAGCTCATGAAACAACTCAAGAAGATCATAGAGAGCTCCTAAGATCTCATGAGAAGCTACGCTTCGAGAAGCTCACTCTAGAGCAAGAACATGAGTTTCTAAAAGCGATCAATGACGATCTTCGAAAGAAGAGTTCTTCATATCTTGCCAAACGACTTCTCTTGTCTAATTTCTTGCCACCTATTAAGACTAAGCATGACAAGCATAAGAAAAATTCTTCCTCTAGTAGTAACAATAACAATGTTAAATCCAATATTGTTGCTTCTAGTAGTTCTCTTGATTCCACTAACAATGTTTCAAGCCAAGTTACACTTGAGCAAGAAAATAGCTTATTGAAGGAAATCATAGAGAAAGGTGTCTACAAGAGTCTTGCCGGAAGCAAAAACTTTGAGGAGATTGTTCGCAAACAAGGAAGACACCGGAAGAATCAAGGGATTGGTTTTGAGCGAAAGTTCAACGCTGAAGGTGTTGAGTGGGAAGAAGGTCAATACCCTACTCCACAGTTTGTTTCACAAAAGGAGAAGTATGATCCTACTTCTTCCAATGTGGAACAAGCTCAAGATGACCTTCCACCACAAGACCACAAGCTAAAGGCCAAGGACAAGCTTCAAGAGGAGATTGATGCATTCATTGAAGCACCTCAAGCCATGGTCAAGTGGGTTCCCAAGGACACATCAAGTTCTACTTCATCAAGCTCAACTACAACACCAAGGATTCCCATCAAGATGATGTGGATCCCAAAGAAGAAGAACTAGAAGGTTCTTGAGGGTGACTCCGCCAACATACTTCACTCATATTCATTTTGGCAAGAACTTGTGCAATCAACTTCCACATCATGCACTAGTTCATGGAGTCACAAACCCTCTTGTTGGTAAGTCAAGGGACAAGGTAATCATTGCTTCCATGGACATCATCTTTTGTGAACTTCACTCTATGTCTATGGATATTCTTGTTTGTTCCTTGTGGGACTAACCCATGTAGGTATTGAAAGTGCCCTAATCCAAAGGATAGCTCCCAACTCTTGATGATCTGCATCAACATTGAGCATCCACATCTTCAACATCTACATGAAGTCTTCTACGACAACCCAAGGTTAGTTTGACCCTTTAAAAGGGGTTCTCACATCTAGGGGGAGCTTTGCTCTAAAAATTGAGCTAAAGCATCTCCAAATGATGTGAACACATAAATGCTTTATGTAAAAGTGGTAACCCCACTTGTGCTTAAACGATGAGTATGACCTATGATCAAATGTTCTCATTTGGCTCCTAAGTCAATATACTCATACATAGATGACCTAGTCATCGACAAATTGTGTGCTAGTAGCTAGAATGTTGGTTGTGCATGTTTGACACATATTTTAGTTGCTATCTTATTGTGTGAGCATGTTGAATGCATGATTTTATCCATTCAAGAACATCCATTTGTTGTTTTGATTGTTTTGATTTTTCTGGCCAAATGGATGGACAAGAATGCCTAAGCACCTTCCCTAGCTATCTATGCTTTCTTGTCTCAAATTATATTCATGCTCATATCACAACTTTGAACAAGTCTTTTTCGGACAGTCCGAGTGAGGAGCACTCGGAGCCACCGATTCGTCTAAGGCTGACTTCCAAAACCTTCTAAGTCCATTTCGGTCTGACCGGCTTCTCAATCTCGGTCCAACCGAAACGCTTAGACTGATCTAGGTTTCATCTCGGTGAAACCGAGTTCAAAATCTCGGTCTGACCGATATGCGTAACTGCACAGCAGTTATACATCTCGGTGACACCGAGTTTTTCAACTCGGTCCAACCGACAGCATGGGGTTATATATACCTGAGGGCTGCGCGCGATTTAATTCTTCAAACCGTTCGCCCCCAAAACCCCTGCTGCCGTCGCCCTGGTCTACGGATCGTCGCCGTCGTCGCCTGTGCGCCCTCGCCGCAGGTCTCCGCCGCCGTCAACGGTAATCATCTCCACCGTTGCCGCCGTAGAGGGACACCACCAAGTTAGGGTGTGTCCCGATCCCTTTCGTGCTCCCCTTCTGATTCTTGCACGATAGGCTTGCCATGATTCAATCCACGTTTGAGATATTCCCTATACATTAGTTCAGATCCTCTAGTTTCGAGCGAAATTCTTAGGTTTAGGTTTCCACGGAACGCATCTCGGTGAAGCCGATTTTGAAACTCGGAATGACCGATTTGGCCTCTGGCCATTGCACTGCATCATTCGGTTTAACCGAGTTGTGCAAATCGGAATGACCGAAACGTAGTTTCAGTGAAACCCTAAGTTATCGGTAGGACCGAAACCCATTTCGGTCTGACCGAAAGTGGTGTGTAGGTTTCTGTTGAACACTTCGGTTTCACCGAAACTTAAAATCGGTTTGACCGAAATACATTCTGTGAAAACTCAAAACTAAGTTTTGAACTCATTTTTTTTTGCAAAAAAACCTCTGCAGTTGTGATAACTCTTCTACTCTGCCTATACCTTATCTTTTCACAGGTTTTCAGCCATGTCAGATGTCAGTGACAGCCAGAACAGGTCTGAGTCACCTTTTGCTGAGATTCCAGAGGCAGATACAAGTCCTGCTAGCAGCTCCAGTGATGATGGTGAGAGGAGCACCCCTAGTGGTTTGCCTCCTGCAGCCACCAGAACCAGGAAGAAGAGAACTTCTGATGATGAGGACTCTGACTTTGTTGCTGAGGAAGTTACCTCCAAGCCAAAGAGGAATGTGGTTGCCAAAGAGCACCAAGGGCAGCAGTCAAGGAAAGGCACAAGCAAAGTAAAGCAGTCAGCAGTTGCAAAGAAGCTCAACTTGGAAGAGCCTGCTCCAAGCAAGGTGAAGAAGACTTCCAAGAGGAAGAGGGTAGTATATGCTGAACCTCAAGTTGATGCTGCAGAAGAGGAAGAAGAAGATGCACCCCAGCCTCCTCCTCAGAAAGCTAAGTTCATGGGTGATGCTATTCGGGCTCAAGCCTCCTCTAAACCCAAGAAGCCTGCTCAAGCCAAGGCAGCTCCAGCCAAGCCCAAGAGAACAACCAGAAGCATTCCAGCTTCTGAGAAGAACAAAGGTGAGATGCCACCGTCTGAATCAGATGAAGAGCATGTGTTGCTTAAGCTCCGTCCCAAGTTGCCACTCCACAATGATGCTCATCCTCAAGCTGAGGACATGAAGGCAAGGAAGGACAAAGGTCTCAGGCTATGGAGACAGTCTGATCCATATGCTGTAAGGAGAAGGACTGCTGTGGACCCCAGATTCCACACCAGAGAGCAGCAGGATTTCTATGAGACCGTGCTGATGGATAAGAAGCCCATTGTTGCTGACACCAGGTATGTTGACTGGAAGTATATTGACAGTGAAGAGCACCGGGACTTCTTTCCCCATGTGCATGAGAGCTTTACTGCATGTGGAGTTGCTGATTTTGTGGGTCAAGAACTGACAGCTTGGAATGACGAGATGATCATGCAGTTCTACGCCACAGCCCACTTCTATCCTGATGGCAAGATCACCTGGATGACTGAAGGTCAAAGGTTTTCTTCGACTGTTGAAGAATGGGCAGAACTTCTGAACGCTCCAGTGCAGAGAGAGGACGACATTGATGTCTATGGGATTCCTAAGAAGAGTCATGATTCCCTGAAGAACATGTACAAGGAGATCCCGGCTGCTGATTTGGAAGGATGGAAGCTTGGCTCAGTGTACTATCTCCAGGCAGGTCTGACCACCACTAACACTATTCTGAGGCATACATTGATGCCTAAGTCTGGAGACCACCACATGATTCGAGGCTATTCTATCAACATGCTGCACATTCTCGATGAGAAGGCACCTTTCAAGGTGATGGACTTGATGGTAGAGACCATTAAGAGGACTGCAGCTGACCAGAAGAGGTCGTGTGGGTTTGCCCCGCAGATACAGATGCTCATCAACGCCAAGTTCGGCACGGGCAAATTCATGTTGGATAGGAAGCACTTGCCACTGCAACCAGAGCATGAGGACAACGTAGTTGTGATGGATGAAGAGGATCCTACCTCAGTTGAAGGACAGGCCAAAATCGAAGCTGCGAAGAAGGCTAAAGCTGACAAAGAGGCAGCAGCAGCAGCAGCTAAGCCAAAGAGCTTTGGAGAACAAATTCTTGAAGATACCCAGAGGATTGAACAACGCCTGGCCAGCATTGAGCAATCTCAGGAGAGCCTAGAGAGGATTGTTGAGGACAAGATCCACGCTCTGGACGTGAAGCTGACTGAGATTCAGGTGTCTGTCAACAAGCTTGAGGCAGACATGGAGGAAACAAGGCAGGAGAGAGCAGAGCTCATGCAGGATGATCCAGTCCAGGACTCTCATCGCCAGACTGCTCCGGTTCCCAGAGGATCCAGATCTGCAGCTATTCCAGTGACTGACTCCAGGGCTACCACTTCAGCTCCAGCAGTTGCTCCAGCTTCAGCATCCACTCCTCCAGCGCAGACATCAGCAGAAGTCTTCGCCGATGCAGCTATCTCTACACCGACATCTACCCAGACGGGAGCCGCCAGCAGAGCCCGCAGTGACGCTTAGCTCTATACCTTTTCGAACTTTTTGGTAACTTGTTGCCCAAGGGGGAGAAATTGTTATAGATCATAGGGCTTCGAGAGAGAGAGAGTGCTCTTTCGTCTTTCGTTCTTTTGCCGGTTTCTTTGAGATACATTGGTTTCTTTTGGTCTTTCGAAACTTTAAGTGTGCTTGCTACTACGTTTGATGTTACCTTAATGAGTGCTTAGTCATACTATGCTTTAATGTGTGCTTAATGCTTATCATATGCTATTCCTTATTGTATGGCTATTTACTCTTGTCTTGGTGATTAAGTGCATGTTATTCATTCTTATCATTTTGTGCGCTCCACCAAGATGTATGTGACATGGAAGAGTGACCCATAATCCTAATCGATTGTGCATTTGCATTCAAACGCAAATTTTAAATAATGCACAAATTTAGGGGGAGCTCTTGTTTATCACATACTTCTCAAAGCGACGATATTATTCATTGATTATATCCTCTGTCGAAGCTTTGATCTATATGTTGTCATCAATTACCAAAAAGGGGGAGATTGAAAGTGCAACTAATCCCCGGGTGGTTTTGGTAATTAATAACAACATATATATCATTGAACTAATATTTACTTGAGAATCATTTCAGAGAAGTTCGATGATATGGGTATGGAAATGTCTGAAGAAGTGGACCCCTCAAAATGCTAAGACAAGCATTGGCAAAAGCTCAAGACTCTATTTTTGGTTTAGTGATCAAAGATCACATTGAGTCCATAGGAAAAGCCAATACTATTAAAAGGGGATGAGGTTGTGTTAATTATCTGGTTGCTCAAGTGCTTGGTGATCTAGCTCCCTCAACTATCAGCACTCTTCACTACTTAACACACTCATAAGTAATCTCGGACAAACCGATTCTGCAAACTCAGTCCCATCGAGATGAACCACCTCAGTTATTCTACCAAACCCTAATTTCTCGGTCCATCCGATTTTGAGTTTCGGTCTCACCGAAAATGGACTGCCAACCTTGTGTAACCTATTGACATCACTTCGGAATATCCGAGTTATTATTTTCGGTCCCACCGAGATGGCAAGTTCCAACCTTTGACTCACTTCGGACACACCGAGATGGTATTTTCGGTCCCACCGAAAATCCCAACGTTCACTATATTTGAACTTTCGGTCTGACCGAGTTTTCACTTCGGTCTCACCGAGATTGGTCAAATGTGTGTGTAACGGTTGGATTTTGTGTGGAGGCTATATATACCCCTCCACCCCCTCTTCATTCGTGAGGAGAGCCATCAGAAAGTCTACCACTCCTACCATACACTTTCTGAGAAGTGAACCACCTACCCTTGTGTTGAGATCAAGCCATTCCATTCCTACCATATGAAACTTGATTTCTAGCCTTCTCAAGTTGCTTTCCACTCAATCCTTTCTTCCACCACAGCCATATCGGTGAGGAGAGTTGAGTGTTGGGGAGATTATCATCTGAAGCACAAGAGCAAGGAGTTCATCATCATCAACACCATCTATTACCTTTTGGAGGGTGGTGCCTCCTAGATTGGTTAGGTGTCGCTTGGGAGCCTCCGTCTTTGAGATGTGGAGTTGAACCAAGAAGTTTGTAAGGGCAAGGAGATCGCCTACTTCGTGAAGATCTACCCCGAGTAAGGCTAGTCCTCCGTGGGCGTAGGCCATGATGGAATAGACAAGGTTGCTTCTTCGTGGACCCTTCATGGGTGGAGCCCTCCGTGGACTCGCGCAGCCGTTACCCTCCGTGGGTTGAAGTCTCCATCAACGTGGATGTACGATAGCACCACCTATCGGAACCACGACAAAAATCTTCGTGTCACCAAACTGCGTTTGATCTTCTCCACCTCTCTTTTACATGTGCAATTTACTTTCCGCTGCTTATACTCTAGAATTGCATGTGTAGGGTGATTCTTGAATTGATCTTAATTGTGAAACTGCCAAAAACATTGCATGATCAAAAGGCAGATTTTTTTATATTGTCAAGTAGTCTAATCACCCCCCCTCTAGACATACTTTCGATCCTACAATATGTAACCCACATCCCCAAGAGGGAGCGCAAACACGCGTTAAGGTACGTCTACGCCGTAGAGCCTGTGACCCCAAAGTTCAACCCATGGTCGGCTTGTCCGATCACCTTTGATCGCACGGACCACCCAACCAGTATCTATAATGGAGGTTCGGCGGCCCTGGTGCTTGATCCTATCATCGATGGATACCATCTCACTAGAGTCCTCATGGACGGCGGCAGTAGCCTCAACCTGATATATCAGGATACTGTCTGCAAGATTGGGATCAACCCGTCAAGAATGAAGTCTAGCAACACTACCTATAAAGGAGTGATACCTGGCGTGGAGGCCCGTTGCACGGCTCATTAACACTAGAGGTAGTATTCGGCTCCCCAGATAACTTTCAAAGCGAAGAATTGATCTTCGACATCGTCCCCTTTCGCAGAGGTTATCATGCACTGCTCGGATGAACTGCTTTCGCCCGCTTTAATGCAGTCCCGCACTATGCTTAAGCTCAAAATGCCTGGACCTCATGGCGTTATCACAATAAATGGGAATATGGAGCGCTCCCTCCGTACTGAGGAGCATATAGTGGCCCTTGCCGCTGAAGGTCAAGACGGCCTTATCAAGCCATTGGTCATCAAGACCCAAGACACTGCTAAGCGTGTCCAACCCGCATTGCAATGCGGTAGTGATGGCTTCTCGCCCCTCATTGGTTACCCCAACTGGAAGGTTGAGATGTAGCGTAGCGGCAAATTTCCCTTGGCAAAGATACCAAGGATCGAATCCCGTGAGACTCCGAGGGTCGACAAGTAGGTGTCAACGGCGCCAGAAACTTAGCGGTTGACAGGACCTGCACACAGATACAGATAACTTTGCTCCCAACGAGTACAGAGAGGTTGTCAATCCCTCCGGCCTTGTTGTTTACAAAGGATCAAACACAAGAGATAATAATGATAGCTATGACTGCAACTAGGAAATAAAAACAGGAAGTAAATAGAAGGTGTGATCAGTGGTGGTAATATGGACCGAGGTCCCATGATGTTCACTAGTGATGTCTCTCTCCCAAAAGATGATAAAACAGCAAAGCGAGGTAAAAAAATTACAGCTGGGCAATTGACAGGATTATGTGCGCAAACCAATGCTAACTATGCTGCAAAGAAAGGTAGAGGCTCAAAAGCATGGGCGGTACGCCAAGGCAAGTAGACCGAAATCCATCTGCATCTACTACTAATCATCCACCTTGAGATATCTATCCAGAACATCTCGCTGGTATTAAGTTGCGAATCCCACCCAAAGTGTAAACTCAAAGCAACAGACAACTACATTAAAAGAACTTTGCGTAAAGTAAACAATCCTTGCACCCGCAAGTACAAGCACCGTTGTTTTCCCCCTTGTGGCAACATCACATCCCCTAGACTCATGTTTCTGTCACTCAAGCTAGTCATCAGGGGGCATGAACCCACAATCAAGCATAACGCTCCCTCTTGGAGTTACTACCTACTACTTGGCCAAAGCAATAAACAGCAACGGAGAACATGCAAGAATTACTCAAGAACATAGATATAAAAGAGGTGAATCAAATATATTACTCACACACAATCTGAACATAGTCTCATAATCCATCAGATCCCAGCAAACTCAGTTAAGCAACAGCAGAAAGATTACATATGTGCCTCGATCATGTAGGGCAGCTCACGAGGTCTAAACCATGAAGAGTAAAGAGGGGAGGAGAACATCACATAGCTACTGATCATGGACCCATGGTCCAAGGTGGACTACTCACGACTCATCCGGGAAGCGTCCATGGTGGTGGAGAAGCTCCCGGTGGTGGTTCTCCCCTCCGGCAAGGTGCCGGGAAGAGTTCTCCTGATGCTCCCGATCTTGGAAGCGCTGCGGCGGCGGAACAGAGGCGAGATCGCGAAAAAGGGTTCCGTCCTCGAGGGTTTCGGGACAAGAGGAATATATATGCGAAGGGGGGTCACCAGAGGCGGAGCCGGGGCCCCAGGCGCCCCCCTGGCGCGGCCAGGGGTGGGGCCGCGCCAGGTGGCCGCCTGGGCCACCCCTGGCTCCCCACTGGCCCCGCTTTGGTTCTTCTCGAAGCTTCCTGTACGCTGATTTTTCCTGTATTTTTCCTGGAATTTTTGGAGTACTTTTAATATGGGGGAAACGTGAAATAGACAAACAGCAGAAAACAGGAACTGGCACTGTGGTGCACTGAGTTAATAGGTTAGTCCAAATATGATCAAAAGTGTATGGAAGTGCATAAATATCACAGCAATATCACACGAAATAGGCATGGAGCAAGCCGAAATTATAGATACGTTTTGGACGTATCAACATCCCCAAGCTTAATTCCTGCTCGTCCTCGAGTAGGTAAATGATAACAAGCATAATTTCTGTGGTGACATGCTATCAACCATATAAGAACTTTTTAAGTAAAGCAATCAAGGCATGTAATTCAATTCAAGTCATAACAAGCAAGAGTCTATATTAGCATTGTAACAAGTAACATAAGAACATAAAGGTGCAAGAGCTCTCGCTGTCCGTGACTCGAATGTCTCCAAATGGTGTTTGCGTGCAAGAAAGGGGATAGGGATATACGAGAGAGTAAAACATAGTTTTTGTATTGTTGAGAACTTAATCTACTAAAGTTTCACACTTGGTCTTCTTTGGAATCTTATCTTGACTCATCCCCAGACCAACAGCCAGGTACAAGTCAAAATGATCCACTCCCTTTCGATATTTTGAGCACTCATGCAATGGATGAGCGTAAGCAAGAAAGTTGACACTTAGGATGGCAAAGAGAGAAAAATGATGGAGGGGGAAGACAAAAAATATGTGTGAAAGGCTCACATCAATGAGGACAATCATAGGCGAGAGAAAGCCAAATGATAGATATGATGTGAGGAGTAGGGATTGCCATGCAACGGATGCACATATGAGCTAAGGTAAGCTCTCCAATGGAACTAGTGGGGGTGCATCCAACTTGCTTGCTCAAGAAGACCTAGAGCTCTTTTGAGGAGGCTCATCATTGGAATATACAAGCCAACTTCTATAGTGTGAAGGCCCCACATAGCTATATGCATGAATGATAATCTCTATGGAGTACAAGGTATAAGATGGAGTACGAGTGTGGATCTCTCAAAAGGAATAGTAGTGTGCCCCCTTCTCTCTTTTTATTTCTTTTTCTCTTTTTTCTATTTTTTTATTTTTTGTGTGGCCTCAATGGCTCTTTCTATTTAACTCTCATTTGTCCTCTTTGGGATCTTTTGATTTTGTCCTCTTTGGGATCTTTTGATTTGTCCTCTTTGGGATCTTTTCCTCACTTTAGGGGCAACACTCTACAAATTACAAGAAGTATAGAAGATCTTTCACACTTTACAAAAGTACTCAACATAAAGAAAATGAAACTATCATGATGTATGCAAATGTATGCATCTGTCAGTGTAGCAGGATATGCAATGATACTAGCGCGTCATGTAGCAATGATTAGGGCAAGGCCCAACTAGCATGCGGCTCATCGATCAAGCAAAAAGCATGTATGACATGAAGATCAAGTCATGAGAAGATGGATGTTGCATGGCAATGTATCTCAGAAAGGCTATGGAAATGCCTTGATAGGTAGGTATGGTGGCTGTTTTGAGGAAGGATATAATGAGGCTTATGATGACATAGCATATCGTGCCAAGGATTTGGATGCACCGGCGAAGTATGCGCCAACTCTCGAGGTGAGAAAGGGCAATGCACGATACCGAAGAGGCTAGAAAAATATGGCTAGGTGGAAGTGTCAACTTTCGAATACTCACATTAGTCCGAAGAACTCATGCACTTATTATCGGTAATTCTCAATCTAATTAGGTGGTTCACAAAGAGACAAGTACCCCGAGGAGGAGTGTATGGGGGTTTGGTTATCCTTGCGCATCCTCGGCTCATGGTACGTGAGTGTACTCTAATATTCGATCCCTCCAAAGATTAGTGATCCATTTAGTAGTTAAAGTTCTCAACTATTTTGTAGGTTTTCGAAAATAAACACGGATTGCCCAAAATACGACATCTATCACTAATAGGCTAAAGCTCTTGACACCAAAACTTCAGACATTACTCATGGCAATACCTCAAAACTATAGCAAGTTACTACTAAAATTAAATAGCAACCTCAATTACCTACTTTAAGTTAAGACACACAACTCAGTGCAACAGGCAAACTCTCTTAACAAGATAAACATGAAAAACTCAAGAGAGTTGAGCAACCAACTAAACAAAAGCTCTTAAAAAAAAGAAAAGCATGAAAACTAAGAGCTAAACATGACAACAGCTAAGAAAAGACAAAGAACACACATAGCAAAGATAAGCATGAAAATCCTATGTTGTGTTCTAGGTTGAATTGGAGCGTGTTTCTCTCCCACACAAAGAAAGCTGGGTTCTAACTTGTTATGAACAGCAAGCAAAGCTAAAGAAAACTAAAAAGGAAACTAAGAGCAAGACGCTCCAAGCATAGCACATAACGCATGAAGTGATTAAAATATAGTGGAACGAAAGACGTACTGATAATTGTTGATGGAGAAGGGGATGCATGGGGGCATCCCCAAGCTTAGACGCTTGAGTCTTCTTGAATATTTCTTGGGGGTGCACGGGGGCATCCCCAAGCTTGAGCGTTTGACCCTCCTGAATCTTCTTTTATCATCTTCCCTCGCACACTTGAAAACTCCCTTCATACATAACTCATCATAATCTGATTAGCGAGGTTAGTACCCATAATAAAATAATTTTTCCCTACTAGAAATAAAGATAATCTTGAAGAGCTACTGTTTCTCAAGATTGCGAAAAGGTTTTTGCAAAGAAAAAGCAAGCTCAAGGTTTGCAAAACGAAGAAAAGACAAAACATGACAGAATTTGTGAAAAACAGACCAGCAGGTAGTAAATAATTTTTTCGGGGCACTTCTGCAACTCAAATCAAAAAACTCAGAACAGACGCTCGAAAGCCAATTGTATAGAGCACGCTGTCAAAACAATTCAGATCAAAAAGATGATCTGGTGATTTTATTCGAATTTTTCTGTCCAAGGACAGAATCTGTTTTCTGGACAGCACGTCACAACTTTTGAACTTTCTTGCAATCAGAGGATAAAATTGGCACAAAGCTGAAAAGAAAAGATACAATGATGATGCTACTGTAGTAACAAACATCAAGACACAACAAAAGCAAAAAAATAAAACCTAATTCGTTGTGGGCTGCCTCCCAAAAGCGCTTTCTTTTATGCCTTTAAGCTAGGCATGATGCAAAAAGATCAAGTTGTATCAATTGAACCATCATCAAGATCATCAAAAAGCTCTTCAATAGTACAACTAGTCTTACGAGGACTTTCAAATAAAGGCCTAATAAAGATACTTCTAGGGAGAAAACCAAAAGGTGGAAAGTCAATGGGAGATTCATTTATAAATTTATCAAAGAGAGGTATTTCTTCCAAAGTCTTCACAGTTTCAACCCCTTTGGCAATAGATGGATTACTTTTGGAACGAGGAGCCTTTGGAACGTAAACGAACTTAGGTTCCTTCTTTGCCGGAGTTTCTACCTTTTTGGCTTTGATTGAGGAGAAAGTAGTTCCTAAAGTGTCAAAGATTTCCTCAATCTTGTCTATCCTAGAAGAATCCAAGTCATGGGATTTGATGGTCTCCAAAGTTTTGAGAATTTTATGCATGGAGCTATCAAGCCTATTCAAATTCCCTTGGATCTTACTGTCCAACTCATTTATCTTATTAATGCTTGGCATCTCTAGCTCTATCTTTTCAAGTTTTTTCATAATGTGAGCTAGGGTAATGTCCTCTTGAATGCTAACAACATGGGGATTTCCAACAAGATTTTCCATAATACTAAGAGATTCCCAAACTGGGGCTTCTAGGAAATTTCCATTGATAGCAGAATCTAGAATAAACCTATTCCAAGAAGTAATTCCAACATAAAAATTTCTAAGCAGGATAGTAGTAGATTGCTTCTTGGTGGCTCTTTTTTGAGAATCATTAATTCTATACCAAGCATCTTTTAGACTTTCACCACCTCTTTGTTTAAAGGTGAGCACTTCTGCCTAACCAAAGGCAAAAGGACCAGACATAATGCCAACTAAAAGCAAGATAACTATTTTTGTGTTTTTTGGTAAGGGACACTAAAGCAAAAACTGAAAGTTAAACTAACAAGACTAAAAAGCAAAGATAAAAGATAGCGTGCAACTCCCCTATCTTGAAGAGTGGAGTCCCCGGCAACGGCGCCAGAAACTTGCTTGATGGCTTCTCGCCCCTCGTTGGTTACCCCAAGTGGAAGGTTGAGATGTAGCGTAGCGGCAATATTCCCTTGGCAAAGATACCAAGGATCGAATCCCGTGAGACTCCGAGGGTCGACAAGTAGGTGTCAACGGCGCCAGAAACTTAGCGGTTGACAGGACCTGCACACAGATACAGATAACTTTGCTCCCAACGAGTACAGAGAGGTTGTCAATCCCTCCGGCCTTGTTGTTTACAAAGGATCAAACACAAGAGATAATAATGATAGCTATGACTGCAACTAGGAAATAAAAACAGGAAATAAATAGAAGGTGTGATCAGTGGTGGTAATATGGACTGAGGTCCCATGATGTTCACTAGTGATGTCTCTCTCCCAAAAGACGATAAAACAACAAAGCGAGGTAAACAAATTATAGCTGGGCAATTGACAGGATTATGTGCGCAAACCAATGCTAACTATGCTGCAAAGAAAGGTAGAGGCTCAAAAGCATGGGCGGTACGCCAAGGCAAGTAGACCGAAATCCATCTGCATCTACTACTAATCATCCACCTTGAGATATCTATCCAGAACATCTCGCTGGTATTGAGTTGCGAATCCCACCCAAAGTGTAAACTCAAAGCAACAGACAACTGCATTAAAAGAACTTTGCGTAAAGTAAACAATCCTTGCACCCGCAAGTACAAGCACCGTTGTTTTCCCCCTTGTGGCCATAGCACATCCCCTAGACTCATGTTTCTGTCACTCAAGCTAGTCATCAGGGGGCATGAACCCACAATCAAGCATAACGCTCCCTCTTGGAGTTACTACCTACTACTTGGCCAAAGCAATAAACATCAACGAAGAACATGCAAAAATTACTCAAGAACATAGATAAAAAAGAGGTGAATCAAATATATTACTCACACACAATCTGAACATAGTATCATAATCCATCAGATCCCAGCAAACTCAGCTAAGCAACAACAGAAAGATTACATATGTGCCTCGATCATGTAGGGCAGCTCACGAGATCTAAACCATGAAGAGTAAAGAGGGGAGGAGAACATCACATAGCTACTGATCATGGACCCATGGTCCAAGGTGGACTACTCACGACTCATCCGGGAAGCGTCCATGGTGGTGGAGAAGCTCCCGGTGGTGGTTCTCCCCTCCGTTAGGGTGCCAGGAAGAGTTCTCCTGATGCTCCCGATCTTGGAAGCGCTGCGGCGTCGGAACAGAGGCGAGATCGCGAAAAAGGGTTCTGTCCTCGAGGGTTTCAGGATGAGAGGAATATATATGCGAAGGGGGGTCACCAGAGGCGGAGCCGGGGCCCCAGGCGCCCCCCTGGCGCGGCCAGGGGTGGGGCCGCGCCAGGTGGCCGCCTGGGCCACCCCTGGCTCCCCTCTGGCCCCGCTTTGGTTCTTCTCGAAGCTTCCTGCACGCTGATTTTTCCTGTATTTTTCCCGGAATTTTTGGAGCACTTTTAATATGGGGGAAACCTGGAATAGAAAAACAGCAGAAAACAGGAACTGGCACTGTGGTGCACTGAGTTAATAGGTTAGCCAAATATGATCAAAAGTGTATGGAAGTGCATAAATATCACAGCAATATCACACAAAAGAGGCATGGAGCAAGCAGAAATTATAGATACGTTTTGGACGTATCAGGTAGCTCGGTGGAACCTGAGCTTGAGTAGCAGTTTAGCCTCCGCCAACTGCCCCATAAGGTTGTGGCACACGTACCTCGTGTACACAATTACGCCCTTGAGATAACTTGGGCAGCACCGGAGGCATATTGCGGAAAACGGTTCATAGTGCGGCTTGACCCTATTCGGGCCTGAAATATGTTTTCAATGTAGGTTCGTTAATGAACCTACTTTATCTACGATTGTGCCGGGACTTTTTTCCAGATTCCTCTTTTTCGTAGACGACCATTAGAGTCATCTCCTTCAAGGGCGTGTCACCAAGGAGAAACTGCTCATACCTGTAGCAGGGCATCTTTGGGATCTTTAAATCATTTTGTTTAGGCTCTGTGTAAACCTTTCCCTTGTTTAAATTAATGGCATGTAAAATGTTCTCGATGCTTTTGGCATTATCTGTAACTACACGGCTCCCTGCATTAATCAGGGTATAAAGGAAGTAGTTGATTCCCACTTTGTTTGGCATTTATTTTACATTATCACCTGTATTCCCTCCGTATCTCAGATTGCCACACGTGCTTCAATCCGACCTTAACACCGGGGGCTGTATGTGGCCCAACACATTTCAAAGTCCGAACACCTATAGGGAACTATTCGGCATCCCAAATATTGCACTATATGCACCGGTTCCGAATCATGTCTTGGGTCTATAGTTGAGTTGCCTGGCTCCTGTTCTTACCACCTTATGTTCCACATTGTTCAGCTAAGGTAGTAAAGCGAGAACTACTGCGATTGTATTTCTGGTTCGTCCGGTCAAGTACCTCAGTAGACACAGCCAAAAACTGACTGTCATGATAAGCGAGAGCTGGTCGGCGATTCAGCGACTTAGTATTATACTACGGATCGTTAGTGATCTACCCCGTGTTATATGAGGGGCTGGTTTTCGCCCAGCCGCGTGGAAGAGGCACCATAATCCGAATAACTGCACACGCACAAGGGGCTAGTACTTAGCCCCACAGTCAAACTCCTATGGCTAAGTGAAAGTAATAAAGCCGCATAGTCTGATTGCCTCGTTCACCCCGCGGACACCTCCTTTACGGCCCAAGATGTTGGATAAAGTGTGGTTACAAGTTATGCCGAATACCCCTGTAGCACTAATACGTCCAAAACATATCTATAATTTCTGCTTGCTCCATGCCTCTTTTGGGTGATATTGCTATGATATTTATACACTTCCATACACTTTTGATCATATTTGGACTAACCTATTAACTCAGTGCACCCCAGTGCCAGTTTCTGTCTTCGGTTGTTTTTGTATTTCAGGTTTTCACGTTACGAGAACTGCCAGGAAAAATCCAGAAAAATTATATAAAAAATCAGCGTTCCAGAACCTACCGTGCGCCCGAAGGACAGCCGGGGGGGGGGGG
>LR738711.1:302509862-302556176 GCA_902687465.1 Secale cereale
CCTTGGCCCCCCGAGGCTCCTCCGATGCCCCCCTTTGGCATATATTTAAAGCGTCTCCCGAAACCCTCGAAACGGGAACTCTTTTCGCGACCCCATCTCTGTTCTGCCGCCGCCGCCGCTTCCAAGATCGGGAGCACCAGGAGAACTCTTCCCGGCACCCTGCCGGAGGGGAGGACCACCACCATGGATGCCTCCCGGATGAGTTGTGAGTAGTCTCCCTTGGACCATGAGTCCATGACCAGTAGCTATGTGATGTTCTCCTCCCGTTCTTGTGCTTCACTAATTAGTCCTCGTGAGCTGCCCTACATGATCGAGGCACATTTGTAATCCTTATGCTGTTGCTATGATGAGTTTGCTGGGATCCGATGGATTATGAGATTATGTTCAGATTGTGTTTGAGTAATATATTTGATCTACCTCTTTTATATTTATGTTCGTAAGTAATTCTTGCATGTTCTCCGTTGTTATTTATTGCTTTGGCCAAGTAGTAGGTAGTGACTCCAAGAGGGAACATTATGCTTGATTGTGGGTTCATGCCCCTCGATGACTAGCTTGAGTGACAGAAACATGAGTCTAGGGGATGTGCTGTTGCCACAAGGGGGAAAAAAACGGTGCTTGTGCCCGCGGGTGCAAGGATTGTTTACTTTACGCAAAGTTCTTTTAATGCAGTTGTCTGTTGCATTGAGTTTACACTATGGGTGGGACTCGCAACTTAATACCAGCGAGATGTTCTGGATAGATATCTCAAGGTGGATGATTAGTAGTAGATATTGATGGATTTCGGTCTACTTACTTTGGCGTATCGCCCATGCTTTGAACCTCAACCTTTCTTGCAATGTAGTCAGCATTGGTTTGTGCACATGGTCCTGTCAATTGCCCAGCTGTAATTCGTTTACCTCACATAGCTGTTTTATCGTCTTTTGGGAGAGAGACATCACTAGTGAACATCATGAGACTCCGGTCCATATTACCATCATTGATCACATCCGCTATTTACTTACTATTGCAATTATACCTATCACTATTATCACTTGCGTTTGATCCTTTGTAAACTACAAGGCCGGAGGGATTGACAACTTCTCTGTACTCGTTGGGAGCAAAGTTATTTGTATCTGTGTGCAGGTCCACGTTGATTGCTAATATCCGGCGCCGTTAGCAGTTGACACCTTCTTGTTGAAACTGGGAGTCTCTGGGAAATCGATCCTTGGTAATACCAAGGGAAAACTTCTGCTACACTGCATCTCAAACCTTCCACTTGGGGTAACCAACGAGGGGTGAGAAGCCACCTAGCAAGCACCTACATGGGGGATGAAGCCGACGACTGGTAACTTTGAGAAGTATAAAAATAAACGGCCGCACAGGAGGACAAGTCGCTAAAATATAAGGCGCAAAAACATAGTCATACATAAATAACATGGGTTCATAACATAGTTTTTACAACCCTAACACACTTAACTAAAAATTACATCCTTCGAGCATTGGCTCTCTACAATGTGGGCTCCCTCCAGGACGTCATCAAAGTACCTCTGTGGATTTCGATGATCTTTGCCTGCAGTCGCCACTTCGGTGGCATTCATCTTCGCCCACTGCATCTTGACGCGAGTGAAGGCCATCCGAGCACCCTCCATGCAGGCCGAGCGCTTCACAACATCAATCTGTAGCCACGCATCGACCAGCCACTTTACCAAGCCGAAGTAAATACTAGGGATCGGCTCGGTTGGGGACTGTCAACTCCTTCATAGCCGAACCCGCCACCCTATGCAGCTCCACTAGCTGTTTCAGCTTGTCATTGAGAGGCGTTGGGTGCTTCAGTGCAAGAAATTGCGGCCAGAACAACTTCTTCATCGAATTCCCCTACTGGGCTTTGAAGAACTGTGCGGCGTCGGATGCACTCTTTGGGAGATCCGCAAACGCACCTTGAGAACTCCACACCCGGGTGAGCAACGCATAGCTCCGACCTCCAAATATACTCTGCAAAAGAAAGGCCTTACCAGCCGTTAACTGCCTTGCATGGTGGATGACTTCATGAGCACTCTGCGACTCGTTTCGCTCCTCTTTAGCATCATTGAGAGCCTTGGTAAGCTCGGCCGATTGGTCTGAAGTCTTTTCCTCCAACACCTCACATTTGCGAATGGCGTCCTTCAGCTCCTGCTCGACTTTGGCCACCCGAGCTTCAGTTGGCGGTGGGTAGCTTGTTCGGCCTCTAGTTCGGCAGCCGCTTGGTCAGTAGCTGCCTTACTCGCCGCAGCCTCCTTCTTGGCCCGAGCTAGGGCGCCCTTGAGGGTCTCGACCTTGGCTGCGCCAGCTGTGATCATAATCACATCATCCGATGAGTTAAACTCTCAATATACATATCATCATTGATATAAAAATAATTATTTTCTAAATTTGCATACCTTGCGTTTCATCGAACCGCTTGTTAATGCGGTCGAGTTCCTCGTCAGCTTTATGAAGCTTCCGATTGAGCTCAAAAACCTCTGCGGCCTGGGCGGATGCCGCCAACAGGGAAACCTGTTTTAATAAACGGCACAATAAGCTACATTCCAGAATACTATATGGATCCTCTGTCCGATTCCTTTCAGAATAGAAAAGAGCATCACGGGCTACCGTCCGTACACAAGTTTTATATCCTATACAAATGAAATATAAAGTTCTTTAGAGTATTACGCCACATACCTCAAAGCCTGTCAGTAGGCCGTGGAAGGCTTCATTAAGTCCGGTCTTGGCAGACTGAATCTTCCCCATAACCACACCCATCAGAGTCCGATGGTCTGCTACGATGGAAGCACTTTGTAGTACTTCCTCCAGAGCGTTGGGCGCCCCCGGGTTAACGAAGGCTACCGCTGGAGCTGCTGCTCCTCCCCCTTTCACAGGGGATTGTTTACTTGATTCCGGAGCCATGTTGGGCGCCGGAATGGTGTTTGGTGGGAGCCCGGATTGCGTAGGCTCCGCACCGGCACTCGCCATAGGGACCACTTCACCTTGGTTTTCGATGACTGAGGTGCTAACCTCGGTCACCCTCTTGTCAGCCCCGCTCACCCCCTCTTGGGCAAGGGATGTCCGTAGGGACGTCACCTCGGTCCCCCCTATGGCGGTAGGCGAGGGGGCTGGCGATGGTGTCTCGCCCTCTGCCATCTTGGCAGGCAGAGAGTTCCCCCCGATGATGTATCGAGGAGTGTGCGGGGAGGACGGAAAAACAACAAACAAGATTACTTATACAATAAAAGCAAATGGGCCGAAGACGAGAATAAGTTTCCGAATACTTACGATGCGACCGGGGGATTACCCCTGGGCTGTCTTCGGGGAGCAGCTTCGGATCCTTAATCCGAACTGTCGAGGAGGTTCAACTTCCTCCTCCTGGGCGCCCCCTCCTCCGTGTCTTCGGGGGTCGTCCTCTTATTCTTCTTCCTCCCCATAACATGGGTGTCGCTTTCCACCTCCTCCTCCTCTTCCTCCTTGTCATGGGAGGAGGGGGCATCGGTCTCTCCGGATATGGTTTCCGAAGGACCCATAGGGTGGGGACCGCTCTTGGCCTCCTTGCCCTTCTTCTTCTTCTTGAACTTCTTCTCCGGTGCTTGGTACAGTGCCGGCTCCAACATCTCCATCAGCTGGGGTGTGGCCGGGTGATGCGGAGCATCCTACGGACATCACCATGTCAAGAGTCCATTTGGCAAGTAACACGTGCGACATCTACTTCTCATACATAAAGGTGAATCATCTCCTTTACACGTGTTCACTTGACCCCTTCGAGGATGGTATACTACTTGACACTCCACTCATGTGCATGCATAGGTATTATCGGAGCTTCACGGACAACGGGGCGGAGTGCAAGCGCTAAGGAACACCTACACCATCCGCGAGGGAAGCTTGGAAGCGACGACGGAACAAGACGAAGCTGCTGAAGCACTACAAGAAATATGTCAACTTGTGACCTTGACTATTGGTCACTGAATGGTCATTGTTTTCCATTTGTGACCTTTTTGTGACCAAAAACAGATGGTCAAAAGCTGGCCGTCGTAAACCAAAATTGACAACCTTTCTTCTGGATTGGTCAAAGACGTTTATGACCAAAACAAAAGGTCATTGGACCAACGACCTTTTGTTTTGGTCACTGGCTATTTGCCCAGGCCACGTCGGATCCGACGTGGCAATCTGACGTGGCAAAATTGCGACCAATTAAAACTGTCGTTGATAAGATTCAACCCAGTCCAATTCGACATTTTACATGGGCCGAGCCCAACAATTGAGCCTTTTAAAAAAATTCCCTATTAATTTTGATCAGCTACATGGGCCAGGCCCAACATTATAGCTTTTTATTTTCTGGCCGTTTTCATTTCGGCATTTTTATTTTCTAGGCCATGGCCTTTTGCGGACCATTTCTTATTTGGGCCTCTTGTATTTATATATTGAGCCTAGGCCTTGTACATTCTATTTCCTAAATTTTTAGCCTTTTTCCTGTGAATATTATTTGGGCCATATCCTTTTGGATACCAAATACTATTAGGTCCCACTTTATAGGTACATCCTAGGTTTCAATTTCCATAATTGGAAGCAATATTTCCTTGAGAACAGTTAACAGATGGAAATTATCAATACACATGCCAATTTTGGCTAATAGCACAATCTTTACATAGTACATTTCACCCAGATACTATCACAACATATAACTAGCTCTACTAGTATACTTCTGCTTTCTTCACTTTCAGGTTGGAGCTCTTGTTTGTAGAGGATGAACAAAGGCATCTAACAATAAACAAAAGGAGTTAGAAACAGAATAAAAACAAACATACAAAGCAGCTAGGGACCGAATCATGAAGCATATGCACATGTAACAGTAACAACCACAAGGACCACGCAACACAAGAGACAAGAAAGCACAGTTGTAACAAGAATACCAACACGGACATAATGGTTCTAGATGTTGTACGCAAAAAAAGATTCAATCTCAGATGGTTGATTGAGCATGCACAAATGAACAGGACATATGTTCTACACTAATTTTACACAAATCATTATCAATTACAACAGACTCAAAACAAAATACCATAGCTTCTATATCACATAGGGAATCGACACAATAATACTCCCTTCGTCCCAAAATAGGCATCTCAAAGCCAAGTAATAGAAAAAAATGGGATAGACCGAAGACTTATCTAACTGGAGAAGATATCGTTGTTGTGGTTGTAGAAAAGTGACCTCATGACTAAGAATGTGGTACCATGGCCAGGGTTGATACGCTCCAGCGAGGTAAGCATCATGGCTTCATCAGGTCTGCGAGAACAAACTATGTAAAAAATCAAGGGCATAACAGATTCATGTCAAGTTATACAGGAGCGATCAAATAGTTAGCATGTCTAGAGTTTATAGAAACGATGAAACCAGATTATCACAACATCAAACCAGATTTACGAGTGAGCATGGCTAGAGTTCACAGAAACGATCCAAATCCAAAACTTAGGGGTGGATGGGAGAACAGAGAGGGGGGTACCACTCTAGCAGAGGGCGGCGCCGAGGACTGAGTTGCCGTCAATTCTTCTGGTGCGCTCCAGTCGCCTACATGTCAGGAGTTTTGTGACTCGGTAAGATACATCTATGCACCAAAGCAGCAGTTCCTTTACCAAAAGAAAATAACAGTTCAAGCATCATGGTACCATCACAAATTTATCGACAGCTCAACACCAAAAAAGTAAGTTAAATTGAAAATACCATACTCCATTTCATCCTCAATACACGTAATGTGTTGCGCACTCTGCACGTAACAAGTAGGTTACTAGAAATTACTACAAGGAGAACAACACACCTCATATATAGAATTCACACTTGACAATTACAATAGGCACTGCACATACATGGAAAGGTGTTTAAAAATAAAACTCAGGATTTAGGCATGCAGTGGGCATGTATGGATACTAATTGCTCAACTACACGAGGG
Organism: Secale cereale; assembly: GCA_902687465.1. NCBI lineage: Eukaryota > Viridiplantae > Streptophyta > Magnoliopsida > Poales > Poaceae > Secale > Secale cereale. Next base: position 302,515,795 of record LR738711.1, read on the forward strand.
TAGCCAGTTCGTTGTCACATACAGAAAAGCATGATTCAGATCAACACCATAAATGAGATTGATAAACCTCAACAGTGGCGTACTTATATACAAACAGAGATGATAGTGACACCGTACTACTACTACTTGAAAGATTGGCAGTGAGGCTTACCCATTGGCGAAATAGTCAGATGAGGACACCCCATTGTACTTCATGAGCATGCCTGGGGGCCAAACAAGAATATCAAAGCAATTGCATCCAGATTCTATCTTCTACAAATCACAATAAACTCCAGTCACATTGTGTAGTATCAAATATAAGCAACAATGTAGCAGCTGAAACCACTACCTTACTAATTTGTAGAAAACCTCATGATGTAATCAAATATTTAGTTAAGGACTACGTTATTGATTACAAGCTAAGTAAAATGCAAACATACTCATATTGTAGTGATGGATCCCAACTCATTTAAATTAGAGTAGTTCGTCATTAGCTCATTCACGTTGCAGAAGTAAAAGTATCTGGCACACACATGATGAAATGAAACGAAAAAAAGAATGCTTCAGTTTATTTGAAAAAAAAATATGTGTGTGCCTGTGTTGACAGGGCCGATGGTGGCCTGCTTGTTATGGTCAGATGAACTAAATAGTAGTGGTAGTTAACATTTCACCATCTAAAGCAGTCACTCAACTCCTTGAATACTACAAAGAAATCATAAATGTGAGGCTAGTGTATTCTATAGTTAATCATGAGTGTGACACAGTTCTTTTGGGTTGAGCTGACCCCAAAAAAACAAAATTTAATTCCAAAGCTCACTCACCACGTGCACGTGAGGCTTGGCCATGTCAATGTGTGCTCGTGAGCATGTGTATGTGAATAGGAACAAGTTAAAAGGGATTCCTTCATATTTTTACCTTGCCCTGCGGTTCTGAAACCAGACCTCCACCTGCCTGGGCCGCAACTTCAGTTTGATCGCCAAGGCCTCCTTTTGCTTCTGCATTCAAGAATTCCATTTCCATGGCATTAAATAAAGAAATTTCTCCACGCCATTGAAAGACGGTTCACACAGGCCTTCACCGTCCATATTTACAAAGAGGCGTGAATAAATATGAGTAACGAACGTTACTTCGCTAGTCAAACAAAACCTACTATACTACTGCTGCTGCTGTATGTGAAGGAGTAACTGCGTTGTTGCAAGATCTGGTGGAGAGATGAAGCTCACTCACCACGTTGTTGCTGGATGTTGGCCTGCTCCTCTCCTCCTGCAGTTGTACCTGCTGCACCTACAGAATGGAAGCAGACGGGGGTTAGAGAGAGAGCAAGGTGGTAGGAAGGGTGGTGGTCTTACCATCTGGTCGTGCAGGGGCGCTGCTGCTACTGGCTATGATGCTACTGGTGATGGATGTCACCCATGTTGCTGCTCCTGCTCATGGAAGGAAATCGCAACGCATGAGTCAAGGGGATGGGAGGGGAAGGAAGGGAAGAAAAAATCCAAGAGGATAGTAGATGAGAGGGGGCGGACCTGGACCTGGATGGCATCCGGGTAGTGGTGGAGCTACGTCCTCCATGGCATTGCGTCGGGGTAGGGGAGGAAGCATCCTTCCCATCCATGGCCTCCTGGTGCTTGAGTGTGGGGACCCCGACTCATAAGTCGAGATCACCGAATGCACGTGTACAGTGATCCCAGAGATTAATGCTCACTGAACACACAGAAGCTGAATAACAAGAGTCTTACATCCATACATACCGTATTACACAAATTGTGACCATTATGGTCAAGTCTTGAGTATATCATTGCAGCGGAAATCTTCAATAACAACTTGGACTCATGCCATCTGCCTTAACCCTACAGGTATTCTGACTGGGAAGCGTCCTAGCTCGCATGTTCATCACCAAGAATTATTCATCATATCCCGTTCTTTCATGCCTGGCCAATAAAATAACCAGTGGCAAGCCAATGAGTACTTTGAATGTACTCGCAAGCAACCCAAGAGTGATAACAAAATAATTATGCAAGGCTCTACTGCTAAATTGGCAGTTTTGCGTAAAGCTAGTTTTTCATACGCAAGTATGATCAACATATATCAAGGACATGCATGCGTCTGCAACAAGTATCAGGAGGTTACATACATCAATATCGAGAAAGAGTTGTAATCAACTCATGCTCAGGCTCATCGTGACTTCCTCAAGAACCACATCATCAATATCACCGAACCGTGTTGTTTTCCTCAGACACACACACCAGGTTTCACAAACATTGGACGTAGCCCAAGAGCGGTTACCCAACTGTCCTTGACCGTGGACACGGCTATTCGAATAGTTTTACACTCTGCAGAGATTGCACACTTTACCCACAAGATCCGGGGAACTTCCGTGTCATCCACGACCCGCGGTACCTCAAGTACTCGGGGTAAGCACCCGATCACTATCTTTCCCTAGACGACACTAACATAGAGTCCACTCGATTGGTAGCAACCCCCGTGCCCAACATTTCACATCTTAAAATTGTGGAGCCTCGCTCCCATTTTCATCACATACCACTGGCACGGGGTACCAACGGTGTGTTCGGTGCCCTGTGAAAACAGTCATGGCCGCCTATCCAAGCACGACCTCGTCCCGAGAGTGACCTCGTGTCACCCCCGTCACTAGTAATGCGAGCACCATGCTAGTATCAGCCTAGGTAATCAATAATGCCCTTTCCCATATAAGGGTAGAGTGGTTGCGCATGTATGGTTGGAATAATGGTCGCAACTTAAACCAATCCGCTTTGAAAACAACACACACACTTGCCTCGGTACACCACTTCGTCATCAACTGGTTACCCAACTCATCATCTCCTTGGGGCATAAGTGGCACCCAATGGGTTTTTTGAAAAGTCTTTTGAAAGTACTCTGCCTCCATCACCATGCATATCCCCGTCCCATTTGCGTACCTACTACTATAGCATCCTATCAACTCCCACCCGCATAACCCTCATAGGAAGGTAGGGTCATGTTTGATGCAAGTTTGAAATAGGAAAGTAACAAAGGCAACAACCAAAATGGTCACCACCTCAACATGATTCCGATGCATCGATAATAGGGTGTTATATGACATGCATAAAAAGGTTTCTCAAACATGGTCAAAGGGCTGGTTGCCTTGTCCTTCAGAGTCTTCAAACCTTCTGGTCCATCTCCAAGTACTCCGTTCATTTCGTCAACTAACGACAGAAACAATCATAATAAGCAACTCAACAAGGGAAAAATAAAAGTTCTTTAAAAATAGGAGTTGGACTTTTCAAGGATACCTCTGGTCATATGAAAAATAACCAGAGTGGTTTCATTGGAATTGGATCTGTGGGTATTTCTGAACATTTCAATATGGTCAGAGCAAGGGATTATTGGATTTGCAAGAAGTGTACAGAAGAATTATTTTGAAAAATGATCAGACGCACCCATTTGACAAGGAATGATTTTATAAGCATCTAGGAGTTGGTTTCACTGGATTTGGAGTTCAAAAGAATTTCCTATGAGTTTGCAAAGTTGGCTATACATGGATAAATAGACCAATATTTGATGTGGTATAGAAAGTATTGGGGTAAATGTTCCAAAACTTAGTTTTGATATTATAAGTATCTAGGAATTTGAATCATGGCATTTGGATCAAAGGTGGGCTCTCTGTGATTTTCTAAACTTCATCACATAAATGTAAAGGTGGGATTTCATAAATATCTGTGAAGAAAATATTCCTGGAAAAATGTGCAACTAGCACCATGTGATAGAGAATGAATTTATGAACTCATAGAAATTTGAATCATCAAATTTGGAGTCCATTTGATTTATTTATGGATTTTTGAAGTTTACTGGAAAAAGAAAAAGGAGTGGGAAAGGGTTTTACCCTTATATAGCTCACTGGGCGGGAGATAGCAGTGGGCCGGCCCAGTGGCTCGGGTGCGCGGGCAACAGGGGCGACGTCGAAGGCGCCCACACGTCCTGCGCCTTGACTGCGGGGACGCGGGAGCAGGTGAACCCACCTCCACTTGCTAGCGTGGCCCGGTGGCTGGGCCACTGATGAGCGAGGCCCGCCTGCAGGGCCTCCGTCTTCTTCTTCCTCCCGCGCACTCGCCTGGTTGAGGGAGCAGAGGACCCCGACGGCGACTGCCGGCGCTACGGAGCACCTCCAACGACGCTCTGGCTTTGGATGGGCTCCGCGAAGAATGCCGCATCCACTCATGTATGCCATGGCTGCCAGGGATAGTCGAGTCGACGGCGGCTTGGACGCCGGCGGACGATGGCGTCGGCGAGATTGGGCACGGTGCTACGGTGCGCCCTTGGATGAGAGGAAGAGCATGGGAGGTCCGCCTTGCTTAGAGGAGTCTGTCGGTGGAGAGAGGAGAGGGAGAAGAGCTCGGTCTTGGCCAAATTTGAGGGGAGGGCGGTGGCTCGGCTTCAGCCATGGAGGTGCATTGAGGGCGCGGGGAGAGGTGTGGGTTGATCGAGGGGGTCGCAAGAAAGGAGAGAGAGCAAAGGGGCTCCAGAGGGAGGCCTGGGGCTGCCCTATATAGCGGGGCGGCGGTGCACCACGGACGACGTCCACGGCCACGCCCTTGGTGATGTCAGAGGCCAAATCGGCGCTCTGGATCATGTCTAGGGTGTTCATGAGGGTCGTCCAGGTCGATGGGAAAGGAAAGGGGGAGCGGGGTGTGCAGAGGCTCCGCGTGTGTGAGCTCACTCACTGGAGCTCTCGGGCGGCCGGTGTGCGTGCGAGAGGAGACATCAGGAGGGAGGAAGAGAAGGGGGCCGACAGCGTGCCGTGTTGTGGACGTCGAGGCGACCTCGACGGACACGCTCGGTCTGCCCAATGCTGCTTGGGTGCCTCGTGAGGGCCGAGCTACAGTTCCCCGGGGCACTGTAGCATGCTCCAGAGCGCGTCTTTGGCCGTCATGGCCATGTCCCTTGCACCTTGGCCGTGTCCCCTAGTGTCCAACAGCCCAAGGGGGTAGTAAACAAGATGGGCATGGCCTTGGATGCCCTGATTATCCACTGGGAGAGGAGAGAGGTTGAGGGAGAGAGAGAAAGTAGGCTGTCCAGTGGGGTAAAGTGAGGTTTTTACCGTTCAATCATTGAGCTCTGTCCATGGGAGAGAAACTGGAGTTAGAAGGGGTCTAGGAGATGCTGTGGTAAAAAGCCTAGCTCAAGGAGAACAAGGAAAGAGGTGAAAATATCTGTTTTGGAAAATCACCAGAAGGTGTTTAATGGTGTTTTGGGCAAGCAAATGATTTCCAATTGACATGAGACTTAACAGGATCAAATGGCATATAGAAATAGGGTATTCCACCAAGTTTGAGCTCATTTGAAGAAACTTGCCAATGTAACTTTGGTAAACCCTAGAAATCCACAGTAATGGCTTTTACAAGATTTAGCCATGCAAGTCATCCCTCCTTGATGCACCACTTTGTTTAGTGTCATCATTTGGGGTTGTGGTCATGTCCACAAAATTTGAGGTCACAAGTAAAAATTTGGTAATGTAGAATTGTTCAAATTTGGATCTGGTCAGAAAGGGTTTTGGGGCATTTTGATCAAGTTATCCTTCTCTAATACTTGTGCCATTTGGTATAGATGCTTAATTAGACCATTTTAGCATGTGCACCAAGTTTGAGAGCATTTGGACAAGTTTGGCAATGTAAAGTTGCTCAAACTTCAAAATGGAGAGAAATGGTTTTGAGGGGATTTGATGATATTTTTTTGATCTTCAAGGCATGAGGCTCTGTAAGATCATCAAATAGGTCATATTTGTCATGATACAATTTTCCTGGAATTTTTAGAGAATATTTCTTTTGTAAATATTTCAAAAGCTTGAAATATCCAGAAACGGTTTCTGAGGGATTTTCCCAATATTTTGAACATCACCATGTGTTGAAACTCTTATATATGGACAATATATGTCCTATGAGCTTACCTGAATTTTAAAAATATATTTTTGAAACATTTAAATAATTTTTACCTATTAAAGACCATTTCTGGCCTAAAGAAAAAGCCTTTAAATAAAATAGAAAATTAACTTTTACAATTATAAATTTGTGGTTTATGGGAGTCCTATACCTAATAGGATTCAAATATACTTTTTTAAAGATTTTTCACACCCAAAATAAAGTACTTGCAGTACAAACCTCAATTCAGGGGTTTTTGGAAAACTAACTTTAGAAAATACTATTTGGCCAAATTATTTTTATAAGAAAATAATATACTGTTCTATACACATGGCATGATCATTGGGAAAAGGTTTTGGATCAAGGAGATGAAGTATAAGAGTTGGATGATTTATTTGATTTTCAGAGCACTTGCAAACAGCAAACAGAAAACCAATCAGGCAAGGTCAAAAACAGTCAAAAGTTTTTGTCAAACCACATTTTAGCATGATTATTAGCTTAAGTGTTGCGGCATGAAAATCAGGGTGTGACATTGAGCTTGTTGGATCTGCGAGGGAGACGATATGAGGTGAGGTAGAGAGGGAGGGATGTGACGAGGAGGAGTGGAAGGACTCACCTGAGTCACCGGAGAAAAGCCAGAGTCACGCCGACGATGGAGTGGTCGACGCTGTTGTAGTGGTACTTCCGCGGCGTCGCCACGCCGTGGCTCCCGACGTACCCCATCTCTCCCTCCCCCCTTCCGAATCCCTGGCCGATGGAGGGATAAGAGGGGAGGGGTGGATCAGAGGGCCCCGAGATGTTGGCTGACAAGAGGCCGACGTTCGTCCTGGATCCGGAAGCACAGCTGCGTGTCAGTGAGGGCGATGGCCGCCGTCGCATGGCCGACTCGATCTGGTTAGGTAGGGAGAGAAGGTGGGGCGGGTGAGGGGAGGGTAGATGGTGGTGGGCGGCGGCGGCGGTGAGAAGAGCGGATTTAGGGAGCGAGGCCGCCGATGGGTGGGTGAGAGCACCGGCGGAGCCCTGGAGCGAGGTTCACCGGTGGGTGGGTAGGGGTGGTGGGGTGGGGAGCATGAGATGAAGGGGGCAGCGACGGAGGGACATCGTCATCGATTTGGATCTGAGAGACGGGACGACGGGGGGAGAGGGGTGAGAGACGCGGCCGCGGGATGCTAGGGTTTGGGTTGGCCTGGTGAGAGGTGAGTGAGAGACGTTGGATCCGCCGGGTGTGGACGGTTCAGATCACATAAGAGTGGGTTGATCCGTGAGAAGTGTTCTGATCGGTTCGAGAATCTGTGATTTAAAATAGTTTTTCAAGTACTAAAGATAGAGCTATTTTGTGAAGCAGCTATCAAAAATATTTTACAAAAGGGCATCCCACAAATTTTCACTCATGTTAGACCACATTTAATGGACGAGCATCAATTTGTATGCATTTCTGATCTTTCTAGCTATTTATAATCATTTTTCGAGTGCTCAAAATGAGTTTTTTTGTGAAGAACCTACCATATATTTGATGCAAAATTGGACCAAAACAATTTTCTAAAATACTAGGTTATGTTTAATGCACAATTGACCAAATGGTTGGGTGTCACAAGTTTTGATGCACCTCTCGTGAAAAAGACAAATTTCCGCCGATTCAGTTGGAAGCGGGTCAAATTTGAACTGCAGTTGCCTCATAGTTTGCTCTTTATTTTTTCCAATAATCATTTTTAGGTACAAAAGTATCTATTTAACCAGAACACCAGAAGTTTTCCAAGATTCAACCACTAGCTAGGAACGGTCAAGCCCGCTATTTTGACCGCATTTTGAAACGGGCATAAAAAATTCGAAAAAAATCAAAAATAAATTGAAAACATTCACATTGTGTCATTATATGTGGCCAAGTTACCAGGAAAAATAATAAACTTGTAATACGATAATTATTTTAAAAAAGTGTTCTCAGAAACGAGCTATCATGTGTGCAGGTCAATGGCTTTCAAGCCAAATGATCAATCTTATGGCCACATCCATGGCATAGTTTGTTCAGATGATATCATATTGTGCACAAGGGTGCATCTTGGAATGGCAAACAATGTTGCCTAAGGGACTTTTCATTTTCTTTGGACAAAAAATCAAATTTCCATTTTCCGAGTGCCCAAAATGACTTTTTTTGTGTGAAGGACCTACCATATATTTGTTGCAAAATTGTACCAACTAAATTTTCTAAAATACTAGGCCATATTTAATGCACAATTGACAAAATGGTTTGGTGTCGAAAGTTTCGACCCACCTCTGGTGAAAAAGAAAAATTTCGGCCGATTCAGCTGGAAGAGGGTCAAATTTGAACTACAGAGGTGTCATAGTTTGCTCTTTATTTTTCCCAAAAATCATTTCTAGGTACATAAGTATCTCTTTAATCATAGAAACACCAAAAAAATTCCAACATTCAACCACTAGCTAGGAACGGTCATTCCCGCCGTTTTGAGCACATTTTGAAACGGGCATAAAAAATTCAAAAAAATCAGAAAATTGGAAAACCATCGCATTGTGTCATTATATGTGACCAAGTTACGAGAAAAAAAAATAAACTTGTAATATGGAAATTATTTTAAAAAAGTGTTCTCAGAAATGAGCTATCATGTGTCAAGATTCATGGATTTCAAGCCAAATAATCAATCTTATGGCCACATTCATGGCATAGTTTGTTGAAATGATCTCATATCATGCACAAAGGGGCATCTTGGAATGGCAAACAATGTTGCCTAAGGAAGTTTTCGTTTTCTTTGGATGAAAAATTCATTTTCCATATTTTAGAGTGCCCGAAATGAGTTTTTTTGTGAAGGACCTACCATATATTTGTTGCAAATTTATACCAAATCATTCTTATAAAATACTAGGCCATCGCCCGGTGCCCAAAAGCCGCTGAGATGGTCCAGCACACCTATCATCTTTGACACCGAGGATCACCCTGATCGCGTTACTGCGGTCGGGTGCTTGCCGTTGTTGGTTTCACCAACAATACGCAACCTCAAAGTGATGAAGATGCTAGTCGATGGCGGGGCCGGCCTAAACCTACTCTCGCCCATCGTGATTGAGAAGCTACAAGTTCCTGATGGTGACCTCGAGGAGACGGGCACGTTTCAAGGGGTCAGCCCAGGAAGGAGTCAACCAAAGGGGAAAGTCACAGTTTCGGAAGTGATCTGAACTATAGGATGGAGAGGATCATTTTCGATGTCGCCAGGATCCCCCTGCCTTACAACGGGATCCTTGGCCGCCCAAAGTTGGCCAAGTTCATGGCGGCATCACACTATGCCTACAACACCCTGAAGATGCCAGAGCCCGTGACGATCATCACCATCCCCTCCGACAAGAAGGACGCGCTGATTTGCGCCGACCAATTGTACCAGCAAGCAGTTGCAGCAACTGCCGCTACGGGGGCACTTGCTCCTGCCACTGGAGCCCCTGGAGGGAAGAAGAAGAAGACCGGCGAGACCTCGGGTGCCCACTCCGGCAAGCGCACCTCTTCAGAGTGCTGTGCTCCCGTCGAGGACGTGCCTGAGAGCTCCACCGGAAAGAAGAAGATCGGCGAGACCTCTGACACCCACTCCGGCAAGCACACCTCTTCGGAGTGTTGCGCTCCCGTCGAGGACGTGCCAGAGAGCTCCACTGGCAGAAACAAGAGATCAAGGGCTACGCCGCTAGGAACCAAGAAGGTTTCTGTCAAAGAGGACGGCACGGGAGGGGCTTTTACCATAAGCTCCTCCCTAGACAACAAATAGGAAGACGCGCTCGTCACCTTCCTGCGGGCGAATGTCGACGTGTTTGCCTGGCAAGCATCCGACATCCCCGGCGTTCCCAGGGAAGTGATTGAGCACCACCTTGCAGTCTGCCCTCATGCGTGGCCCGTCAAGCAGAAGGTCAGGAAGCAAGCTTTGGAACGGCAAGAGTTCATCACCGAGGAGATCCGGAAATTGGAAGCTGCGGGTTTGGTGAGAGGAGTGCTCCACCCAACGTGGTTGGCCAATCTAGTGGTAGTGCGCAAGGCAAATGGGAAGTGGAGGCTGTGTATTGATTACACAGATATCAATAAAGCTTGTCCCAAGGACCCCTTCCCGTTGCCGCGCATAGACCAGATTGTCGACTCCACGGCAGGGTGTGACCTGCTATCATTCCTCGATGCCTACTCCGGCTACCACCAGATCTTCATGGCGAGAGAGGACGAAGAGAAGACAACATTCATCACCCCATGTGGTACGTACTGTTTCGTACGAATGCCTTTCGGGTTGAACAGTTCTGGCTCGACATTTGCGAGGGCAGTCCAGATTGGTTTTGAACCCCAGCTCCATATAAATATGGAGGCTTATATGGATGATATAGTGGTCAAAACCAAGGACAGGGCAACCCTTGTACCGGATTTACAAGAAACACTTGTGAACCTGCACAAGATCAACCTCAAGCCGAACCCTGAGAAGTGCGTTTTCGGCGTTCCGTCTGGCAAACTTCTCGTGTTCTTTGTATCACAGCGTGGGATAGAAGCCAATCCGGACAAGATCAAAGCTATAGAGCAGATTGAAGCACCCAAACGGGTCAGGATGTGCGTCGGCTTGCTGGCTGCGTTGCCGCCATGAGAAGATTCATTTCCAAGTTTGCTGAGCGCGCCCTCCCCCTTTTCAAGATTTTGAAAAAGGCGGGCCCAATGGAATGGACGCCAGAAGCAGAAGCAGCGTTACAGGATCTGAAGAAGTACCTTTCCTCCACGCCAATACTGGTTGCGCCTCGACCACATGAACCGTTGCTGTTATACCTAGCGGGAATGAACCAGGTGGTTAGTGCTGCACTAGTGGCACAGAGAGATATCAATGATGAGGTGATAGCAGCGACGGAGCCTGGTGCCACTGGCGTAGAGACGACACAACCGATTGGAGTGCAGCCAAAGAAGAAGATGGTGCAGCACCCGGTCTACTTTGTTAGCTCCCTCTTGCAGGGGGCTAGGTCAAGGTACTCCGGTGTACAGAAACTGCTCTTCGGCCTTCTTATGGCCTCGAGGAAGCTGCGTCACTACTTCCAGGTGCACGAGATCACTGTCGTCACTCGCCTCCCTCTGCAACGGATATTGCACAATCCAGATGCAACGGGAAGGATTGTGGAGTGGGCACTGGAGCTGTCCAGCTTTGGCCTCAAGTTTGAAAGCACCTCGACAATTCAGAGCCGAGTCCTGGCAGAGTTCGTCGCAGAATGGACTGCAACGCCTGATGAAGAAGTCCAAGAAACTACTTTCCCCGGCAAAGAGGCAAGTTGCAACTGGGTCATGTACTTTGACGGCGCTTTCTCTTTACAGGGCGCCGGGGCTGGCGTACTGCTGGTCGCGCCCACCGTAGAGCACCTCAAGTACATGGTCCAGATGCACTTCCCTAGGGAGGTGTCAACGGACAACACTGCCGAGTACGAGGGGCTGCTTGCCGGTCTTAGGATCGCGGCGGACCTCGGAATCAAGAAGCTCATTGTCAGAGGCGACTCACAGCTTGTCGTCAAACAAGTCAACAAGGATTACCAGAGCCAGTTGATGAAGGCCTACGTCGATGAAGTGAGGAAGTTGGAAGAGCGCTTTGATGGTATACAGGCGGAGCACGTTCCCCGAGCGGAGAACGACATCGCCGATTACCTATCAAAGCGCGCTGCTCTCAAGTTACATGTGGAACCAAGTACCTTTGTGCCCCAGCTTTCTCAGCCATCCGTTGATCCATCAACAGAGCAGAACAAGAGGAGGAAGTCAGGGCCCGGCAAGTACTTTATCGTCGTGCTCCCCGGAGCCACCGGCAAGGATGTTGCCGGGGACACTGAGCCCGCCATCGGAGGGCTAACTCCGACGGAGCGTCAAGCTTTTGCCGTCGAGGTGGTCACTCCCTTGGCGGAGGAAATTCCTTTAGTCCTCGCCGTCGAGCCCCAGGCTCCAGCGTGGGTGCAGCATACCATCCGATTCCTTTAGACTGGGGAACTTCCTGAGGAGCAGGAAGAAGCGGAGAAAGTAGCTCGTCGGTCCGCCATGTATCAGTTCATCGATGATGTCCTGTACAGGAGGAGACCGAACGGTGTGAAATTGAAGTGCATCCCTCGAGAGGAAGGACTGGAGCTGTTGGCGGAAATACATGGGGGCATATGTGGGTCCCACATAGGGTCAAGAGCCCTTGCCGGGAAGGCATTCCGGCAAGGCTTCTTCTGGCCCACTGCCCTCCAGGATGCGGCGGCGCTGGTCACCAGGTGCGAAGCGTGCCAATTCCATTCAAAGAAGCTTCATCAACCATCTCAAGCCCTTCAAACCATTCCTCTCTCCTGGCCCTTCTCGGTCTGGGGGATCGACATACTGGGCCCTTTCCCCCACGCCGTTGGGGGCTTTGAGTACTTGTACGTTGCAATCGACAAGTTCACAAAGTGGCCAGAAGTGGAGGCGGTGAGGAAGGTCATAGCTCAGTCAGCCGTCAAGTTCTTCAAGGGGCTAGTGTGCCGCTTTGGTGTACCCAACAGGATTATCACCGACAACGGCACGCAGTTTACAAGCCGCACCTTCATGCAATATACCCAAGACCTCGGCAGCAAGGTCTGTTTCGCTTCCGTTGCTCACCCTGAAGCAATGGTCAAGCTGAGAGGGCGAATGCTGAAGTGCTGCGAGGATTAAGGACAAAGACCTTTGACAGGCTGCACAAGAGCGGGAGGTGCTGGATTGATGAATTGTTGGTGGTTCTTTGGTCGATCAGGACAACGCCAAATCGAGCCATCGGCCAGACGCCCTTTGCCCTGATATACGGGGCAGAAGCAGTTCTCCCCACAGAACTCATATACGGGTCGCCTCGAGTGCTCGCTTATGATGAGCTTGAGCAAGAGCAATTGCGGCAAGATGACGCGATGCTCCTTGAGGAAGATCGTCTTCGGGCGGCTGTGAGAGCAGCGCGCTACCAGCAAGCCATGTGCCGCTACCATAGCCGCAAGGTTCATGCCCGAAGCTTTGAGGAAGGTGACCTTGTTCTTCGGCGCGTTTAATCAGCCAGGAATACGAACAAGTTGACACCGAAGTGGGAGAGCCCTTATTGGGTAATACGAGTCACCAGGCCTGGCGCAGTCCGCCTGGAGACAGAGGATGCCGTTCCGGTGAGTAACTCCTGGAACATCGAGCATCTTCGCAAGTTTTACCCATAAGGCGCGACTTGCCGGGCCTCCCGTCAAACCACCCTTTTGTACAAGCTTTGCCGGGGCATGTAACCCTTCGTACAAAGCCAGGCGCAGACCCTGAGCATAAATAAATGAAGCGCTGGCGCCCTGAGTTTTAGCATGCATGCTGAGTCGAGTCTCGTCCTTGGTTAGGGTTGATAGTGCTTAGCAGCGGCTAACCCCTAGCTTAGAGGTCGAGTCTTTGTCTTTCCTCTGTCTTCCTTGGTTTACAGGACGCACATGCATCATTGCAGAGGCCACATGGAGGGAGGAGAGAAGAACAAATCAGTACTTGGACCCCGGCGAGCCAGCATTGCCGGGGGCCACAAGAGCAAGAATTCGCCCGCGGCAGACCAGGGTTGCCGGGGGCTGCAATCTTAGATAAGTCCTTTTTCCCTTGTCATGCATTCTGTTATGGACTGAGGTATGTGAAACCTCGTTCTTTTCCTTGAGCTACCGTGCTCCCATAACTCTAGGTCCTAAGGCTCGTCCCTGGGACCAAGTTTGGTCGTAGTCGCGGCGGCAAAAGGATAAAACGAGGAGCCTAGGCCTGCTTCATCCCTGCCTCCGCCAAGAGCGTGAGAAAGGTCGAGCGAAGTGGGGAAACGGCAGGTCATGTTGCCGGGCGAGAAAATGTTCATCTTAAGGATATCAGGGATTTATTCCCTGTTGTGGGTTTTTACCTACGAACAAAAGGACTCGACAGACATTGCTTTTTCATTAAAAACATTCCATTCAGGTACAATCCATAGGGAATAAGAAACATGAATAAGGGAGATTATAATTTTTAAACTTTACAGATGCCCGAAGGCTTACAGACTAAAAAGAGATAAGATGCCCGTAATGCCTTTCTTGTCCCTCTCCTCAGGAGGTAGGTCAAGGAGGCGAGGAGGGCAAAAGGGGCGCCTAGGCGAGCTACGGGTGGCAGAAGACACCGAGAAGGCATCTCGGCGGCTTCCCCAGGGCTGGATGGTGATGACGGCGCCGGAGGCTGAGCTCGAAGACGAGGTGGCAGGACGTCAGTAGGAGACAAAGGCGTCAGTGCCCGCGTACTCCGACATGACGACCTTGCCGCCCACCTTCTTCCTCTTCCTCTTCCGCTGGCTCCCTACGCCAGCCGCCAAGGAGACGACCCCGAGAAGTTCAAGGAGCCGGCGACGCGGATGATGGGGTCGCCGGTGCCACCAGGAGCGGCGCCCGACACCTAGTCGGACCCGTCATCCTGCCGTCCCCTGCCCTCGTCGTCGCTGTCGCTGTCCTCCTCGTCACCCTCGTTCGAGGAGGAGTCTTCGTCGTCGGAGGAGCTCTCCATGCAGCACCTCGCGCGAGTTCCGAGGTGCCCGAAGACCTTGACGGAGAGGTGGCCATCCCCCATCAGCTTGAAGTGGAGGGTGAGCCCGTCTGTCAGGCTGTGGATGCGAGCGAACCTCTTCCATCCTCGGCGAAGATACATCACATGAGGGGCGGGGAAGTCGACGAGGGCTCGCGTGCCACTGATCCCACAACCCCTCATGTGCAACCGCAGTGACTCCGACGGGTTCGCCTCCATCTCCCGTGCAAACGGGGTCGGGAGACGAAGGCGACGGCCCGGCGACCCCCGCATCCTAATGAAGAATTCGCAGGGGTCATCTCCAACATGACCCTCCACCAGGGGAGGAGCTGCTGGCGGGGGCGAGGCCGGCGAGCCGCCCCATCTTCCTCTTCCTCGAGCACCCCGGCCTCGCCCACGGCCTCGCCCCCTCCCCCTTCCCCTCATAGCTGGTTCGGCCACTGCGGGTGCAGGAGAAGGGGGGACGTGCTGTCGAGCGGCGACCCTTGCCGGCACCGTTGAGGAGCCGGGGTTTTCCTTCTTCATGGCGGATAGAAGAAAGGAGCAGAAGCTGGAGGAGAAAGAAGATGGAGGAGTGTGGAGCGCCGTCCCCTCCCTCCGCCCTTTATAAAGGGGCGGGGCTGGAGCTCGACCGCCCCGCTCAACCAATCAAGACGCAGAAGGCGAGAGGGGCTGGGGCCGACCCGCCGCCCCAGCCAATGACGGCTCAGTTTCCCGCCTCCACCGCTCACCACCTCGAACGCATGGAAGGCACGTGGCGAACGCGCAGGACCGAAGGGATGGGTGAGGCGACTTCTCCCCACCCCGTGATCGTGGGGAGTGGACGCCTAGCAGACCGCGCCTCGGCCCCATGCAGTCAGCGAGCCACGCCCCCGCACCTTCCCCCGTTTATGGGGAAGGCGCAGGCCGCCTCCTTTCACATTTACTGCGACGTGACGCATGCGTGCGGAAACCGCCCCACGCATGCCGCCCACATCACGCACGCCCCTCCACCCCGCGCCGCTCGCGCGGGCCGTGGGAGGCGCAGCGCGTGAAATTTTTATCGTGGTGAGAACCACCCCGCCTGCCCGCGCACCGTTCTGGGCCTTGCCCAACAACGTGTCGCGCTTATGTGTGGCCCAGGCCCTGGGGCTCCTGTCGGTGTACAAAAAGAGGGGTGCACTTTTTGTACCTCTATGACTGTGCACGGGCAGTCTGAGCCACGACGCCATCCCACCAAGCAACGCAAGGGAGGCAAGCCGGGGCAAGACTGAAGCTTGATGAAGACTGGAGCGACACCAAGAACAAGACCACGAAGAGCAAGGGGACGAAGCGGTTTCCCCCGGTAAGATCCTTGCCGGGGCCGGCTCTGGCAGCCCCGACAAGACCCTTGCCGCGGCAGCTCGCCCCCCCCCCCCCGCCTACGGAGCGAATCACCCTTGAGTCCGCCACCCCCATGGGGGGAGGATTCGAGAGATATCCCTGTGGTGGCGTGCAGATCTTTGTGAAGACCTTCAAGATCAAATGCAAGGTAAGAAGACGACCCTTGGCAGGATCCTAGCCAAGGAGGTCCACAAGACCCCCGGCAAGCACCTTGCCGGGGATGACAGCAGGCGCCACGGCAAGACCCTTGCCGGGGCCCCGGCAAGGCCCTTGCCGAGGACACCCACGGGGCCACCATCAGGCCCGCACCAACTGGGTTTCCACTGACCCACGCAGCTGCCGACCCAACCAGCTGGACAGGCTCCTACGTGGCGACCAACAGATCTTCATGGAGGCCCATCGTTGCGTCACCTCAGCTGCCTGTCTGCCTACATGGCACCTCAGGCACCGCTGGCCAGGGCGCGTGTCGACACGAGGAGGAGCGGCGACGGACAAGACGGGCGTCTCCCCTCGTCCCCGATAAAGCAAGGACACCTAAGCAGGGCGCATGAAATGCACCTTGTCCTGTAATGCGAGGGATAACCTCGCATCACTATACCCTTTCCACCTCCTGCGTGCCACTGTGGCAACCCCTTTTCCCTATAAAAGGAGGCCCGAGGCGACCAGGAGGAGGATTCAGCTTTTCGGAACCCCTCACGACTCTTTTGGAGCTCCTCGTTAGCTGAAGAACACCAACATATAATCCACCAAAGCAGGAGTAGGGTTTTACACATCTTTGCGGCCCGAACCTGGGTAAAGGAACCGTGTCCTGATCGTTAGATCCTCTCTTCTCTCAACCCCGCGCCCCGCAACCGTAGTAGGGATTCTTGTGATCCCATAGGTGTCGATCCAAATACACCGACACCCACCTCACACTATCACCATATTTCTCGGCCTCCGTGCGACACCTAGCTCTAGTTGATGGTATACTACTACTACTAGGACTAACTATTGTACTAGCATACTACTACTGGCTCTACGTGATGTGAAAAGCATAATATAACCGGATGTTGGCTTTACTACTACGGTACTCACACTCCAAGAAGTGACTCGAAAACCATTCATAAATTGAGTTTATCACATGCTTATGCAAATGTTGTTGGGGAAAGCTGCATGGGAAACAAAAAATTCCTACGGACACCGAAGATCCAATCTAGGAGATGACCATCTACGAGAGGAGAGATTGGATACCCTTGTATATCGCTAAGCGGAAGCATTAAGAAAATTAGTTGATGTAGATGAATGTCTTCACGATCCAATCACGATCCATCCAGCGAACTCCGATCTAGTGTCGAACGGATGGCACCTCGGCATTCAACACACGTACGGCTTGATGACGCATTCACCTCCTCGATCTAGGGAGCGATGGTGAAGTAGTAGCTCAAGTCCTCCGGTGACACGACGGTGTGGCAATGGTGGTGGTGGAGGAATTGAGGTAGAGCTTCGCTAAGCACTACACAGAGGAGGAGAAGAGCTACGGGAGAGGAGGTGCAGCGCCAAGGCCTGTCAAAATGCGGCTGCCCTCTCTCCCCCGCACTATATATAGGGGGAAGGGGGAGGAGGAGGCGCCGTAGGGTTTCCCTAGGGGAGGGGCGACGACCATCGGGGAAACCCTAGATGGGTTTGGGCGCCCCACCCCTAGGAGACTTGGCCCCCAAGCCGGGAGAGGGCGGCTGCCCTAGGGGAGGCGCCCCATCTCTCCAGGTTCTGTGAGATGGGGTGGTTGGGGAGCACAACCCCTTAGTGGGCTAGTGTGCCCACTCCCCGTGGAACATAAGGCCCCCCCCAACGCTTGTCGGGGCCTCCGAAACCCCTTTCGATTATGCTGGTCGTCACACGATACCTCTAGAACAATTCTGGAATCCAATACCCTTCGTCCAATATATCAATCTTCACCTCCGGACAATTCCGGAGTTACTCGTCACGTCCGGGATCTCATCCGGGACTTCGAACAACCTTTGGTAACCACCATAATGACTGAACTATGCTCATACCGTAAATGTTTGGTGTGTAGACCCTGCAGGTTCGAGAACTATGCAGACATGACCAAGACACCTCTACGATCAATAACACCTGGATGCCCATATTGGTTCCTACATATTCCACAAAGATCTTATCGGTCGAACCTCGATGTCAAGGATTCAACTAATCCCGTATGCAGTTCCCTTTGTCTATCCGTATGTTACTTGCCCGAGGTTTGATAGTCGGTATCTCCATACCTAGTTCAATCTCGTTACTGGGAAGTCTCTTTACATGTTTCGTAATACAATATCCCGTGGCTAAATCATTAGTCACATTGCTTGCAAGCTTCTTGTGATGTTGTATTACCGAGTGGGCCCTGAGATACCTCTCTGTCATACGAAGTGACATATCCCAGTCTTGATCCATGCCAACTCAACAGAGACCGTCGGAGATACCTATAGAGCACCTTTATAGTCACCCAGTTACGTTGCAACGTTTGGTACACACAAGGTCTTCCTCTGGTGTGAGTGAGTTACATGATCTCATGGTCATAGGAACACATATACTTTGACATGCAGAAAACAATAGTAATAAACTTTATACGATCATATGCTACATTTATAGTTTGGGTCTTGTCTATCACATCATTCTCCTAATGATGTGACCTCATTATCAACTGACAACTCATGTCAATGGCTAGGAAACCATCGCCATCTTTGACCAACGAGCTAGTCCGGTAGAGCCTGACTAAGGATATCTTGTTGTCTATGTATCCACACATGTATTTGAGTTTCCAATCAATACAATTCTAGCATGGATAATAAACGATTATCATGAACAAGGAAATATGATAATAAGCAATTTATTATTGCCTCTAGGGCATATTTCCGACAGCTCCCACTTGCACTAGAGTCAATAATCTAGTTCACATCGCCATGTGAATAACACTCATAGTTCACATCGCCATGTGACTAACACCCAAAGAGTTTACTAGATTCAATAATCTAGTTCACATCACCATGTGATTAACTCTCAATGAGTTCTGGGGTTTAATCATGTCATGCTTGTGAGAGAGGTTTTAGTCAATGGGTCTGCAACATTCAAATCCGCATGTACTTTGCAAATCTCTATGTCATATTGTAGATGCTGCTACCACGCTCCACTTGGAGCATTTCCAAATGGTTGCTCCACTATACGTATCAGGTTTGCCACTCAGAGTCATCCAGATAGGTGTTAAAGCTTGCATCGACATAATCCTTTACGCCAAAGTCTTTAGCACCTCCATAACCGAGAAACATTTCCTTATTCCTCAAAGGACAATTTTGACCGCTCTCCAGTGATCCACTCCTGGGTCACTTTCGTACCCCCTTGCCATACACGTGGCAAGGCACACCATGGGTGCGGTACACATCATGGCTTACCATATAGAGCCTATGGCTAAGGCATAGGGGACGACCTTTGTCCTTTCTCTTCTTCTGCCGTGGTCGAGCTTTGAGTCTCACTCAATTTCACACCTTACCATTCAGGCAAGAACTCCTTCTTTCACTAATCCATTTTTAACTCCTTCAAAATCATGTCAAGGTATGTGCTCTGTGAATGTCTTATCAGGCGTCTTGATCTATCTCCATAGATCTTGATTTCCAATATGTAAGCAGCTTTACCCATGTATTCCTTTGAAAAGCTCCTTTCAAACAACCCTTTATGCTTTCCAGAAATACTAAATCATTTCTAATAAACAATATGTCATCCACATATACTTATTCATAATATTGTAGTGCTCCCACTCTCTTTCTTCTAAATACAAGTTTCTTGCAAACTTTTTATAAACCCAAAAGCTTTGATCATCTCATCAAAGCGTATATTCCAACTCCGAGATGCTTGCACCAATCCATAAATGGATCGCTGGAGTTTGCATACTTTGTCAGCATTCTCTGGATCGACAAAACCTCCCGGTTGCATCATATACAAACCATTAAGGAACGTTGTTTTGACATCCATCTGCCAGATTTCATAATTGAAAATATAGCTATTGCCAACATGATTCTGACGGACTTAAGCATCACTACGGGTGAGAAAGTCTCATCGTAGTCAACTCCTTGAACTTACGAAAACCCCTTTGCTACAAGTCGAGCTTTATAGATAGTGTTATTACCATCCGCATCCGTCTTCTTCTTGAAGATCCATTTATTCTCAATGGATTTCCGATCATCGGGCAAGTCCACCAAAGTCCATAGTTTGTTCACATACATGGATCCTATCTCGGATTTCATGGCTCCTAGCCATTTGTGGGAATCCGGTCCCACCATCACTTCTCCATAGCTCGTAGGTTCATCGTTGTCCAACAACATGACCTCTAAGATAGGGTTGCCGTACCACTCAGAAGTTGTACATACCCTTGTAAACCTACGAGGTTCAATAGTAACTTGATCTGAAACTTCATGATCACTATCATCAGCTTCCTCTTCAATTGTCGTAGGTGCCACAGAATAATCTTTCTGTGTTGTGCTACTCTCTGGTTGAAGTAAAGGTTCAACAACCTCATGAAGTTCTATTTTCCTCCCACTTAACTTTTTCGAGAGAAACAATTTCTCGAGAAATGACCCGTTCTTAGAGACAAATACTTTGCCCTCAGAACTGAGATAGAAGGCATACCCAACCATCTCCTTTGGGTATCCTTTTAAGATGCATTGTCTGCTTTGTGTTCGAGCTTTTTCGGCTGAAGCCATAAGCATCACAACCCCAAACTTTAAGAAACGATAGCTTAGGTTTCTTGCCAAACCACAGTTCATACGGTGTCGTGTCTATGGAATTAGATGGTACCCTATTTAAAGTGAATGATACTGTCTCTAATGCATAACCTTAAAACGATAGTGGCAGATCAGCAAGAGACATCATAGAACGCACCATATCCAATAAGGTATGATTACGACATTCAGACACACCATTATGTTGTGGAGTTCCAGGTGGCATCAACTGTGAAACAATTCCACATTGTCTTAAGTGATTGCCAAACTCATAACTCAGATATTCTCCCCCTCGATCGGATCGTAGGAATTTGATCATCTTATTATGATGATTCTCGACTTCACTCTGAAATTGCTTGAACTTTTCAAAAGTTTTATACTTATGCTTCATTAAGTAAATATACCCATATCTACTCAAATCATCAGTGAAGGTGAGGAAATAATGATATCCACCGCGCGCGTCAATACTCATCGGACCGCACACATCAGTATGCATTATTTCTAACAAGTCACTTGCCCATTCCATTGTTCTCGGAAAACGGGGTTGTAGTCATCTTGCCCATGAGGGATGGTTCACATGTGTCAAGTGATTCAAAATCAAGTGACTCCAAAAGTCCATCAACATGGAGTTTCTTCATGCGCTTTTTACCAATATGACCTAAGCGATAGTGCCACAAGAAAGTGGTACTATCATCATCAACTCTACATCTTTTGGCATCAATATCATGAACATGTGTATCACTACGACCGAGATTCAATAAGCCATTCACATTGGGTGCATGACCATAGAAGGTAATATTCATGTAAACAGAATGACCATTATTCTGTGACATGAATGAATACTCATATTCCAATAAACACAATCTAATCATATTTATGCCTCAACGCAGACACCAGATAACATTTATCTAGGTTCAATACTAATGTCGAAGGTAGAGGGAGCATGCGATGGTGATCACATCAACCTTGGAAACACTTCCAACACACATCGTTACCTCGCCCTTAGCTAGTCTCTGTTTATTCCGCAGCTTTTGTTTCGAGTTACCAATATTAGCAACTGAACCGATATATCATACCCAAGTGCTACTAGGAGTACTAGTAAGGTACACATCAATAACATGTATATCATTTTGTTGAAGTCACCAGCTTTCTTATCTACCAAGTATTTGGGGTAGTTCTGCTACCAGTGGTCGTTCCCCTTACAGTAGAAACACTTAGTCTCGGCTTTGGGTTCAACCTTGGGTTTATTCACTGGAGCGATAACTGGCTTGCCATTCATGAAGTTTCCCTTCTTGCTCTTGCTCTTCTTGAAACCAGTGGTCTTGTTAACTATCAACACTTGATGCTCCTTCCTGATTTCTACCTTCGCGGCCTACCGCGAACAACTCCGGGATCATCTCCATCCCTTTCAGCACTACAAAAAAAAGACACATCCGTGACATTTTGGGCCGAACGAAACTTTTTTGCTGTCATACTTATGACACTTCTATAATAATAATTGTGACAAAACACGGTATCATCAATAGATGTGGTGGGGTCCTACTTTTATGGCAAAAAAACATGCCAGAAAATGGGCTTTTCATCCTGGGTGGAGCGGAGACGCAGCTGCATGACATTCTTTGGGCCGTCCATGATGGAAAAAACCGTGGTAGAAGCGAGGGAGAGGAAAATATCGGGGTGTTCCCGGTTACGGTGGGTGGTCGGGGCCGAGCGATGCGCGTTTCTCTCGTACACGCACGCGTGTGGGTGCGAGGCATTGGGCTCTAACTGAACCCGAGCGAGGCGTTGGGCTCTAACTAAACCCGAGCGATTGCACTGCAGGGTAAGCGTTACTGAACCCGAGCGATCGATCGATGGCTGTTAACTGAACCCGATCGAGCGATTCCATCGCTACTCCTACTAACTGAAGCCGATCGATGCTGCCTCTGCATGAACAGTGAGCGTTGCTGGGGGGTTTGGATGAACAGTTCCCGGTGGGTGTGGCTGAACAGGACCCCGTGGTGTTGCCTCTGCATGAACATGACCCCGTTCGATCGAGCCGGTTGGGGCTGCATGAACAGGACCCCGTGGAGGGCTGCATGAACAGGACCACCCCGTGGAGGGCCGGATGAACAGTAGACGGTGGAGGGCTGGATGAACAGTAGCCCGTGGAGGGGTGGTTGAATAGGAGCCCGTGGAGAGGGCTTGTTGAACAGTAGCCGCTGGAGTAGCGCGTGGTGGAGGCTGATTAGTCGCAGGTGGAGGCAGGAGGAGGTCAACGGTGGATGAACAGTAGCCCATGGAGGCTGGAGGGGTTCGACGGTGGAGATGAACAATATCCCATGGAGTCTCGTTTTGCGGTACGCCACACCCCTCCCGATGAACAGGACCCCTGTTTCGACCGTAGTGCTCCTACACAAGACCGTTTCCTCCGTTTTGCGGTATGCCACACCCCTCCCGATGAACAGGACCCCCGTTTCAACCGTAGCGCTCCAACACAAGTTCGTTTCCTCCATTTTGCGGTACGGCACACCCCTCTCGATCAACAGGACCCCCGTTTTGACCATAGGAGGTCTGTTTCCTCCGTTTTGCGGTACGTCAGACCCCTCCCGATGAGCAGGATCCCGTTTTGCACGTGGCCGGTCGAACACAAGGCCGTTTCCTTCGTTCTGCGGTACGCCAGGACTCGTTTCCATCTGCTGTTCCGTCCAAGCCCTCCCGATGAACACGACGACGCATTCCGTTCCGATCCAGCTGGTTGGCTCCCCATGAACACAATGACGACGCTGTTTCTGTGTTCTGACTCAGCCATGATCATGAGCCCTGGCCGTACGTATGTGCGAGTAGGCGTTCGAGATCCTACCCGTATGTACGTACGTGGCCGTATTTTCTTTTTTGCACACTGGCCGCTGTACATACGTGTACATGCTACGTGCGCGCCTCTGCTATGACACGTGCGCGCCTCTGCATCGACCAGTATGTACGTACACATTCGCGACCAGAATGACAACGCTACGTACGCTTTGACCAGGTGGGTCCCGACTGTCAGGCACTTCCTTGCATGCGAAGATGTAGCTGGTGGGTCCCAACAGTCAGGGGGGCGAATCAATTTTTTTGCCCGGACGCACTTTCGTGTGTGCGAAGATGTAGCTGGTGGGTCCCAATAGTCAGGGGGAAACATTTTTTTTCACGAAATACGATGGCCCATCTGGTGGGTCCCCGATGTCAGGTGGAGGAATAATTAGTTTGCACGTAATAAGGAGGCACTTCCTTGCTGCGGCCGTGGACCCAGCTGTCAGCCTTTCCACGTATAGTACTCTTCTGATGGAAGTCGTTCCTTGACCACATCGACCATGCCGCGCCGAGAGCACCAGGGCGGTGGACGACGGCGAGGCCTAGTAAGGGGACGACGCGGTGCCAGGGAAGACGCGGCAGTGGAATACCGCGCGGAGAGGAGTTAGAGGGTTCACTGGTTCGGCTGTGGTGTGAGGCTGCCGTCGCCGCAGGGCCTGGCCAGTGGTGGGAATAGTAGGGGGCGGTGAGGCCTCCGTGGCAGCACGGCCGGCTATGGGAGGCAGGAGCATGCGGCAAGACCGGCGCTGCTTTGGGTGGCTGGAGCAAGAAGACCAGAGGTTGAAGAAGCACTACGGTCGTTGGATGGACATCGTACGGTCACTGGAGCTAGAATCATTCATATTGACTAAGTTAACAATGCACTCCGTCCCCGTCAACTTAGTAGGCCCACAAGTCAGCATCCCATCGTGGTGGGTCCCAGCTGGCAGGGGGTATTCATTTTTTTGTGCGCAATAAGGAGGCACTTCCTTGCGTGCGAAGATATAGTTGGTGGGTCCGACCTGTCAGTGGAGGGAACTTTTTTTCGCGAAATACAGAGGCCCTAGCAGGGGGAGTATTCATTTTATTGTGCGTACTAAGGCGGCACTTCCGGTGGGTCCGAGCTGACAGCGGGGGGAGCGTTTTTTTTCGTGAAATACGGTGGCCCGTCCGATGGGTCCCAGCAGTCAGAGGGGAAACGTTTTTTTGCCAAATAAGGTGGCCCGTCCGGTGTGTTCCTGCTGTCAGGTGGAGGAATAATTATTTTCCGCGTAATAAGGAGGCACTTCCTTGCGGCTGCCGTGGACCCAGCTGTCAGCCTCTCCACGTATAGTACTCTTCTGATGGAAGTCGTTCCTTCACCACGTTGACAACGCCGCGCCGAGAGCACCAGGGCGGTGGACGATGGGGAGGCCTATGAAGGGGACGACACGGAGCCAGGGAAGACACGGCAGTGGATGCCCACGCGTAGAGGAGTATGAGGGTTCGCTGGTTCGCTGCGGTGTGAGGCTGCAGTCGCCGTAGAATAACAAGGGGTGTGGGTGAGTAGAGGGATGGCCTGGCCAGCTGTGGGAGTAGTAGGGGGCGGTGAGGCCTCCGTCGCATCGCTTCCGGCCACGGGAGGCAGGAGCACGAGGCACGACCGGCGCTGGTTTGGGCGGCTGGAGCAAGAAGACCAGAGGTTGAAGGAGCACTACGGTCGTTGGATGGACATCGTCGTACGATCACTTGAGCTAGAATCGTGCATATTGACTAAGTTGACAAAGCCCTCCGGCCCCGTCAACTTACTAGGCCCACAAGTCAGCCTGCCACTATACTGGGTCCTAGCTAGCAGGGGGAGTATTCATTTTTTTGTGCGTAATAAGGAGGCATATAGCTGGTGGGTCCAAGGTGTCAGCAGCGGTAACATTTTTTTCGTGAAATATAGTGGCCCTTTCGGTGGGTCCCAGATGTCAGGTGGAGGAATCATTATTTTGCGCGTAATAAGGAGGCATTTCCTTGCGTGCGGCCATGGACCCAGCTGTCAGCCTCTCCACGTACAGTCCACTTCAGATGCATGTCGATCGTTGACCATGTTGAATAGGCCGCGCCGAGAGCACCAGGGCGGTGGGCGATGGCGAGGCCTAGGAAGGGAACGACACAGAGGTAGGGAAGACTCGGCAGTTGTTTCCCACGCGGAGGGGAGTACGACTGTACGAGGGTTCACCGGTTCGTCTGCCGTCGTCGGAGAATAACAACAGGTGTGGGTGAGTAGAGGGATGGCTAGGCCAGTGATGGGAGTACGGTGGGGTGGTGAGGCCTGCGCGGCAGCACAGCCGGACACGGGGACAAGGGAGCAGGCAGTCCCGCCGGCGCTTGTTTGAGCGGCTGGAGCAGGAAGAGGAGAGATTGAAGAAGCACGACGGCCGTTGGATGGACATCCAACAGTCACTGCTTGAGCGTCAAACTTTTTTAGGAAAGCCTCAAATATGTGGAAAACATCATACAACTAATCTGCCATTATTTCTAATAATTTACAACCCATTTGCTAATTCTTAAGGTTTTTTTGGGAGCCCATATTCTTTTTGTTAGCATTACGGCCCATATTGTGGCCGTGGTTAAAAAATTATACGAAATTTTGCATATTTCGGTGCGGTCCGAACTGTTTTTAATCCCGAAATTTCGAGTCACATTCAAAATGATTTAAAAAATAAATGTATATCGATATAAAATCCAACAAATTGTCCACGCATAGAAATCTATGCAATTTAAAATATCAAAATGAAAAAAAGAAATTTGAAACTAATTGTCGGTTTCATGTGTTTTAAAAATGTACAACCCATTTCTCATTACTAATAGGCCATTTTCTTGGCCAGCCGAATGAAGCTCTCCTCGTCTTGAAAGATTTGCAGCCCAACAGGCCTGACAAAGCGACTTACTTGGCAAATCACAAAAAAACTGGGCTCTGGCCATGGACCCTGCTGTCAACCTCTCCACGTACAATACTCTTTCGATGGAAGTAGGGCGTTGGCCACATTGACCACGCCGCGCCGACAACACCAAGGCAGTGGATGACGGCGAGGCCTAGGAAGGGGACGATGCGGAGCCGGGGAAGACACGGCAGTGGATGCCCACGCGGAGAGGAGTATGAGGGTTCACTGGTTCGGCTGCGGTGTGAGGCTATCGTCGCCGCAGAATAACAGGGGGTGTGGGTGAGTGGAGGGATGGCCTGGCCAGCGGTGGGAGTAGTATGGGGGTGGTGAGGCCTCCACGGTAGCATAACCGACCATGGGAGGCAGGAGCAGGCGGCACGACTGGCGCTGCTTTGGGCGGCTGGAGCAAGAAGACCAGAGGTTGAAGAAGCACTAAGGCCGTTGGATGGACATCGTATGGTCACTAGATCTAGAATCGTTCATATTGACTAAGTTGACAAATCCCTCCGTCCCCGTCAACTTAGTAGGCCCGCAAGTCAGCCTCCCACCGTGGTGGGTCCCAACTGGCAGGGGGTATTCATTTTTTTGTGCGCAATAAGGAGGCACGTCCTTGCATGCGAAGATATAGTTGGTGGGTCCAACCTGTCAGCGGATGGAAAGTTTTTTCGTGAAATACAGGGACCTTCCGGTGGGTCCCAATTGTTAGGTGGAGGAATCATTATTTTGTGCGTAATAAGGAGGCATTTCCTTGTGTGCGGCCATGGACCCAGCTGTCAACCTCTCCACGTACAGTCCACTTCCGATGGATATTGTTCGTTGACCATGCCGCGCCGAGAGCACCAGGGCAGTGGACGATGGCGAGGCCTATGAAGGGAACAACATGGAGCCGGGGAAGACACGGCAGTGGCTGCCCACGCGGTGAGAGTACGAGGGTTGACTGGTTTGGCAGCTGTCGCCGGAAAATAACAGGAGGTGTGGGTGAGTAGAGGGATAGACAAGCCAGGGATGCGAGTCTATGATGGGGCCGTGAGGCCTGCCCGGCAGCACATCCGGCCATGGGAGGCGGGAGCAGGAAGTTCCAACGACGCTGGTTTGGGCGGCTGGGGCAGGAAGATCAGAGACTGAAGAAGCACGATTGCCGTTAGATTGACATCTAACGGTCTGACGCTGGTAGAGTCGGTTATTGACCAAGTTTCTTTTTTGATAAACCTTGTGTACGCCTGAACTTAGTAGGCCCGCAAGGCATCCTCCAAATCTACGGCAGACAACATAGAGCCCATTTGCTATTTTTTAATAATTTGCAGCCCATTTGCTAATTCTTAAGTAATTTATTACGGCCCATTTTCTGCCCAGGACCACGGTCAAAAAGTTCAACCTTATTTTGCATATTTCGGTGGAGTCCGAACTTTTGTAATCTCTAAATGATAAACATTTTTTAGGAACTTATTGATTTGCCAAAAAAAATCATTTTGTTTTTGTAAGCAAATAAGACGTGGCACAATTGAGTTTGGTTTAAGGGAAAACCAGTGGTAAAAAAATCAGCGCTGGGAGGGAAAACAACAACAAAAGAAGGTTGTAAATATGAGAAGTGAATTTTATGTATTTTCAATATAATGATATGTGTATATGAACTAGTAAAACTATAGGTAGAGATTAGAAAACGGATGTAAGACATGCGTTTCAAGAGGAAAATAGAACTGGGATGTGTGTTTGATTCTGTAAAAAAAGTGCGTGCGGATGTTGTAAGACAAAATATAACTAAAGCTGGCGGGCCAGAGGCCAGTAGATACTTGCTGGATCTTTGTGCCCCGTTGTCGTCATGGGCTAGGCCTGTTAAAAACAAAACCAAGCCTCGGTAGTTTACAACCCAGTTGAAACTTGCTCGACCTGAAAAAACAATATATGTGCTCAATAAAAGATGGAATTATGCAAGTACAGACTGATAACTGGGATGCAACAGAGATATTGTTTTTTCACCGTGATAATAAGAGCATGCACTTGTTTCGAAGAATTTGGAGAACTAGGAATTCGAACGGCAGGTGCTTATGCTACCCATCAAACAAAAATCAGGTGCCTGAAAATTCGTTTCGAAACAAGTGATTCAGCTTTATATCCACGTTGACCCTCGGCATGATGGTTGGAAGAAAATTCCAAGTTCATACCAAAAGATCGTTATCAACAATACCAACTTGCGAACGACAGGGTAGTACAAGTACCAATACCAAACTAACTTATAATCTTTTTACTCCAGGCCCTAGTGTTCGTCTGGTAGAAAATCTTGCAGAGGACCAGCTCCCACTCCTTCTCATGCTCCAGGTCCCCGAGGTGGTACTGGTGCATCACCCAGTTGGTCCTCTGCTGGTCAAAGTTCTTGTTGGTGTGCAGCACCAGAACCTTTTTGCTGCCCGTCTGCCAGCCGTTGACCATCACCGGCAAGGTATTGCCGGTGTTGTGCCACACCGCGTGCATGCCGCACTCCGACTGTATCTTGCCACGCGTCCACGTGCCCCTTTTGAACGCCCTGGAATTGCGCTGGAAGAAATGCTTGCTTTGGTCACTCAGTGTGATACCTGCAGTATTTTCGAATACATGTTTTAGTGTACGTAGTTGGCATTTTCATAACATCTTTGGCATGTTGTAGTCACTTGTTTCACTTTTTATTAACAGTCAAATTGTAACTGCTTCACCAGGTCTGCGTCTAAAAAGAAAAGTAGAGCTATAAACTAAGGAATATGTTTGTGCAAGTAGATGGCCAATTAGTGTCTTGCCTGGAAGTTTCTTAGGATGGGTGTAGCATATGCCGTGCTCGTTGTCGATGGTTGGTATGAACAAATCCATGAGAGGGTTAGATCTCGCGCTGTCAGCACTCACTTTGGCCTCAAGGTGCTCGATCAGCTCCTGATCCGTGGGATCGATCTTGACGCCAGCCGGCAGCACCGTCCAATCCTTCTTCGACTTGCATGGGTTAATTCCAGTTATATGGTACTCAATGTATGATCAATCGACTATTTTAAGTGAGTGATGAAAGATTTCGACAGATAAGTGGTACTCCAAATCTGAAGTTCAAAATACCCGAACACGCCGCTGGGATTCTTGTGTCACCTCACGCGCAGCATGTTGTCACGTCAATTCAATGTGTGGACATGATGAATAATTTGATCGACGTATACTAGTATAACCATAGGTATAACTAACAAGTACGCACTTGAAGCCTATGTGATATATATTGAACAGCTTCAAACTAACAACAGTACATAATATCCAACAAAAGAGGGTCGTGCTACTGTTGGAATTTTGCTAGTAGGCCTTTGGCTTCATATTTCCAACAGCTAGCAGAATACATGGCTCAGTCTAAATATAAGTACGAATCAAATTGTGCATATTTGCTGTTGGCATGAACCACATCGCCGCATCTCGGGTTTGCAAAAGCCATCCATTGCATGGAAGCTTGATGCCTTTCACACACTGAAGATTATCTAGCAACAAGCTATGTCAACGAATCTCTGGATATGGTGATTCATGAAACCCATGGTATGATGTGTAAACATAGCCCCCCTGGCGAATGGATGTTGCATAGCACGGTAATCATTGCCGGTGATATTATCGATGATTGGTTGGATGATCGGATAATTGAGCCCGAGGAACATGGAGTGGTTGCCGAGGTTGTAAACCCGCCTCCAGCTAAATACGCCTAGCCCAACGGAGCTGGGATCTTTCTCAAACACGTAGCAGCCATAGCCATCAATGTCACGAAATCCCCAGGCATTGTACTGCATGCGATTTGATGAAATGGTTTGGTAAATTTGGTACGTGCAAATGAGCATCAAATGACCACCGTCAGCGGAACGAGCGATAAACCACCACCCATCGGCTGGTATGATTCCAGGTCCTGGAATCATGAAGGCCAGTGCATTTGCGTCTGCTGCAACAATTCAAATTGGAGACCAAAAGGACATAAATAAACAATCATGTTCAGAGTATGTGTGGAATTAAGATTATTATAACAGTGACACATATCATAGACAGAGAATTGCAATGCCGTGGTCAAAATCATACCCCAAGTTAAAAATAAATAAGCCAATGGCTTTCATATTCTAGCAATATATCATGGTTCAAACATCATGTAACAATGAGAGGAAAACATATATGAAAGGGGCTACTCATATTCTACCATAGCACTTACTACAGTTATCATATCAACTCTAAGCAATAACATGCGTTGTTATAAAAATCCTGGAAATGAGAGTAACATATAGCAATCATGTGGTTATACTCATAATATCTATTCTAGCTATCATTAGATACCAATTGTTCTCATATCAACTCTAACAATAACATGTGTGGTCATAAAAATCTAGGAAATGAGAGGAACATATAGCAATGATGTGGTTATAGACATACTATATATTCTTAATTTGTAACAATGAACAGGCAGTCGTATTCTTAAGGTAAATATGAGATGATATAGAACAATTAAACAACGATAGATTCCACTAGTATAGGCAGCCAATCTGTGCGTCGACCACATAAACGATGCCATCGTGCACTATAGCATCAGACAGAAGTGTTAGGTAAAGAGGATCGACAATGAACAATAACCATGTATGGCGACCGGATTCTAGATAGACTAATCCCATGTTGAACACGGCAATGAGCTTGTAATCCATGTACTCTTCTGATGGTGTGGGCACTTCGCAGATTACAACCTTCAGCAAACAGAGGTCGAGCCAAAAGCTCGACGCGTCTCGTGCGTAGTAGGTAGGAGTGTCCGGCGGGCCGCGAGGCTCGATGGCGGCGGTATCCAAAGATGGAAGGGTGATCACTCGTTGGGTGTAGATATCCCCGAGACGCCATGGACTACCGGATTGGTGGATGAGGACGATCTAGTTG
This sequence comes from Secale cereale, assembly GCA_902687465.1. Lineage (NCBI taxonomy): Eukaryota > Viridiplantae > Streptophyta > Magnoliopsida > Poales > Poaceae > Secale > Secale cereale. The sequence continues at coordinate 302,546,915 of LR738711.1, forward strand.
GCCTTCATGCCAACCCAGTAGTGGCCGCGGATGAAGGACATGTGGATGGGTAGTGGTAGTATGTCGAGGGGCACCACGGCAACCTCCGTAGGATCGTCAAGTCGGTGTCTGGGTCACCTGCGAGGATCGGGCATCAGCAAGCAGGGTGTCTCGAAAAGAGCCGTCCGGTTGCAGACAAGTAGACGGTACAAAGACACCGAGCATGCGTCCAGACAGACGGTGCTGAGTAGGTCCATACGATTACAGATCTGCTCCAAGAGAACATCGGGGAGGGAATTCCAATCACGGCTCTGCATGTTAGTCGGTTCTGCCATTGGGGTTTTCGGTGCCTGCGAGCCAGTGGGGAAGTGGATTCGGGTGAGCGAGCGAAGAAGCTTCTCCTCATGTGGCCGAGCAGTGAGCGTGGGGATATGGTACGCGCGAGCTACCAAGGAACATAGCGCGGGCGGGTGAGCAGAGAGCGGGGGGAAATGGTGTGCGGCCGATGATGGGGAAGAGAGGAGGAAGAAGAAGAGAGGAGGAAGAAGAGTGAAAGACGGGGAAAGAAAGTGCATTAAATCTCAATTCTACTACTACTACCAGGATATACCGTCCTTCGGAGTGTAAATAGTTACACCAATGACATATGTGTCTACCACAAGAGGGCCCATATGTCAGTTAATGGAGGGCAGAAGCACGCTCTACTTGCAAACATGATGGCAATACTGGGTAAGGCTGATTTAGTAACACCAACACGCTGGTTCAGCTTATTAATTAAGTGTCCCATCTGCTGCAGCGTGTATTGTCACTTCACTGCGAAGACTAGTTGAATAGTTCTCTCTGACCGAGATGGGGAATAATGGATCGGGAAGACTTCCTTTCTACATTATCCCTATGCCTCTACGCTCATTTCACTCATTTTGCTCCGTACGTAGTCACTTGTTGAAATCTCTAGAAAGACAAATACTCCGTATTTGGGAACAAAGGGAAGATTTTACTCTGTATTTGGGAACAGAGGCATGATTTTACTCCGTATTTGGGAACAGAGGGAGTGTCACCATATGGAGGGAACAGAGGAAGCTTGAAATATGAACATGTCAATGGGAGGGAGTAAGCCCCATGCATGCATGCATGCATGCAACATGCAACACTCACACGTACACATGGACGCACGCAACACTCACGCACCCATGCGGCACACAACACACGACGCAACACACACACTCACACTCACGTGCTCAACCTACTCCCTACGTCCATGAAAGACTGTACATTTAGAGATTTAAACATTGACCAGGGCATAATTAACACCCAAAAGTAGCAGACTTATGTGTGCATGCGGCCATTGAGAGAAGAAGATTGAATGAAGGTCGTTGCATGCTGTAATTAAGGATAGACATGTAACCTATACCTAGAGCACAAGTTGGTGCATTAGTCAATCAGTATCGATTTAGATTAAAGGGTAAATGCATTGGAAGTGTAGATGTACTACACTCTTTGTTTTTAGCTGATTTCTTTGCTTTGCCAACTGACAGGTGGGACCCAGAAACTAGGTGACAATTTAACCAGTCAACAAAGTGCCACGTCGACTATGTGGCCGGTCAGTAGGGTGCAATACGTTGCTCTATGATGAGCTAGTGATCGTATAATCATCGCAAAACTATATATAGTGATCGTAAAGAGAGTATTGTTACATACTTTGACCGCCAGTGTATTTTTCTCGTTTCTAATTAAGCCATATTAACCGGAAAGGACGCAATATGGACTAGTACTAGTATTGCTTTGATGTGTCCCGTCAACTCGCCAAACGAGGAGAAGCTTGCTTACTACGCCTCTCCCTCGCCCACGCGCGTGGTGGTTCGCAGGACGAGGAGATGGTTTTGAGTACAGCGCCCTCTCCGTCTCCCTCTCCCTCACGGTGGACGGGCAACAGTTCAATCGGTGTCAGATTGCCGAAAGCATAATGTGTACTATAGTATCATCATTGTTGGACCTTCCGAAGAGGCGAAGAGCCAAGTGCAAGGTTCACATGAGTACGAATTGTTGAACCTCCCGAAGAGGCAAAGAGCCAAGCGCAAGGTTTTATAGGAGTTGTCGTCCTAGTAGGAGTGTACTACACAGAGTACAACTATAGCGAACGATAATACTATATGATGCCGCCAAGTCACGTATATCCAAAGTTGTGCCACCTTTTTTTCTCAAAGAGCATGTTGGAGCCTGTGCAACAACCACACAACTTGCACGTACACATAACACATTTACTAGTAATAAATTCTAAAGGACAAATGCCAGTATGCCACATAAGTTCATCTCCAATTCATGTGATAAATTTGTGCACGACTAGTCTACATATATTCACAGCACTACCGTTCACAATTTACCGAACTCCACTTACACGTTATAGATGGGCTACATGTCCTCCTCGAGGTTCTAGTCCCATGTGTTCTTCATGGATGGCACGATCGATAGCGGTGGGCAACGGGAATCATTATCGCAGCTTTCTAGTCCCGTTCCACACGATGGAGACTCATCCAAGATGAAGCGGCATAAACCAGGGATAGCGTGTCCCAGCATGTCGTGCATCCGGCGGTGCACACTGAAGACACAACCATGCTTCATGAATGGCAGGCCTTCCGTGTCGTGCACGGAAGGTGGCATCCGCTTCACAATGGGGTAGTTGTCCCCAATGAAAAGCAAGTACTCTCCAGGAGTGTTCCTCGGGACTTACGTGGCATCATGGGGGTCGAACTCGGTGTCATTCATCTGGTACACGCGACATCTCAGATCTGGACACATGGTGACGTACATAGTCAAGGTCCATGCATAATAATGTTGTGCTCAAATATGGCAGTCACTAATACTGTGCAGCAAATAGTACTACTCCGGTATAGAGGAAGTAAAATAACCGGCTTATTATATATAGCCACTCTTGGCTACATGGATGAGATAGTAAGACATGGAAAAACAAAAATGGTGGCAGCTAGTGGGTTCAAGTCTTCAAGGGCCTAGCTAGCTATAGGCGTACTCCATGGTAAAAAGTACTCCTACTAGTATGTAAGTAGAGTAATAGTACAACAATGAAAGAGAAGGCGAGAGGGTTAAAAAATGGCATACCCGGGTAGAAGGTGACGGTTCGATCATGGTAGATTGTGTGACCATGTTGCACATCAGTGGTACCATGGGTAACGACTGCTAAGATAGTTGATCCCAATATGCCATAGTCAGCTACAAGGCTCCAGGTTAGACCGAATCGCTGATGCAAATGCACATCCAGGATCGGCAATCTTATTTTGATCGCGGGATGACTGGTCCCTACAAAATAATGGAGTACCGTTAGGGATGCAAGTGATGGTTTGTGCATTCCATTTGTAATCTCCCGTACCGCAGGATGGTAACCAGATGAAACAAGTCCCCTGGCTTGTCACCGCGAATATGCGGCCTAGATGCCGCACGGCCGCTTCAAACGTGTAGGGGTACAAATCTGCCGCCACCAACATGCGCCAGCCTCTGCCGTTAGTGCCTCTTGCATTGATGGCAATCCTTATGTCGAACACCACGATGAGATAGTAATCGTCATTGCCACGTTGCTTTGTTAGCGGGTTCGCAATTGATATCTTCTTCAATCTCATGTTGGCATCATCATACGTATTTAAGCCCAGCCAGTCCAGAGGGCCGATCCCAATGGTGGAGAAGGGGTCTATCGGAACGGCCGCACTGCTGTGGATGTTGTGCAAAATGATGGTGGTATCCGGCTGGGGGTATGCAAGCCAATCTTCGTTGGCACCGACCCAGATCTATATATAAGACGGTGGGCAGCGGAGAAATTACGGGATGGAAATGTAATAACTAAGTACTACATGATCAAACTCCATTACTGACCTGCTCATCGGACAAAATCCGACTACCTCTCAACGTCGGCAACTCTAGCGGAGTCAACGTGCAACCATGGCCAGGGAGCGGTGGACTGTTCGAAGGATTGTCCAATAGAAGAACCTTCTCATCGAGGACGCATGGAAGACCAACATACATGGCCTTTTCCCAAGCCATTTTAAGCATCGCCTTGAAAAATTTGGTGCAGGAAGCACCGAGTCTTGCGATGGTGAGGACGTCGGAGCGGCGTGTAATTTCTCCTAGAGGATCGTCGTCCAAGGTCCCCCAGCCCCGACGAGGAGGAGAACCGCCTGGCGAATCCATGGGAGCAGCGACGAACTGCCTTCTCTTCGGCGGGAGGGGAACTGGCGTGGAGGAGATAAGAGCGTAGTAACCGTAGGGCCTCGTCCCTTCCAACTGTAGCGAAGGGGTACTAGCATTATGGGATGTTATGGGATTGCATTATACTGTAAATAATAGCACTAGTAAGAAATTTTTGGCACTAGCTAGTAGTGTTTGGCGTGGATTAAGAAATTTTGGGTATGTTTTTGCTATTTTTTGTACACGCCAACTAGTGTCAAAAAACGTCTTACATTATGTGACGGAGGAGTACGTACTCGTACTGTAGCAGTACTAGTACTGCTTTCTCAACTAGTAGTGCGAGGGTACTACTAGAGCTATGTATTGTACAATATAGTGCACCCGTTTTGGACTCTTGAATCTCAGGGCCAAGGAGCTACAGTTGGAAGTGGAGGGTACTACTGTTCTCTAGAACCATCGCTGTACTATCAGTGCAGGGAAAGTACACCTGTGTAGTGGCCTAGTGGGTACTCTCGATGCTCTATTCAACCACTCCTCTCACGTAGCTGGCATACTCAGGCCCTCCACTATGTAGGCCAAAACCGGTGCCAAATTCACTTTTTGAACATTTGACACCGGTGTCCTACATTGCCTAGCCGATGCCATATAAAACTTTCAGGGCATCGATGCTTCTACTTGCTCCAACGCCATATTTGGTTGAGGCAATAAACAAAGCATACACTATACTTTTGCATGCGAAGCACCACCAGCACCACTAGTGAGACACTGATTTGAGCAGATATATTTTTAGTTTATAGCTAGGTGGGCCAGAGGTGGATGGATGCCAAATCCTTCATGTTGTGGTGCCGGTGCTAAATATTTTTCATTTGGCATCGAAGTGTATGTGGCAAACTTTTTAGATTTCTGGCACCGAACACATAGTGGAGGGCCTCAACCGCTCCTCTCACGCACACACTAGCATCATATTTATCAGCGACGGTTACTGCGGAGGCAGAACATTTGAGTTATTTGATACAACGAGACTAGGCTTTTCGCTCCATTTGTGGAGGTGTAATGGATCTCGTAGAACTTTGTTAGTAGTTCCTTCTTTATGAATGAGATGAAGCAAAGCTTTTGCCTCCGTTTCAGACAAAAACATGTAAAGAGGAATTTCTTTTATAGTAGAGCCGATAATGGAGTGAAGTCCATGCATGCAACACCACAAGCTACAGAGTAGTAGTAGAGCACTTTACGTACAGAGCCATATTGCACAGTTCCCAATGTCCCGCCAGGCTTTTCTGGCTCCTTGGGCTTAATTGGGAGGCGCTAGTATAAATATGCTACTAGCTGATGAGGAAGGTGCAAGCGAGGTGCGGCTAGGGCGAGCATGCGAGCCACGAGATGCTGGGAAGGAAAACCCGTTCACATGGCTAGGCTATCCAGTGCACCCAGAGTGTGGTGCCGCACGTCCGTTTGACTTCAAAACTCAAACAACCCGTGTAAAATATTGGCTCGCAGCAAAGTTACTATTTAAAAAAGGCCGCCGTGTGGTTGGCCGGGATCGAACCCACAAAACGAGGTATACACTCCCGCGACCACTAGTAGTACTCGTTGGAGTACAACGCAACCTAGAATCGCCTTTTGTCGCTAGTAGTACATTGTTCCTTACAAGAAACCCCTAATAATGCAAGAAACCACTAATAATGCCAAGATACTACTACCACTTGCATACGTGGCAGACTTAAGATAAGGCTACCTTATCAACCATTGTACATGCTCTTACCAACCAGCCCTACCAAGAAACGGCTACTCTACAAAGTGTTGTTATATGCACGTTTCAACCCATGGCCCTGTTTGGATACATTTGTTGTCAATCTAACCCTGCCATCCAAACACCACTTTGGTTAGAGTTAGTTCAGGGTTAGAATCTAACCTGTGACTTAAAGTATCCAAACAGGGCCCACGTCGCCCATTAAGTCAACGCCTTCTATTCCACCGGGCGTTATGACTTGTGGGACCTACATGTCAGCATGCAAAAAAATCCCTGAGTGACCTCCTACCTCCGGCCCGTCCACCTAGTCATCCTCGGATATGGGACGCAGCTACCGCCGCCGGCAGAAGGCGAGGTCAAAACCGCCGATGGTGTGGAGCCCATCTTGCGGTAGCCCGGATGCCATCTCCGTCCGGCGCTCACGGCCGCGAGCTAGCCAAGATAACTCCGCCCAGCTGCTTGTCTGCAAGGTTTGCTAACTAGATTGGCACGGCGGCGCGACGACTTGCTCGCGCGCGCCGCGCTAAGGCCAGCCGTCTGGCTCGAGCGAAGGCCAGCGTGGCATCTTTCTCGCTCGAGAGTCACGCTCGGGCCAACCTGCCAACCCGTGCGGAGGCCAGCACGACGTCCGACCCGTCCGATGGAGCGGCGACCAACTCGCTCCTCACCAGCGCTACTGACGAACATGCATCACTACTGTTTGAAGTAATGTTCAGGAAAAATAATGATTTGAGGGGGAATAACAGGATAGAAGGTCAGATGTGGGTCCCTCGTGTCAACGGTCAAACAAAATGTGTTGGTTTAAGCTGCCTCATCAGCACGGACATGTGGGCCAACCCTGTCATAAATGGGTTTAAACTAACCTAACCGGTAGGTAGTAGTTTTTGGTGTGGATTAAGAAATTTTCGGTATGTTTTTGCTATTTTTTGTACAATAGATTCTTCCTAGGGCTGGTTGAAAGTGGCAGTTTTTTGTTAAATACTCTACATATTGTAAGTAGGAGTGAAAGTAAAGCTTTGGAACCCAATAAGCAAGGCTAGTTACATAGTGCATATGTGTACATGATTGAAAGTAAATATCAACCATGAGTGACTAATATCTTGATGGAAAACTCGAAACTATGGAATACTAGGGATTTTTTTTTTGCATGTCTGGAAATACTAGCAATGTTCATGTGCGTTGCAACGAATCATAATTAGAATAATACTTATTCACAAACTTGATACAAAACACTCTAATTTTGATATACATATATCGCTAGAGATATATTATGTTTCAATCAGGATATATTCCTTGGGCTGTTTTGGTGAGGTCAGGGAGGGATGTGGTTGGTTTTAAGATACTAATTATGGGTTTTTCTGCAAATTGGTAGACAAGTGGGATGTTTGTGAGAAAAGGCAACAACTTACCTCACAGTCGTTAGATGTAGATCTAATGGTCACAAACGATGGATGACAGACACACCATCATCAACAAGTTAGTCTTCTATAGGAGTACTAGCAAGGTCCGTGCATTGCACGGAACATCAAGGTGCATTTTTTTATAAAAAGCACTAGTTGTGATTGACCCATGCGGGAGTAATCCCATGTGTAAAAACTAATGATATCTCGAGAACTAGGATATAAGGTGAAGAGGAGTGGTGCATGGTGGTGATTGGTGGTCGAACTGAGCGGGGGCATGGGGACTGACGACGCCGACAGCGGCCACCAGGCCAGTTTGTTCCAATGGCATCCGTTCTTAATTTCTCAACAACGAGGTTGTTGGAGACAAGGATGAACGAGGGAAGGCCTTGTACGCAAATGTGGAGAGGGGTGAGGGTATCTTTTAGTTTAATTTCCATCAGTCAGATATAGATCGGACGGTTTGTATTGGAAGATGCCACACGTACCACCATCACCAACTCGGTTTTTTTATAAGAGAATAAATATAAGTATGGAGATACAAGCGTATTATCGATACTTGTTTCCGTAAACTAGCATCTACATTATATTCAACGCCTCAGCATGTGAGGCCTTAGCACAATGACTTCTCGACTGTGTAAAACAAAGGTTTTCCCGTCGCCGATAAGGAGGGGGTGATGGCGGCGCGCTTTTTGGCTTGCTCTAGTCCTAGTAGTCATACTAGCTGGTCTAAGCACGTGTAGATTTATTCTTTTTCACGTCTCGTGTTCACCATACTTCCACGACTGTTGATGAATAGACGGTGAGTTATTCATGGGGAAACCCTTGTTGAGCGTGTTTGCGAGAGAGAGAGACAATGTGCGTGTGTGATATGTCTAGAGACTGAGACAATGATAACAGATTCTTTGTGTCTATGTGTGTGGAGGATAGAGAGAGACATGTACATGGGGCTTTGTATTGTGTAACATGGAGACACATATACATAATGAGAGAGTGAGTGTGCGAGATACACATGCGGACATGGGGACAGATGAGGATCTAGATTGATGGCTGTTTGTGCGTGTCTGTGTGTGTTTGTGCGCGCGTTTCTGTGTGAGAGGGAGTGTGTGTATGTGGAATAGAGAGACCACTAATGATGTAAACCTAGTATAAGGGAAGGGGGAATGGTGTGACATGTGTAGTAGCGGGATAGCATGGGTGCGGGCGGGGGAGCAGGCTATTTGGAAGAGACATTGATTGTGTGTGGGAGAGGCATGTGAGAGCGAGCGAGAGAGAGAGAGCTAGCGACGGAGAGAGAGAGAGAGAGATAGGGGGCAAGAGAGAGAGAGAGAGCGAACTAGCGACGGAGAGAGAGAGAGAGAGAGAGAGAGAGAGAGAGAGAGAAAGAGAGGGGGCGTTTGTGTCCATAAATGGCGTATAGATAGGGAGACAATGTTGATGTTGTTTAAAATTGGCCTATGTACGGAGATGCAAGGGAAGCGAGTCATCGTGTGTGTGATAGGGACTTCATGAGAGATCTAGAATAGGTGGTGTAGAGAACAATGTGCTAGATCGAGAATGATGATACATTAGGGAGCTATGGAAAGAGTCACGATATATATGTATACATGGAGGAGCTGGCGCGGGTCCGCATGTGGGAGAGATAGAAACAGGAGAGTGGTGCACAAGGAGACAAAGTGTGCTTGTTTTGCAGTGGGGATTGTGTGTGAGGTGAGTGTGCGAGAACCACATAACTAGGGAGATAAACGTTTGGGGGCAACGTTTTGTGTGTATGGGAAAGATACACTGTACATAGTGCGTGTGCTTGGGAAAGAGAGATGTCGGGTGACCAAGCTAGAGAGTGGGGGAAGAGATGTGTGCATGCCCAAGAGACAAAGTGATAGAGACCTATATTGGGGTCCGGACTTTAGAAGAGAGAGGGGTGTTAATGTGCTCGTGTGTT
>LR738711.1:302556243-302640248 GCA_902687465.1 Secale cereale
TTGGCTTCAGATAAAGAGTGAGATGTTTATATTTGAGGGAATTTAGCGTAATTGAGATATACATGGTCAATAGTGTGTGCACTCAAGGTTGATCAATTTGTTTCACAGTTTGGACTATGAGATAACGATACTTTTGAACATGTGTGATATACTTTGATGTACCAGAATTACAAACCTAAGATTGGAATTTTGGAATTCGACTGCATCATTAGCTTTTGTAATTCATTTAAATGGAGGTACATTTTTAAGCCGGGATTTCGTGATTTCAAATTCATATATCAAACCTAGAGATATACACACACGGGCATGTTCAAACTTTATAATCATCCACTTTATTCATAAACATACACATTTTTGCTTTTGTCATCATATTTAGGATAAACACATTTGGAATTTCATTTGAACTGGACCATATGATGGTATTCGCTTGTAGTAGCTCAATGATCCACATTTGAATTGAATGGACAATCTAAGTTTCGAGTTGGAGACATTGATTTTCAAAACATGCACTTTTTTTGTGTGCAAAACAAACAAATTCTCGGCCATGATATCATAGTCGGCCGTACAAGAGCAGAACATAATTTCAGGCGCCAAAAGCTTTCAAACTTCCCGCTCACATCGAAATATCTCACGCCAGAAAGTTTAGCCCTGCAATATTCCTGTTTTATCCCTGCCACATGAACGGAAAAGGGCTCCTTTGGTAACTCCATTGTTTTCCCCTCTTTGCCCCCAACATTCTTCCCCGAGCCCCTCCCCGACCCCCCAACCACGGCAAGCCGCCAAATCTAGTTCTCCACCGCAGCGGTGGACCTCACAACCCGACGGATCTACCTTCCGCACCTTGGAACCCCCAACTGCCAACTCACCACTTCACCGGAGCCGCTTCAGCGACTAGCTTGTACATCGCTCCAGATCTCCTTGACCGCCATCATGGTCCACCGCACCGGATCTGCTTAACCGACGCCCTCGTCCACCACAATGTAGGCCCTTCACTGACTCCCTCGTTCTTCCCTTCGCCGGCCCTTCATACAAGCCCTCGTCCACCGCAATAGATCCGCCTCACCAAAAGCACTGTACAACGCGCCCGCCGAAGCCTTCGTCCACTGGACCGGACCCGCTCCACGGGCGCCATATTCAACTCCACCGGCACTGCTTTACCGACGCCGCAGCCTCATTAGGTTATTTCGATCTGTACTCCTTCAGTTTTTCTCTTTATCGTGCAACTGTTCAGTTACCAGAGATGAGCTTTCTTGTATGTCGACAGGCGAAGCAACCGTTGCACCGGAGCCGCTTCAACGACGGCGACAGCCGGCCCAAACTCAACCGCAAAACGAGCACCATCAACGATCCTTAGCTATCAAGTATGCCAACGAATACATGTACGCCGCCGAGAATCAGGTACTATTATCCAACGGCCGGTGCCTACGTTCACTTTCTTGGCATAAGCACCGCACCTATGAATTTCTTCAAGGCATCATTCAGTTTTTCATGAGACACGTTATTGTGCTTGCACCTGTAGGGCCAAACTTCTGGCAGTGAACATGTTACATGTGCTAAATTACATACTAGTGCACATATAGTTAATATGCTTTAGTTTTGTCCTAAGTATTACTGTACTTCCTAGATATCACTGCCTATTATTTGACTTCTTGCATGCTATATTTATGATAACGGTGTTGTTCTGATGCCACCTATTGGTTCCATTAGACCGCTTCATGTTCTCTATGCTTAATCACACATCAGCAAACTAGCATGTGGTTCCACTGGTTTTTGTTCGTTTTACCCTACATTTTCTGATGCTAGCTATTACATCACTGCTACGAGCCTCTGTTCATTACTTTTGTGTGTGTTCTTGATCTTCCCAAGTTGCATGACTAATTTGATGCTTCTATTAATTATGGAGCTGCCAACCCCATCAAGCAAAATATTTGTTCTTTTGGGGCTGGCACCTCGAACAAGCATAAAATAGAGGGAAGCAGATATATTGTCGTGTATGCACACACCCTTCTTTCATTAGCTTAGATGAACCATTGATGATCAGTTCGAATCAGTGCATGCGATTAAAATTAATTTTACCTAAATAGAGGGTGGAAAATAAACTACAACAAGTAGATTTAAAACCACGGGATGCTGACGATATCTTCAAGGAACATTGCAACAGCAGCGATGCTTCACATCAACATATGGTAAGCCACTGTTTTAGTACATGTGAAATGTAATGAGTGTGGGCTGCTTTCTTGGCTTGTGCCCTCAACCTGTAATCCTACAGAATAAAAAATAGTTCAATTGTCTGCTTTCTTGTATTGCTTGATTCGAATGCTTGTCTGTTACTTGTTACGCTATACCTGAGTTGGCCAATATGTCGGCAGTGCCTGATGTACTATCGTAAAGAAAAGCATGCCTAGTTCATTTGAGTCCTTAACTTTTCCTCTGAACTTCATCACAAGACTGTCTTCGTAGTTTATATGAGGCCACACTGTTAAGTGCTTTCTCAGATTATTTCAACTGCTTAGATGCCTTGGCGGCTTAAATATAGCGGTGGTACACTCCCTTTCAAGTTTTCATCTTTCCATTTTAATTTCTTTTCGGCTGATGCTTCTTCGAACCATTTAGATATAGCTTGCCATGCTCGGCAATAATTCGTATGTCATTTACCATGTAAGCTTACTGCCTAGATCATGCGATAACTATCTCTTACTTATGTCCAGCGGAAACCTTTCAGGATGCCGTTCACACTAGGACACAATGTACAACCCCATAATCTATTTGTGGAAGCAGTGTGCCATCCAGGTTACCAGATGGTAGCAGTTCAGAGGCAATACCGCCAGAGAGCAGTCTGAGCACATATATTATAGTTCTTGAGGCTCTACTAGAGGCAGAAAGATATGGTGTGGCTGCCATGAATGAGGTAATTTTGATCTTGAAGCTGGAAATTACGCAATTAGCTGCACGCATTATGCAAGCAACCCAAGAATTGGAGGAAGTAAGAATGTTGCATTTGAAGACGGAGGAGGTCCTGCTGCTTCTGCTATGTGATGCCCAAGGTAATCCTAGTTCTTCTTTAGATAGTTGTTGAAATTGTCATTAAATTATTGTACTTGCATGTTGTGTCATGTCTCTGAATGGATTATGTTGTAAGACCCCCTATGTTGTCCATCTGTTGTAATGATCCAAATTTTTTAGGCGAGGTAATCCTCAGTACTTGTATGATTGACATAAGGTGAACTGTTTTTCATGTGAGCATATTGTATTGGATGAAATAACTGTTTGACTCAAAGTGTATCCAACCTACTAAATTCGAAGGTCACAGCATTTCTAATTCATATTCATATATAAAGGTGGAAACAATCTTTGTTGTGGGTTTGAAGAAATAAATAACAAAATGTAGAATTATCTGTGGATATTCTTAATCGAATAAAAATTGGATTTGGATTTAGTTGCCAGGGCCCAGGGCAAATGTGAATGCTAATTCTCCCAAGTTTTGAACGAAGCGGCTAAACACCCACTATCATTTGTGGGATGCCCGAAGCAAGTGTTTGCGAGATGGAAATTACTGTCTACCGTGACACTTGACATCCTTATCGACCGGATTTACACTGCTGTCGATAGGGGTACACTAGTAACTTCAATCAGACGTGACACGACGGCCTCTGAGCCCATTCAGACACGGTGGGCGCCAAACGTGGGTGGCAAAACACATTTGATTCAAGCTCGTCAGAAAGACATGTGTCTCTCCCTCCATTTCCCCATTCATCCACGGTGGGCGGAAAAACAAACTCTCCTCGTCCGAAATCGATGTAGGCTAATATTTTACATAGGGGCAGATGTGTAACTTCCCTCAGACGTGACACAACCGCCCTACCCGTCAGCCCCGTTCATACACCATGGGCGCCAACCGTGGGCGGCAAAACACCCTCTCCTCGCCCGAAATTGTTACCGGCAAATATTTGGGAGATGCGAGATTACCTTCCTATCCCCAACCGACGTGATGTCCGAAATTTTAAATGGGGGATAAGTTCGTAACTTTGCCACATTTCAAACAAGCGCGTCCCAAAGTTTGAGATCCCCCTCCCCTCCATTTCCCCATTCATACACCGTCGGCACCACAACAACCTCCCCACTGCGGCCAGCCTCCTCCGTCCGCCACCCCATCCTCCACCTTGCCGGAGCCGCTACCCCTACCCCATCGTCCACTGCAAGAGATGGACGTCTCTCATCCACGGCGCCGGACCAGAATCCTTTCATCGCTTTGTCTCGCTTCATCGGCGCCGTCATCCACTTTGCCGTTGCTGATCCTGTGACCGCCTCGTCCACGGCAACATGATTTATCCCCCAAACCGGCCGTCTACCATCTAAAGTCTTCTTCCTCGCCGCCGACAGCCATCGCACCCGCATCACCCTCAACGTATCAGGAGGGGCCTACACGGCGTTGCAAGAGAGGTGGTACTCTTCCATATGTGCTTAAGTTATTTATCTCACCTGGAAAATAGATCTGAAATTGTTTACTGTACTTTTCTTGTCCGTACCAAATCGTAGTGGCTAGTTGAACGCAAACATTGGTTGCGAAGTAGCTTTGTCCGGTTTGCACCTTAAGATCCGCTATGTCACGGTCACTATACTCGTAAAGCTTATGGTTTCCCCCATTTATATTCACTACCATCATCGTAGGTGCTTCACTACCTCGTGTCGTGCTAGCACTGCTCCTCAAGACCTCAAGCCATCAAGCGAAACAACATGCCACTCATAATTCCAAACCTTACGTGTTGAAATACGAATCTGATATGATGCTCATATTACTAAAACAGAGAACATTTAATTGGTCACCTAACGTTCCTATATTCGTTTCGAAAAGCATGTGCGCCACCCACTGGTCCAGCTAGTTCCACTTTCCTGATTTTACTATTGATGCTTAGGGTTTTCCCCTTATATCTACTTTACTATGATCTGCGTAGGTGTTTTCTGTCATACTAGCATTACTCCACCCTTCAAGCTAAACAACACAAAACTCAAAATTCCAAAGCTTAGTTGTTCAAATATGATTGTGATATGATACTGATATTAGTTAACAGACACATTTAATTGATTAGCTAAAGGTCCCACTTGAGTTTCCAAATGCATGTCGCGAAATATAGAGAGACATCAGAATTGCATTTCTTTGTCACTTGTTGACTATACTTTCTTGTCCATACCAAATCTTAGTTGTTATTTCAAAGCAAACATCGGTTGCTAAATACCCTTTGCGCGGTTTGCAGCTTCAGATCTGCCATCCCACTGCCACAGTCAACACTATACTCATCATGCTTATGGTTTCCCCATTTTATGATGACCACGATCAGCCTACGTGCTTCGTGTCGTAATAGCACTGCTCCACCCATCGAGCTAAAAAAGCTTAGTTGTAAAAATTCATATCTGATATTATGCTGATGTTAGTAAAACTGGGAGATGTTTAATTGGTCAGCTAAATGTTCCTACCTTAGTTTCGAAATGCATGTGAGCCACATATGGAGAGACCGGAAGGAATAGTATTTCTGTGTGCGCTCTGGTTCATCATGGGTGGCCAACCAACATTGTATAGAAAGACTTCTAATATCTTCAACCTGCTTGCTCTTCTGCTCTTCTTTAAGATGATCCTCTTCTCTTGCGGTTGACTGGTCAGGTCGAGTTATTCTCCCTTAGTATATTTTGAATCTGTCAGGTCAGGTCGACTTGTTCTTCTTTACTATATGTTGTAGCTGTCATCTACGAAGTATCATCACTTTTGGAGCTCTCATATTTTGAGTAGTAGGCCACGTTATATTAATGCACACACCAAATTTCAACATGCATGGCACCTCTTAGAAGAATTTCAAAGATAGCACAAAGGGGTTTACATGGAGGAAGTATTGGATTAGAATCACTTCTGCATTACAAAGATAATCTCACTTTTTTTTATGTTTTCATGCATGTCAGGTATTGAACATCATCAAAATGAATATGAGCATGGGCGCATGAGAGGAATATTGCGGAATAATCCACTAGCTAACAAACTGGGCATGGTGGCGGATGGCCTATCTTATTCACCCATCAAGGTGCATGCTCTAACTTGGCAAGGTTGTATTGGTCACACATATTTTGCATCTGATCTCTTAAATTACTGTAGGATCGAAAGTATGTCTAGAGGGGGGTGATTAGACTACTTGTAAATATAAAAATTCTGCCTTTTGACAAAGAATAGTTTTTGGTAGTTTCACAATTATGATCAAGTCAAGAATCACCCTACACATGCAATTCTAGAGTATAAGCAGCGGAAAGTAAATTGCACATGTAGTAAAGAGAGGTGGAGAAGAGCAAACGCAATTTTGGAGACGCGGTGATTTTTCCCGTGGTTCCGATAGGTGGTGCTATCGTATATCCACGTTGATGGAGACTTCAACCCACGGAGGGTAACGGCTGCGCGAGTCCACGGAGGGCTCCATCCACGAAGGGTCCACGAAGAAGCAACCTTGTCTATTCCATCATGGCCTACGCCCACGGAGGGCTAGCCTTACTCGGGGTAGATCTTCACGAAGTAGGCGATCTCCTTGCCCTTACAAACTTCTTGGTTCAACTCCACATCTCGATGACGGAGGCTCCCAAGCGACACCTAACCAATCTAGGAGGCACCACCCTCCAAAAGGTAATAGATGTTGTAGATGATGATGAACTCCTTGCTCTTGTGCTTCAAATGATAATCTCCCCAACACTCAACTCTCCTCACTGATTTGGCTTTGGTAGAAGAAAGGATTGAGTGGAAAGCAACTTGGGAAGGTTAGAGATCAAGTTTCATATGGTAGGAGTGGAGCAACTTGATCTCAACACAAGGGTAGGTAGTTCTCTTCTCAGAAAGTGTAAGGTAGGAGTGGTAGTTCTTTCTGATGGCTCTCTCTCCACGAATGAAGAGGGGGTGGAGGGGTATATATAGCCTCCACACAAAATCCAACCGTTACACACATAATTGAGCAATCTCGGTGAGACCGAAGTGGACAACTCGGTCAGACCGAAAGTTCAAATAATGTGAACGTTGGGGTTTTCGGTGGGACCGAAAATACCATCTCGGTTATTCCGATTTGAGCCAAGACAGGAGCATGCCAATTTCGGTAAGACCGATTTTATCATCTCGGTGACACCGATTTGATGACATAGGGTTACAGAAGCTTGGCAGCCCATGTTTCGGTGAAACCGATTTCAAACTCGGAATATCCGATTTTTCTAGGGTTTGGCTTATGGCTGAGGTGGTTCATCTCGGTGTGACTGAGTTTGGATAATCGGTGTGACTGAGTTTGGATAATCGGTGGGACCGAGATTACTTATGATTGTATTTTGTAGTGAAGGTTGCTGATAGTTTAAGGAGATATATCACTAAGCACTTGAGCAACCAGATCATCAACATAACCTCATCCCCTTTTAATAGTATTGGCTTTTCCTATGGACTCAATGTGATCTTGGATCACTAAACCAAAAATGGAGTCTTGAGCTTTTGCCAATGATTGCCTTAGCATTTTGAGGGGTCCACTTCTTCAGTCATTGCCATACCCATATCACTGAACTTCTCTGAAATGATTCTCAAGTAACTATTAGTTCAATGATATATATGTTGTTATTAATTGCCAAAACCACTCGGGGATTAGTTGCACTTTCAATCTCCCCCTTTTTGGTAATTGATGACAACATATATATCAAAGCTTCGACAATGGATATAATCAATGAATAATATCGTCGCTTTGAGAAGTATGTGATAAGCAAGAGCTCCCCCTAAATTTGTGCATTATTTAAGATTTGCGTTTGAATGCAAATGCACAATCGATTAGGATCATGGGTTACTCTTCCATGTCACATACATCTTGGTGGAGCGCACAAAATGATAAGAATGAATAGCATGCACCCAATCACCAAGACAAGAGTAAATAGCCATACAAGATAGGAATAGCATATGATATGCATTAAGCACACATTAAAGCATAGTACGACTAAGCACTCATTAAGGTAGCATCAAACGTAGTATCAAGCACACTGAAAGTTTCGAAAACCAAAAGTATCAAAAGTATCTCAATGAGACCGCAAAAGAACGAAAGTGCAAAAGCGCAAAGACAACAGCACTCTCTCTCTCGAAGCCCTATGATCTATACAATTTCTCCCCCTTTGGCAACAAGTTACCAAAAAGTTTGAAAAATCATAGAGCTAAACGTCACTGTGGGCTCTGCTGGCGGCTCCCGAGTTCAGCTTCTTGGCAACAGTTGATTGCTTGACTTTGCTGGTGCCCTTCTTTGATTGCTGACCTTGTTGCTCTTTGGCAACAACCTTTCTCTTAGGCTTGGAAGTCACCTCTTCCTCAGCAACGAAATCAGAATCCTCATCATCGGAATTCTTTTCCTTTCTGGCTCTGGTGGCTGCAGGAGGCAAGCCACTTGGTGTACTCCTCTCACCATCATCAAAAGGACTACTAGTCTCAGGACTAGTGTCTGCTTCAGGAATATCTGCAATAGGTGACTCTGACCTGTTCTGACTGTCACTGACATCTGACATGGCTGACAACCTGTGAATAGATAAGGTATAGGCAGAGAAGAAGAGTTATAACAAACTGCAGAAGTTTTTGCAAAAGAAATGAGTTCAAATTTTAGTTTTAAGTTTTCACAGAAGGCATTTTGGTCAGACCGATTTTCAGTTTCGGTGAATCCGAAGTTTGTAACAGAAACTTTACACACCACTTTCGGTTTGACCGAAGTGGGTTTCGGTCCTGCCGAACCACTAGGGTTTCACTAAAACTATATTTCGGTCACACCGATTTGCACAACTCGGTTGGACCGAAAGGTGCAGTGCAATGGCTAGAGGCCGAATCGGTCACACCGAAATTTTAAAATCGGTTTCACCGAGATGTGTTCCGTGGAAACCTAACCCTAAGAATTTTACTCGAAACTAGTTCAAACGAACCGATCTGGTGTAAAAGAAGATTTCAATCGTGGCCAGATATTGGGCAAACCAAACGTGCATTGAATCGGAGATGGGAGCACGAGTGGGATCAAGACTCACCCTAACTTGGTGGAGTCTCTCTACGGCGGCAACGGCGCGGAGAAGAAGTCCGTTGACAGCGGTGGAGACCTGCGGCGAGTGCGCACAGGTGACGACGGCGACGATCCAGAGATCAGGGCGACGGCAGCAGGGGATGTGGGAGCGAAAACGTTTGAAGGAGTAATCAACGCGCGCTGCCCTCAGTATATATATCCCTTTGCTGTCGGTGGGACCGAGTTGAAAAACTCGGTGTCACCGAGATGGATAACTGTCAGGCAGTTATGCATTTCGGTCACGCCGAAAATTACAACTCGGTTTCACCGAGATGAAACCTAGATCAGTCTAAATGCTTTCGGTTTGATCGAGTGGGAGAAAGTTGGTCTGACCGAAAATCACTTAGAAGGTTTTGGAAGTTAGCCCTTGACGGATCGGTGGCTCCGAGTGCTCCTCACTCGGAGGGTCCGAAAATGACTTGTTCAAAGTTTGTGATATAAGCATGAATAGAATTTGAGACAAGAAAGCATAGATAGCTAGGGGAGGTACTTAGGCATTCTTGTCCATCCATTTGGCCAGAAAAATCAAAACAACCAAAACAACAAATGGATGTCCTCGAATGGATAAAATCATGCATTCAACATGCTCACACAATAAGATAGCAAATGAAATATGTGTCAAACATGCACAACCAAAACTCTAGCAACTAGCACACAATTTGTCGATGACTAGGTCATCTTTATATGAGTATTTTGACTTAGGAGCCAAATGAGAACATTTGATCAT
Organism: Secale cereale; assembly: GCA_902687465.1. Classification (NCBI taxonomy): domain Eukaryota; kingdom Viridiplantae; phylum Streptophyta; class Magnoliopsida; order Poales; family Poaceae; genus Secale; species Secale cereale. The sequence goes on from LR738711.1 coordinate 302,566,048, forward strand.
AGGTCATACTCATCGTTTAAGCACAAGTGGGGTTACCACTTTTACATAAAGCATTGATGTGTTCACATCATTTGGAGATGCTTTAGCTCAATTTTTTAGAGCAAAGCTCCCCCTAGATGTGAGAATCCCTTTTAAAGGGTCAAACTAACCTTGGGTTGTCGTAGAAGACTTCATGTAGATGTTGAAGATGTGGATGCTCAATGTTGATGTAGATCATCAAGAGTTGGGAGCTATCCTTTGGATTAGGGCACTTTCAATACCTACATGGGTTAGTCCCACAAGGAACAAACAAGGATATCCATAGACATAGATTGTAGTTCACAATAGATGATGTCCATGAAAGCAATGATTACCTTGTCCCTTGACCTACCAACAAGAGAGTTTGTGACTCCATGAACTAGTGCATGATGTGGAAGTTGATTGCACAAGTTCTTGCCAAAATGAATGTGAGTGAAGTATGTTGGCGGAGTCACCCTCAAGAACCTTCTAGTTCTTCTTCTTCAGGATCCACATCATCTTGATGGGAATCCTTGGGGTTGTAGTTGAGCTTGACGAAGTAGAACTTGACGTGTCCTTGGGAACCCACTTGACCATGGCTTGAGGTGCTTCAATGAATGCATCAATCTCCTCTTGAAGCTTGTCCTTGGCTTTTAGCTTGTGGTCTTGTGGTGGAAGGTCATCTTGAGCTTGTTCCACATTGGAAGAAGTAGGATCATACTTCTCTTTTTGAGAAACAAACTATGGAGTAGGATATTGACCTTCTTCCCACTCAACACCTTCGGCGTTGAACTTTCGCTCAAAACCAATCCCTTGATTCTTCCGGTGCCTTCCTTGCTTGCGAATAATTTCCTCAAAGTTCTTGCTTCCGGTAAGACTCTTGTAGACACCTTTCTCTATGATCCCTTTCAATAAACTATTCTCTTGCTCAAGTGTAACTTGGCTTGAAACATTGTTAGTGGAATCAAGAGAACTACTAGAAGTAACAACATTAGATTTAACATGGTTATTGTTACTGCTAGAGGAAGAATTTTTCTTATGCTTGTCATGCTTAGTCTTAATGGGTGGCAAGAAATTAGACAAGAGAAGTCGTTTGGCAAGATATGAAGAACTCTTCTTTCGAAGATCGTCATTGATCGCTTTTAGAAACTCATGTTCTTGCTCTAGAGTGAGCTTCTCGAAGCGTAGCTTCTCATGAGATCTTAAGAGCTCTCCATGATCTTCTTGAGTTGTTTCATGAGCTAACTTAAGAGTGTTTAGTTCTTTAGTTAGACGCTCAATCTCCTTCATAGCATTGTCATTCGACTCTTCTCGACTATAAAGACTACTAGCATTTTCATCGTTACTAGGCTCACTAGATTTATCATGCAAGAGCTCATCTTCACTAAGCAAGTCATCCTCATCACTATTGAAGTCAATGAATTTAGGGTGTGATACCTTGGGGCCTTTGGCCATGAAGCATCTTCCAATTCCCTCATTTGGTGAATCAAATAAGTCGTAGGAGTTGGAGTTGGAGGATACGAGAGCAAGACCGACAACACCTTCATCTTGACTGTAGTCGGAGTCGGAGTGATAGCTTCCATCGGATTGATTGTCGGAGTCGGAGCCGGAGACCCATTCACCTACATGAGCTTGATGTCTTCTTCTTGTGTAGCTCCTAGATGACTTGTCTTTCCTCTCCGAATCCTTGCTTCTCTGAGAGGGTCTTCGTTCATAACGATCATCTCTACTCCTTCTCTCTTTCCGAGGTGACTCATCTCTTGATCTTCTTCTTGGAGATTCTTCTCTTCTCTTGTGGGGAGCCGTACACTCATTTGAGTAGTGTCCGGGTCTTCCACAATTGTAGCAGTTTCGATCACGACTGGAAGATCTCTTTTCATCATATGATCTAGACTTTGAGCTTCTCTCTTTGCCTCTATTCTTGTAGAATTTGTTGAAGTTCTTAACCATTAGGCTTATCTCTTCATTGGAAATTAACTTGTCACTTGAGGTTGTGGGAGCATCACTTGTAGCTTTGTAAGCACCACTTGACTTGTTGTGAAGCTCTTCCTTATCCTTAAGTGTCATCTCATGAGCAACAATTCTTCCAATGACTTCAGTTGGCTTGAGAGTCTTGTAGTTTGGCATCATTTGGATCAAAGTGCACACGGTGTCGTACTTTCCATCCAAAGCTCTGAGAATCTTCTTGATGATGAATCGGTCGGTCATTTCTTCGCTTCCTAAGCCGGCAATCTCATTTGTGATGAGAGCAAGTCTAGAGTACATTTCAGCGACTCCTTCACCATCCTTCATCTTGAACTTGTCAAGTTGACCTTGAAGAATATCTAGCTTTGATTCCTTCACAGACTCGGTACCTTCGTGCATTTCAACCAAAGTATCCCAAATCTCTTTTGCATTTTCAAGACGGCTGATTTTGTTGAACTCCTCGGGACACAAGGCATTGAAGAGAATGTCACAAGCTTGAGCATTGTTTTGCAACATCCGCAATTCTTCCGGTGTAGCTTCGCGATCCGGAACTTTTCCTTCCTCGAAGAATTCACCTTGCATACCAACACGAATAATGCCCCATGCGGCTGGGTTATGACCAAGAATATGCATTTTCATTTTATGCTTCCAACTAGCAAAATTTGTACCATCAATGTAAGGACCTCTACGATAATTACCCTCACTAGACGCCATACTCTCCTAGGTTGTGAAACCAAGCTTATGGAGTCCAATGCAATGGAAACCAAAACAATGGAGACCAAAGCTCTGATACCACTTGTAGGATCGAAAGTATGTCTAGAGGGGGGTGATTAGACTACATGTAAATATAAAAATTTTGCCTTTTGACAAAGAACAGTTTTTGGTAGTTTCACAATTATGATCAAGTCAAGAATCACCCTACACATGCAATTCTAGAGTATAAGCAGCGGAAAGTAAATTGCACATGTAGTAAAGAGAGGCGGAGAAGAGAAAACGCAATTTTGGAGACGCGGTGATTTTTCCCGTGGTTCCGATAGGTGGTGCTATCGTACATCCACGTTGATGGAGACTTCAACCCACGGAGGGTAACGGCTGCGCGAGTCCACGGAGGGCTCCACCCACGAAGGGTCCACGAAGAAGCAACCTTGTCTATTCCATCATGGCCTACGCCCACGGAGGGCTAGCCTTACTCGGGGTAGATCTTCACGAAGTAGGCGATCTCCTTGCCCTTACAAACTTCTTGGTTCAACTCCACATCTCGATGACGGAGGCTCCCAAGCGACACCTAACCAATCTAGGAGGCACCACCCTCCAAAAGGTAATAGATGTTGTAGATGATGATGAACTCCTTGCTCTTGTGCTTCAAATGATAATCTCCCCAACACTCAACTCTCCTCACTGATTTGGCTGTGGTAGAAGAAAGGATTGAGTGGAAAGCAACTTGGGAAGGTTAGAGATCAAGTTTCATATGGTAGGAGTGGAGCAACTTGATCTCAACACAAGGGTAGGTAGTTCTCTTCTCAGAAAGTGTAAGGTAGGAGTGGTAGTTCTTTCTGATGGCTCTCTCTCCACGAATGAAGAGGGGGTGGAGGGGTATATATAGCCTCCACACAAAATCCAACCGTTACACACATAATTGAGCAATCTCGGTGAGACCGAAGTGGACAACTCGGTCAGACCGAAAGTTCAAATAATGTGAACGTTGGGGTTTTCGGTGGGACCGAAAATACCATCTCGGTTATTCCGATTTGAGCCAAGACAGGAGCATGCCAATTTCGGTAAGACCGATTTTATCATCTCGGTGACACCGATTTGATGACATAGGGTTACAGAAGCTTGGCAGCCCATGTTTCGGTGAAACCGATTTCAAACTCGGAATATCCGATTTTTCTAGGGTTTGGCTTATGGCTGAGGTGGTTCATCTCGGTGTGACTGAGTTTGGATAATCGGTGGGACCGAGATTACTTATGAGTGTATTTTGTAGTGAAGGTTGCTGATAGTTTAAGGAGATATATCACTAAGCACTTGAGCAACCAGCTCATCAACATAACCTCATCCCCTTTTAATAGTATTGGCTTTTCCTATGGACTCAATGTGATCTTGGATCACTAAACCAAAAATGGAGTCTTGAGCTTTTGCCAATGCTTGCCTTAGCATTTTGAGGGGTCCACTTCTTCAGTCATTGCCATACCCATATCACTAAACTTCTCTGAAATGATTCTCAAGTAACTATTAGTTCAATGATATATATGTTGTTATTAATTGCCAAAACCACCCGGGGATTAGTTGCACTTTCAATTACTTCTATTTTGTTACACCATCTGCTTAGTTTAAGCATCATATATGAGTATATGCCATACCTATCCATTTTCTATACCTATTCCATGTGTCTTCATACTATGTTTTTCCAGTCAAATGTTGTTCTTTCGTAACAGATGTCCAAAAGGAAGATGGTGATTTTAGATCCTCAAGGAGTACAAACTAGGTATTTGGAAAAGGTAGTGATACCTGTTAAATCAGATAGATCAGCAGCCACAGAAAACACATGCCCAACTGTAACAATCTTTACCCCTACTCCAGTGGCCAAACGCCTATTAGAACTGCTGACAGCCCAGCGTCAGGTACTGTCTATGATATCAATTCAAATTTTGAACTCCTAAATTTCTTCATGTGCCTTACCTTCTCTCTTGTATGAAAACTAATTTCAGATGAATCTCCTTGATCAAAGGATCATAGGATCTCACGACAATACCGGGCTCTGCATTGCTCTTGTCAGTACCTCTTGCCCTTTGTCAGCATACTTACACTCATTGCTGTTTGATTATGTAGCATCACTGTAAATGTTCGCTTCTTTATCCTCCCTTTGCTTGAAATTATAAGATCTATATTTACTCTTAGATAAATGTTGAATTAACACAATGGTTATGAAGTTTTTGATTGCTCATGTAAGTACTTGTTGTCATGTACTCCCTTTGTATCGAATTAATTGTTGATCAATTGGATGTATTTAGAACTTAATAGTGCTAGATACATCCATTTGAGGGACAACTAATAACGGACGCTGGTGGTATTGATGTACATGCATCGTGAGATAGTTGATTGTCTAGCATTACTCTGCATCTTATCTGCCCTGCCCTCCACTTTCTCCAAATTATCATATCTACATTTACTCTTACCAAAATGTTGAATAAAGCCAATGCCACTGCACACGTTGATGTCTGCATTCCTCTTGTTAGTATCTTTTGCCTTGTAACGATGTACTTAATTAATTTCTATTTGCTTATGTATCATCAGTCTGCACCTGAGCTTCATTATCCACTATTTCTTCTAGTATTATTTGATCTATATTTAGTCTTTGCAAAATGTAGAATAATGGCAATGCTTATAAAGAATTTTCTTTGGGGAATTATTTGAATTGTCTTTCCATCAACATGGAGAAGGGCTTTGTCCAGCCAGTGTTAACGTGTAATGTAAGTTCATCCTTCTCAAGCCTTCAAACTTTGTTCTAGTATAGATTTGGATAAGCATCATTTCCTCCACTGTTGTTTACATCTGATTGGATGTTTGCAACAACTACCAGTTTTAAATTGTATTTGTAAAAACATGTTCCTTATGCAGAACAGATCCATTTATTTGCTTATATAATTGTGAAACCTGTTACGTGTCTCCTTGTTTCTCTTTCAGAGTCGTATCTCTTATGCCAGGCAGAACTTTAGGAAAGATAGTCAGCCAAACCATCTTCAGGATAGCGAGATGACCCCAAGGTCCTGTCTTGATGAAGACAGTGTGTTGAAGCTACTCACCAGCAGGTGTGAGACAACCTCTGTGCAGTCGCTGCCTCAATCAGTTCGACTTCTTCAGTCTCAAATTAAAGAGGAAAAGCTTGCTTCAGCTCAGTTCCGACTTGAAGTCAAGGATGTAATGAAGATGTCAGGGGACTGCCTTGCGCAATATGGTGCCATATAGCTAGGGATGAAGCATCTATCATTGACACAACTGAGGTCTCATCAGCTTGTTCGGCTGCTTGCGGGGCCCGAGCTTGCCAGGTCTAGTGCCTTCTGAAGTGCTCTCAGTTTTGTATATTCTTTTGTCGGCGCGTTTATATGCACTGGTGGCGACCTTTGATGCCGAGTGTATGAAATCCGCAGTCATGTTGCGCTTTACTATCATCGGTAGCGAACTTTGATTCCCAGTGGATGTAATATGTCGTAATTTCTTTGTTGTATAGTCTAGGTTTATTCTTTGGTCGGTATGCTGTAATTTAGGCCGGAAGGTTCAGCGGATCTCAGTGTTGTCGGTCTTCAGGACGGCCCGTTACTCATATGAGCCAAAACATGGACCTATAATCATCTTGGGCCATTAGCAGGTCTAAACCTATAGTAGTTTCCCACCTTTAACAGGCCATGGGCTACATATTTCCTGCAATGACACTCGGCTTCCTATGGTTCGTACAAACAATGGGCCTTCTACGGTCCGTAGAAACAATGGGCCTTCTACGGGCCGGAGAAACAATGAGCCTTCTACGAGCTGTATCATCAATGGGCCTTAGACGGTCCGTATGATCGATTGGCCAAACATGGGCCAAAAACAGACCGCATTATGGCCGTAAACGGGCTAGAGTTGGAGTCGTCCTTTCATGGGCCGACCATAACGGGCCGTCATTAATAGGCCGTATTTGATGACGCTATGAAAACGGCCCAACGTATTAACGGGCCACAAACGGGCCGACTGTAACCACGGGCTGAATTTGGCCCACAAGCAGAAAATGGCAGTAACGGGCCGTAAGTAATCGAATGCTGGAAATGAGCCCAAGAATAAATGGGCCCTGAGAAGGCCGAAAGATAACATGGGCTGCAAACTGCCCAATGGATTAATGGGCCGCTAATGGGTATAAAGTGATACACTGTTCATTACGGGCCAGTTTCACCACGGGCCGTTAATGGGCCAAGAATAAATAGGCCCTGAGAAGGCCGAAAGATAACTTGGGCTGCAAACGGCCCAATGGATTAATGGGCCATTAATGGGTATAAAGTGATAGACTGTTCATTACGGGACAGTTTCACCATGGGCCGTTAATGGGCCAAGAGTTACAAAAGGGCCTCATATGGGCCGAAAGACGTCATGGGCCATACATGGGCCAGAACTTAAAATGGGCAGGAATCATATTGGACGGCCCAGATGACGCTACTGGGCCTAATTCGGATAGCTCATAACGGGCCCTGGGTTAGCGGGCTGTAAATGGGCTATATGTGAACATGCTGTTAACAGGCTTTTCGTGGGCCGGCCCACCACCTTTTGACCAAGTCAAACGGGCCAGGCTTTTCACAGGAATGGGCCCCTGTTGGTCCGTGCCACGTGTCGACGTATCATAGGCACTTTGTGTCCAATGAGAGGATGACATCTGTCCCAACAGTGAGCCGACACGTGTTTCCTCCAGCCAATGATGATTTTACACATGGAAATTCCCCATTAGTCGGGCCTGTTAACGGGTTATCAGATCCAAAACCGGACCCGATAGCTTAACAGCATTCCATTACGGTGGATGCCACGTGTCGGTCACCCTTGACGAAAGCACTTCTGTGACACGCGATTTATCGTCATGGAAGTGGACACTTCCGTGATGACAATTTTGGTAATGTCATGGAACACTTCTACGATAGCACATGTATGACTATCTTGATTTTGTCATAAATTTGTCAAGGATGTACATGCATGACAGAAAACGTGACCTACTGTGACAAACGCGTATCATCACGGAAGAGTATTTTTTTTTGTAGTGCAGGTTATAGTTCATCACGAAGCTCTACCAGCTTGGTGATAGTGACCGAAGAACTCTGTCAATCACTATCTTATCTGGAAGATTAACTCCCACTTGATTCAAGCGATTGTAGCACCCAGGCATTCAGAGCACTTTCTCACTGGCTGAGCTATTCTCCTCCATCTTGTAGGTATAGAACTTATCGGAGGTCTCATACCTCTCGATCTGGCCATTTTCCACAAAAACAAACTTTAACTCCTTGAACATCTCATAAGTCCCGGTTCTAAGCCGTAAAGCATGGTGCACTAAACTATCAAGTAGTCATCACAATGTGTCTGCCATATGTTCCCAACATTGACAGACCACGCTAGAGGGGTTGGCATACCGAGCGGAGCATCAAGGACATAATCCTTCTGTGCAGCAGTGAGGACAATCCTCAGATTACGGACCTAGTCCGCATAATTTCTTACACTATCTTTCAATTAGTCTTTCTCTAGGAACATATTAAAAGAGGGAGCTACAACGCGGGCTATTGATCTTCAACATAATTTGCAAAGACAATTTAGACTATTGTTCATGAAAATGAGTTCAATTAATCATATTACTTAAGAACCCCCACTCAAATCAACATCCCTCCGGTTGTCTGAGTGTAAAATGATCCAAATTCACCAACCATGTCCGATCATCACGTGAGATGAGGTGGTTTCAATGGTGAATGTCTCCATGTTGATCATATCTACTATATGACTCATGCTCGACCTTTCGGCCTCTTATGTTCCGAGGCCATATCTGTACATGCCAGGCACGTCAAGTTTAACCCAAGTGTTCCGCATGTGCAAAACTGGCTTGCACCCGTTGTATGTGAACGTAGAGTCTATCACACCCGATCATCACGTGGTGCTTCGAAACAATGAACTTTCGCAACGGTGCACACTTGGGGAGAAAACAATTTTATCTTGAAATTTTAGTGAGGGATCACCATATAATGCTATCGTCGTCGTAAGAAAAATAAGATGCATAAAAGGATTAACATCACATGCAAATCATAAGTGACATGATATGGCCATCATCATGTGCTTTTGATCTCCATATCCAAAGCATCGGCGTGATCTCCATCGTCACCGGTATGACACCATGATCTCCAGCATCATGTAACCATTGGGGTTGTCATGCGAACCATGCTTCTACTACTATTGCTACCGCTTAGCGATAAAGTAAAGCATTACATAGCGCATAATGATTGACATGTAGGTCATACAATAATTAAAGACAACCCTATGGCTCCTGTCGTTGCCATATTTATCGACATGCAAGTCGTGATAAACTATTATAAAACATGATCATCTAATACATCAAATATATCTCATCATGTGTTTGGCCATATCATATTACAACATACCATGCAAAAACATGTTAGATGTCCTCTAATTGTTGTTGCATGTTTTACGTGGCTGCTATGGGTATCTTGCAAGAGAAATTCTTACCTACGCAAAGCCACAACGGTGATATGCAAATTGCTATTCAATCTTCTACAAGGACCGCCTTTGTCGAATCCGATTCAACTAAGGTGGTAGAGACACACACCCGCCAGCCATCTTTATGCAACAAGTTCCATGTCTGTCGATGGAACCGGTCTCATGTACATGGACATGTAAAGTTGGTCCGAGCCACTTCATCCCACAATATCGCTGAATCAAAATAAGACTAGGGAAGGATGCAATCTGAATATCAATGCCCACAAACTCCTTTGTATGCTACTCGTGATGTCATCTACGCATAGGCCTAGCTCATGATTCCACTGTTGGGGAACATTGCATGGGAAACAATTTTTTTCATACGAACACCAAGATCCAATCTAGGAGATGACCATCTACGAGAGGAGAGATTAGATCTATATACCATTGTAGATCGCTAAGCGGAAGCGTTAAGAAACGCGGTTGATGTAGTCGAACGTCTTCGCAATCCAATCACGATCTGTCCCGCGAACTCCGATCTAGTGCCGAACGGACGGCACCTCCACGTTCAACACATGTACGACTTGACGAAACCTTCACCTCCTCGATCCAGCGAGCGAGGGTGAAGTAGTAGCTCGAGTCCATCGGTGACACGATGGTGTGGTGACGATGGTGGTGGGGGAATTGTGGCAGAGCTTCGCTAAGCACTACGCGGAGGAGGAGAAGAGATACGGGAGAGGAGGGGCAGCGCCAAGGATTGTCAGACTGCGTCTTCCCTCTGTTTCCCTCGCTATATATAGGGGAAGGGGGGAGGAGGAGGCACCCTAGGATTTCCCTAGGGGAGGGGCGGCGGCCATAGGGGAAACCCAAGATGGGTTTGGGCACCCCCACCCCTATGAGACTTGCCCCCCAAGCCGGGAGGGGGCAGCTGTCCTAGGGGGAGGCGCCCCACCTCTCCAGGTTATGTGAGATGGGGTGGGAGGGGCACACAAACCCTTAGTGGGCTGGTGTGCCCCCTCCCCTTGGCCCATAAGGCCCCCCAACGCTTGTCGGGGCCTCCGTAACCCCTTTCGGTCACACTGGTCGTCACCCAGTACACCCAGAACAATTTTGGACTCCAATACCCATCGTCCAATATATCAATCTTAACCTCTACAACATTCCGGAGTTCCTCGTCACGTCCGGGATCTCATCTGGGACTCTGACCAACCTTCGGTAACCACCATAATGACTCAACTATGCTCATATGATCACAAAATGTTAAGTGTGTACACCGTGCGGGATTGAGAACTATGCAGACATGACTGATATGTCTCCAACGTATCTATAATTTTTGATTGTTCCGTGCTGTTATATTATCATTCTTGGATGTTTTACAAATATTTATATCATTTTTTGGTACAAACCTATTGACATAGTGCCAAGTGCAAGTTGTTGTTTTCTGCATGTTTTTTACATCGCAGGAAATAAATATCATACGGAGCCCAAACACTGCGAAACTTTTTGGAAAATTTTTATGGGCCAGAAGACACCTGATGGGCCAGAGCTGCACCTAGGGGTGCCTCGAGGGGGGCACAACCCACCAGGGCGCGCCAGGTCCCCTGGCGGGCCCAGGTGGGTTGTGCCCACCTCGGTGGCCTCCTGCACCGCCTCTTTACTCTATAAATACTCATATATTCCAAAAACCCTAGGGGAGTCAGCGATATATTCATCCAGCTCCCACAGAGTCTAGAACCACCAGATCCAATCTAGACACCCTCTCGGATGGGGTTCACCACCTCCATTGGTGCCTTTCCGATGATTCGTGAGTAGTTCTTTGTAGACCTACGGGTCCATGGTTAGTAGCTAGATGGCTTCCTATCACTCTTTTGATTATCAATACAATGTTCTCTTGGAGATCCATATGATGTAACTCTTTTGTGTGTGTTTGTTGGGATACAAAGAACTTTGAGTTTATGGTCAGGTCTATCTTTTCATATCCATGAAGGCACTTGAGTTTCTTGATCTCTTTTTTGCATGATTGCTTATAGCCTCGTATTTCTTCTCCGATATTTGGGTTTTGTCTGGCCAACTTGATCTATTTATCTTGCAATGGGTAGAGGTGCTTTATAGTGGGTTTGATCTTATGGTGCTTGATCTCAGTGACACAAAGGGAACCGACACGTATGTATCGTTGCTACTAAGGATAAAACGACAAGATCCATATCTAATGCCATAGATAAACATATCTTGTCTAGATCATGTCATTGTTCTTAATGCATTACTCCATTTTTCCATGAACTTAATACTCTAGATGCATGCTCGATAGCGGTCGATGTGTGGAGTAATAGTAGTAGATGCAGGCAGGAGTCGGTCTACTAATCTTGGACATGATGCCTATATAATGATCATTGCCTGGATATCTTCATAATTATTTGTAGTTCTATCAATTGCCCAATAGTAATTTGTGTACCCACCGTTTGCTATTTTTCTCGAGAGAAGCCTCTAGTGAAACCTATGACCCCCGGCTCTTCTTCCTCATATACACTACAAGGATACCCCCTATAAAGCAACACAAATTCTACAACGTTTTGACTATATGTTGCAAAATTTATTGTAGATACGCATATAAGCGTTGCATCGAATGTGTTGCATAGTTGTAGCTCATGACCACATTGTAGTACATAAATGCAACATATCGTATACGTTGCAAGGATGTGTTGCCAATTATATGTATTATAAGACTGTCAATATATATAATAATAAAAAATTAGACATGCTTGTACATTTAAGGCATTTGGCACACAACTATGTATTAACCGTTCGAGCACAACCAAATAACAGAGAGTCCCTCTCTTTTATTATTGGGTATATGTAGTTTATATCAGATCAATCTATTTTTTTTCTTTAGGGGTAGTTTTACCTAGGTATGTCCCTCCAACTACGACAGAATTTGTTTGAGTCTGCCCACTACGACACAAATCAATCATAGAATCTCCTCTTGTTTTTTTAATACAACATGAATCTCCTCTCTCCCGCAAAAAAAACATGAATCTCCTCTCGTTGAGTGTCCACAATGGCGGAGCTGGGCCACACGCAGCCCAGGCCATTGCCTGGTCATAACAAAAGGTCCCATCCTGCTGTATAAAAATAAATTCGACCTGGCACACAACCCGCTCCTAACCTCTAGTTGGGCCTCACATCTTAGCCCAATACTACACTACCAATCAAGAAATAACGAATAGGCAGGCCCGCGAGATGTTTGTACGACCCAAAAAGGAAAATTGTAGTACCATGATTCAAACTTGGGCCTCTTCGCTAGGAGAACCTAATGCTAACCATCCCGCTAAGAGCTTCAGACATACTGCATTAACAGACCGACGGTACATGAACTAACTGTCAATCAAAAAAATGTAAACTAAGCATTTAAAAAAATGTTGAATGCATACAGAAAAACAACTTTCTCATACATACATAAAATTTATACAGTAAAATACAAATGTGTATGGAAAATTTTGAACGTGTATTTAAAAAATGTTAAACAAGTATTTGAATAAGTGCTAAAAATGTTGAATACGAATTTAAAATATATTGAATAAATATGCGAAAATGTTGAAGAAGTATTTAAAAAATCTAGAATAAGAATAAAAAATGTTGAACGAGTATTTGAAAAATGTTGAATTAGTATTAAAAAATGTTGAACGAGAATTTGAAAATTGTTGAATAAGTTTTAAAAATGTTGAGTGAGTATATGAAAAATGTTAAACAAGTATTTGAAATATGTTGAACGAGTATTAAAAATTTTGAATGAGTATTTGAAAAATGTTGAGTGAGTATTACAATTTTTGAGCTAGTATATGAAAAATATTAAAAAAGTATTTAAAATATTGAATAAATATTAAAAGTGTTGAATACGTATTAGAAATGCCATACAAGTATTTGAAAAATGTTGAACAAGTATTAAAAAACATGAGTATTTGAGAATGTTGAACAAGTATTTGAAAAAGTTGAATAAGTATTAAAATACTGAACAATTATATGGAAAATATTGAATAAATGTTCGGACAATGTTAAAGGTGAATACAAAAAATGTTGATCACTTATTAAAGAATTGCTTTGACATATAAAACAAATGTAGAACGAAAACAAAAGAAACAAAAGAAAACCCAAAAAGAAAAATATTGGACCCTCAAAAAATGAAAAATAAGAACCGAATAAAAAAATGTAGAAAAGAATAAAAAATGGATACAAAACAAAAACCGGAGAAGAAAATATAAAAAAGAAAAGAAAACGAGAAAAGCATTAGAAACCGAAAAATCAAATGAAAAAAATAAAAAATGGAGAAAAAATTTATAGAAAGACGAAAAAACCGAAAACCAGAGAAAAATAAGAAAACCAAACAAAGAACCAAAGAAAAGAAAAGAAAAAGGGAAAATGGAGAAATAAAAAAAATGATGTTTTACCTCAAGTAACATGCGCCTAAAGTATCAATACTTGATCAAAAATAAGATGGTGTTGATTGTCCTGTTTCGAATAGATCATGAGTTTCAGCATCTATAAAGTGGCTATTGATAATTACTCATTCTTACACATGTTCATATGTATCTACATCCAGGGTATTGATTATCTCTTACACAACATAGAAGTGTTAACTAGGCATTTAAAACACACTAATTTTTAATTTTAAGAAAAATTAAAACACAATTATGTTGATTAAAAGTTTTAATTTCAATTCACATTTAGTTACAGTATGCTTAAATGAAACAGAGCTCCAAAACTGAAGACAATATGGCTATCCAACAAGTGATATCTTGATTTCGTTATCCATGCTCTTTGATTGATTCGAAACAAACTACAACTTTGGGCATCTTCAACAAGGACCCTCGACACGCCCGCAAGATTCCAGACCGACGTGTTCGGGTGTATTTTGTCATCCAACATGGTACCCCAACGGTTTGTGCACGCGTCAGATGGTCCAAAATCCCGTAAACCAAGGGATGCATTGATGTTCGCCGGAGCGAAGCAAACAGACGAGCAGTCGGCTCTTCCGAGAAGGAGGAGATCATCCTCTTCTCCAGCGATGAGGAGGAGTAGAAGCCAAAATCCAGTGAAAAACACGACAGGATGCTATTGGAAGGCTTTCTACATTCAGTCAAATCTATGTAGAATGAATCAATGCCTAAGGAGCCCCTAAAAGGGTTGTTGTTCGATGGGTACACGAAAGTGGCAAAATTGGTTTGATAGTAGCCACCGCAATCGCGCCTCCTCACGTACGCGGCGCCAACGGACGAGGAGTATTAGCGACACATGGCGATCCTCATCAAGCGATTGATCATGGACCATGGTCCGGCACCGCCTTCACCGCCACACAATACGAGTCAACACGGAGATGACATTGCCGCCTTGCCACCGCTCAAAGACAGGTTGTGCCGCTCGACGAGGAGGTCTCCAAGATCGGCAAGGAGAGGTTACTCAGTGACACCTTTGCCGTTGCATACAGGGGAAGGCCAGGGCACCCTGGCCGGGGTCATCGCGGGAGCAGGAGGTCGTCCACACGATGTAGGAGGAAGCAAAGCGGCGCATCCGCAGGTGCAAGGCGGCGGCCGGGCAGGGCTCCCGTGGCCCCCGAACCTTTCACCGCTGGAAGGTTTGCTCCAACGACGGCGGCATGGACGACGACGGAGGTGCTGCCAACCAGCCAGCCAAGCATGCAAGTTCATCGCCCGCTACAAATTAGTTTAGGTTTTTCTAATTTTAGTTGAACGGACGGTTTATGTAAATTATACTGAACATACATTCGTTTGAATGAGTTCCAGCAAGTTTGCATGAATTATGTCCGAATTTGTTTGTATTGCGGACGGACGTTTGGGGAAAGTGTTTAATGGTTGGCTGTCGTATCACTATATCCGCAAACAATTATTGTGTCCGTTTTGGTGGCTGGCGTTTGTGATAGCCTTAAAATTAAAACCTCAAATGAGTGCAAACTTTAGAAAATATTGCTTTAGCCTTGATATCGATAAGAAGTAGCCAGTGATCTTGATTTGTATAAACCTAGAAGAAGCATGTTCTGTTGGACACAAAAAAATATGTAAAGTATCTGTCACGGGCAAGATGATATATATAATAACAAAATTTATAATAGGTTTGCTCCAAATATTTCGACTCTCTCGTATTTCTATTTTGGTAAATTTTCACTTTCCCTCCATTCTCTCCCTCCAATAGCGAGTAATCTGGTAAAATAAATATATACGTGCGCTTCATTACCATGGCCCCACCTGTCATACGAAGCTCGGAAGGAGACTAACATCAAACAGATCGTGATGAGGTAATTGCGCCAACAATATCGGAAACCTTTCCCCATATCAACACGATTTCCTTCCATATCTCATCGCCAATCTCCACTGAATCCTCTGGCCGTCGCCACCGCCCAGCTCCTCACCCGCCGCCGCTTCCCATGGCTGGTGCCCCCATGAATCCCGTGCCAGCACACGAGGGCACACACCGTGCTCTGCCTGTAAGCCAAGGTGCCACCTGGGGCTGATGCGTCGCAGTGAGTTGGATCTGCCGCAAGTCCAAGACCCATAGCCGGGGGTCAATGCACGTTGCAGCGGGACCAATTGCCACCAGCGAGACCATCTTCCAGGGAACGCTGTTGCCGATACCTGAAGGTCATGGCGCCGCCGCCGCCACCAATTGTGCTGGAAACATCTAGAACTTGGCTGCTTCTGTTCCAATCGGGCTGCCAGCCCAGTCACACGTAAGTGCCGAGAAGAATTTCTGTTCCCGTCTAAAAAACACGGTTCTTTTCCTCATCTCTTTTTGGACTCATCGCACGCCCGGTGACCGGTGACGCTCCACCTCTAGCTAAGCAAGATTAGTTGCTGACTTACTCTCCCATAGGTCATCTCTCTCCTGCTCCCTACTCTACTGATCTGCAGTCTTTATCAATTCTTTTATGTTATGTTCTATCGATTTGTGCGTCTGTTCTGTTCTTGCCGAGAGAGTCGATTCATCTAATCAATGTCCAATTTCACGTGTACGTGTATATACGTGTGCTAGTGCTACTGTAGATCAATCCAGGTGCCTGTCTGCTAGCTTTGTAAGCTAGCTTGCACGCAACATAGCCTCTTATGGCTTTGATCTAGCAGGTTTTACACCAACAGATTACCACTTCCCATGGGTCCTACCCAGATTCTTATGTTCTGTGTCTCTCAAAGATTGAATTGTAACTTTTCCAAACCTCAGTGTACTATATATTGTATTTTCCGAAACAAATTATATTGTATTTTACATAATCTATTTAAACTTCTGGTCATTGACAAGTTGCAGCAGATAAGTCACGGACAAGGATTAACGTTGTTCCTAATAACTACTAATGATGAAGGCTTCACGGATTGTGATGATGCTGATGCAGATGAAAATGAAGAAGGTAAGTTTGTCAAAATATGATTATTCATCATCGTAACATTGTTCATGGTTCTATATATTCAGCTGAAAATACGGAATCAAAAGAGCGTAAGAAGAGGAAGCTGAAATATATTTGGAACCTTCACGATATGGTTCGCTGTGTTGGTTGTGTGCCATCCGTAAGAGTGCTTGAATTCATTTCATTCGATCCCTACTTTTTTCTCTGTTTTTCATGGGTGATGAGGATGAATCTGCAATGGTTAGTTTGATTTTCTCTAACAGGCAGGAATTTAAGTGTTCTTGAAGATCTTGAGAAATATGACAGGGACGTAGCCCTTGCTACAATTGTAAGTTGCAATCCTCAATTTTAATTTGCTAGTGCTGAAATTAAAAATGAATTTTGGAAGTGCATGTCGATGTGGCAGTTAAGATAACTGAAGATTTGGTACATAATTGCAAAAGGTGCAATACTCTCGGTAATGCAGAAAAAACAAAGATTGCATGGCCTTCAACCTTGGTACGTGACTAATATCCCGCCTCTGTCACTAATTCCATCACTTAAATGCATTGTGCGCTAACAGTTCATTTTGTTTTTTGTCTGCAGATTCAAAACATGAATGGATGATTATATGGGTGCATGGCAAGTATACTGCAATGATGATGATCATGATGATGATGATGATGGTGACGATGGATGCTTTTAGTTTTAGTATGTAGGGATGATGTCCAGTTGGATGGTGTTCCTTAGTTAAGTTTTTGTTAAGTTTTAGGGATGTAGATGGATGTTTTCAGTTTATGATGTTAAGAAAATATTTAGATTATGCCTCACATTAGGATGATATTCCTCTTGTAATATCCACTATTGTAATTTAACCATTTTATATAATATATATATGACTTCTTCCTCGTGAGTATATTCTCTTGTTTCTCTTCACTTGAAATACATAATTATCACCAATTAGTGCAGCATTAATTTAATTGTTCGACTCTTGAAGCGTTGCAAATTCTCTGTTGCCACGCAATGGGATTTTGTTTCCTATGTATTATGCACCAACATATACATGTGTTGTAAAAGTCCTTTTAATGTGTTGTAGTCTTGCAACGGTCCCTTTTACCAACGGTAATCTACGTGTTGCATTATGTGCTAGCAACATTGGATAAGACTACGCATCCCAAACCGTTGGTAAAGACTCTAACAACGCATATATGGACGTTTAGATACGGAAAAAACCGTTGCTATAAGGGGGGTCCTGTTGTAGTGATATTTTCCTTTGCGATCTAGTTTTCCTCGCAGTTATTTTCAGATCTATCAAACCAAAAATACAAAAATACCTTGCTGCAATTTATCCTTATTTATTTTATATGGCGTTCGATCTATCGATCCACTACAAATTCCTCATGTCCGTTTTGCCTACCTTGAGGCGCCGTGCCCCGAAAGGGATTGACAACCCTTTTAACACGTCGGGTTGCGATAAGTTGTTATTTGTGTGCAGGTGCTATTTACGCTGTGTTGCTGGGTTCTCCTACTGGTTCGATAACCTTGGTTTCACATCTGATGGAAATACCTACCACCGTTGTGTTGAATCATCCTTCCCTCTTCGGGGAAATACCGACGTAGTTTCAAGCAACATCAATGACCGAGACACATGTACAGTCAATAATCAAAAGCGAGACCTGGATGCCCATATTGGTTCCTACATATTCCACGAAGATCTTATCGATCGAACCTCGATGTCAAGGATTCAACTAATCCCGTATGAAGTTCCCTTTATCTATCGGTATGTTACTTGCCCGAGATCCGATTGTTGGTGTCTCCTTATCTATTTCTATCTCGTTACCGGAAAGTCTCTTTACTCGTTCCATAATACAAGATCTCGTGGCTAGCTCATTAGTCACATTTCTTGCAAGCTTCTTGTGATGTTGTATTACCGAGTGGGCCCTGAGATACCTCTTCGTCATACGGAGTGACAAACCCCAGTCTTGATCCAAGCCAACTCAACAGACACCCTCGAAGATACCTGTAGAGAACCTTTATAGTCACCCAGTTATGTTGCGATGTTTGGTACACACAAGGTATTCCTCTGGTGCCAGTGTGTTGCATGATCTCATGGTCATAGGAACATATATACTTTGACATGCAGAACACGATAGCAATAAACTTGATACAATAATATGCTTTTTTTGTAGTTTGGGTCTAGTCCATCACATTATTCTCCTAATGATGTGACCTCATTATCAAATGACAACTGGCTAGGAAACCATAGCCATCTTTGATCAACAAGCTAGTTCGGTAGAGGCTGACAAGGGACATCTTGTTGTCTATGTATCCACACATGTATTTGAGTTTCCAATCAATACAACTCTAGCATGGATAATAAACGATTATCGTGAACAAGGAAATATGATAATAACCAATTTATTATTACCTCCATGGCATATTTCCAACAAATGTACCATTCATTACATATAACAAGTCATCAACACACAACGACAACAAGGATACATGCTGGATTATATATTATTTCCAACAAAGTTCTAGTAGTAAATACGAACATTTTTATCACACAACAAATAACAAGCAATGAAATGAACTTCAGCTCAACTAATACTCAGTGTTGGAAACACTTTCTTTGAACCATAGGTAAGCCTCTGTGAAGGACCAGCTATTGTCAATATGGAGACCAACGCAGGACTCATCATCTAGTTTGAAGCGGCCTATAGCAGGATGCATATTGTCATAGCCAGGGTAGGGTACCATAACAATGTACGAGGTATAGATATAGATACAATTGCTTCTCATAAATGGTAGTAACGTTGTGGCAACAGCATCTGGATCGCCTTTCACCATCATTGGATGGTTTTGTCCAAGGAAGATTGAGTTTCCTCCAAGACTATCAATACGGAACCAGGCAGAAGGTGTTGGCGCTAGCACACTAGTATCGATCCAGAATACCCTGCAACGGATGTTGGAATAGGTCTGGAGAGTGCGACCATGGGAGACAACACATGGTTCCTTAGTAACATCAACAATGCCCTGAATATAAACAAGAAGAGGTGATCCATTAGAATAAGTTGCCAGGCGCCACTGAGTATGTAGGTCCTTCTCATCCTCATGCTCATGATAATCACCATCGTCATCTCCCCCTTGGTTATAATTTTTTTCAAGTATAGGTGGTGGAATGTTCACAAGACCTAGGAAACACAAGAAGGTTAATTAGTACGGGGATACTAAATAGCATGCATGTGGATGAAACAATTCTAATTACGGTGGAAGACAAACGTACCGAAACCATAAGGATTCCATGCAAAAATAGTGCCACGAGTGGTGGCAGCAAACACAAGACGCTCGTATTGAATTGCATCACAGTACTCATCCGTGTACAAAAATTGATTTTTGAGCAATATCCATCGATCCATGGAAGCAGAGACGGCAACAAGCTTATCGAAGATAACAAGAACATCATAGTTCTGGTAATCCCAAGAGCGGTTGGGAACTCAACAAATTACTATCTTCCGTTGATGACGGTCATCATCATTGTATCTGAAACTACATAGACCATCTATGTGCTGAACCTTAGGGCAGTCTGAGATTTTTGGAAGTGGAACCCGGTGATGAGTGTACACATTCACAAGTTCCCACTCGCAGTTGATCCCAATATAAACAACCCAATCTCCATTTGCGCCTGCTGAAGCCTTACCCTTAAGCGATGTCATCCTAACATCACACGTATCATTATCAAGTGACTTCAACTTGCACAAGGCGAGGCTTCTGTCATCCTTGCAACAACAAGTAGGGTCACGGCGAAGAAGATAGGGGAGATCAAACCGCTCCTGAACCCTTGGATTCTTTGTAATGATCCTATTTGTTGAGTCAAGAATGGTCTTGTACAAACCTGCCATGCTAGCCGAGGTGATGATGTCGCACCGATCAATGAATTCCTCCACCACGTCATCTTTCAGACTGGGTCAAGAATAACGGGGTCATTTCTTACCTGCTCCCTCCCTGGAGAAGATGATTGACCAATGGCAGAAGGAAGGGTGAAGGCAAATGGAGGGAGGAAGAGCGTGCGACAATTGTTCCAAATCAAGAGGGAAAGGCGAATACGTGGTGGACGGTTGCCACGATACAGGAAGAGGTGCCCCGGCCTACATAGACGTCCGTTAGAAAATTGTACAAAAGGAGTCGTCATCGTCTCACTGGCATGTTGGAACGGGACAACATCGCTACAACAGGATGCTGCTAACGCGACACTACGATCAGAGACCCTTCAACAAAACTATGTGCGATGCAATGATCACAAACGGTGGTGTAAAAAACCGTCAAAAAAGGTGCAAAACATTTGCGATGACGGATGCATCAAACACGGTTCAAATTTTAGTTCGGTGTGCGATGCAGAGCATACGGTTTGGTCATATTAACTATTTGCGATGAGGAGGAACAAAAGAAACGGGCAGACAGATGAAGGTGTGTGCGATATACATCATACGGTTGACTCAGATGAACTGTTTATGATTAGGCAACACAAAAGAAATGGTTAGCCAGATCAAGGTGTGTGCGATATACGACATGCGGTTCTGTTTGCGTTGAGACAAGAGAACAGAAACGGTTCAATATAACAAGATGTGTGTGATAAGCGGCAAACAGGTCTATAAGAGGAAATGTGTGCGAAGACCGATTATAACACATAAGATTGTTGCTAATAAGGCTACTACAACCATGGCATTTGCACACACCAAAGTAAAGTAGTACATGCATAATTACATAGGTGGCTACTACACACATGGCATCTCCACACACCAAAGTAAACTATATATTAATTACATGCATGATTAACTGGGATAAACAATCATCTAATCATCATCTAATTCTTGTGGCTCGATCCGGCCTTGTCGATTTGGGTAACGAGGCACTTCCTCATGTCAACGATCCGCCTGTGCATCTCGTAGCATGTGTACACACTCGTGGCCACGAACCTGAGGTCCGGTTCATCCAGTTGCCGCATCCATGCCATGTGCCAGGATACGAGACTTGTTCTCTGGGCATACCACTTCGTCTTTTCGTAGTAGGGGTCGATGATGGCCGAGGTGAGTTCCACCAAGCAGTCCTTCTTCATGCTACCCCAGACCCTGTAGTGCTCACGGATTTCGACAAGGTTCTTGCAGGCCAAGTTCGTAACCTTGAGCGCTTCTATATCGTCGGTGGTTTCCGCCGTAGCAAACTTGTAGTCGGTGTTGTTGACAAATCTGGCGTAACAGATGCAAGGCTCTATGGCCATGAAGTAGTGGTAGATGAGGACATGATGGCGCACACACAACTGGGCGACTACAACCTTTTGATCTTTGTCGGGAAGACCGGCGGTGTACTGGATGTCGATGCCGACCACCTTGTACTTGTCTCCAGCAAGCAACTGCTCAATTGTTTTGATGTAGGCGTCTACCACGGCCGGGTCTTTGGTGTACACCACCGAGAGATCCATCTCCCTCGCATGGGTCTCCACTTTATGCTCGCCAAACTCCATTGGAGCGCCGCTAGACATTCCCTCTCTATGTGTCGTCGCGGGTGTGCTTTTTATGTTGTGGGGGGTGATTGAAAGGTTGAAGAGACTAAGGTTATAATGTCCGCGTGAATTAAAGGGGAAGCCGGACGGCCTGGAATATCGGCACGCCCTGATGGTAGTTCTAATTTGCAGCACGTAACTCCATCGTGCCGCACGTAACTGCATCGCATGGCAACGAGCATGGAGCAACCGCATGCATATGGGCCCCCCAACATGATCGTGCACAGGCCTAACCGCTGGTAGAGCATGCGCGGAGGGACGCGAGCAGAGCGCTCTGTGGTCACCTCAATGGTGAGCAACCATATATATGCATATAGCATTTGAACACAGAAGGAAAAGCTGTCCACAAGCCGAGCACGCCGTGGCGCCTAACAGCGAGCAGAGCTTGCCGAGGGACGCGAGCATAGGCCGGCACAGTGATACGTGCCAAATAAGACGAAACGTGCGAGCGATGTCGGAGACATCAAGCGCGAATCAGCTTAGAGTTTCGAGTGCGATCTGTTTGTGATGGAATAAGCCGTGTGTGTTGTTGTGGGCAAACGCTTGTGGGTATATAACCGTTTGCGATTGATGAACTCATCGCTGACGGGTTACCTAGTGCGGTCAGTGTGCGATGTGATATGCTCTGTCTGTAGAACATCTATGCTCTGTGTACAGAAGAACAACATATATATACTTGTAACATGACATTATTGCAATACCAAATTAAACATCCAATTACGTTATATAACAAATATCATAAATATTGCGAGGTTAAAATTCAAAGGTTACAATGCCCAAATTCAAACAGCCGCTCACAAGTCATGTATGGGTTTGACACAATGACTTCCAGTTACTCTGTCATATGTTCTTCCAATACGAAGTTTAAATTTTTTGGAGCCTGTTCCATTCTGCAGTACCTGCCGACTCTGATCAACATACCATTCACCTTTCCTAATTAAATGTGTGTTCAACCTCAGTACCCTCAGCACCCTTGCTCTGGCAAGAAAGAACCTGGCGAGTGTAATCTCCGGTAAGGTCCCTCGTTAGGAGTTCAAAGTAATATTTGAAAGATGAAGATCTAGTCATTCGATGTGATTGTCGTTCTAAACATTATCCACCTCCGGGCCTATTATTATCTGCAAAACAAGAGAATGTGTTAGTGCCTACATGCAGTTTTGAACAGTACTACATGCCTTTTTGGTTTGCAGGATTTGTAAAATGCACCAATGTGCCATCTTTGATCTGGCATGATTAACATGGGCATTTGATTACAATCTAGAAAAATGTAGCCTTCTTCCCAAGAGGTTGGATTGGATGAAAATTCCCTAAGAAAACTAGTACAGATGAATCGAAAGGTGAAATGCCTATGGATTGTAACCATATGAATCAAGCAACCAATATGGGGTGGGGGCTATATGTCCTGAAACCCTCCAAAATTCCATCAGAAATCGTAGTACATTGTTATTGTAATCTTGGGATAAGGTGCAAAAAATCAAACTCCCTTATGGTTAACATTTAACATGAAATTAACATCACCTTGATATACAGCTTCTTCAGGCACTGAAATCTTCTCAGACAACTGGCAACTTGGTCGAGGTTGGGGCCGAAAGATTCTAGTGCCAAGACCTTCCCTGTGCCCAGAATTTCGGTGAAGCTTTGCTGGATGACAGACAAACATACATCTTCAAAACTAGAAATAATGTTGATATCAATAAGGAGAGGTATAAGGCGACTATTGTACAGGGAAGTAGTAGTATGTGATAGACGACTAGCCCATCGCTGTCAATTTCGCTGCAGAAATGGCATTGATTCTTGTTGGACCTTGTTTATCAACTACAAGTAATCTCTCAAGTGAAGGTGTGTCCTCACTGACCATATTGTGGTATTCCTTTTGTGATCTCTCGTTGTAGCACCAGCAACCACTATTGGAATCAAGATCTTTGCCGTCAGCCAGCACTTTGCCGTCTGCTAGCTGACGGCAAAGAAGGTCTTTGCCACCAGCTTAAAAAAGTTGACGGCAAAGAAAGAGCTGACGGCAAAGACAATGTTTGCCATCAGCCAACTGTTTGCCTTCTGCTAGCAGACGACATAGAAGCTCTGCCGTCTGCTGGCAGACGACAAAGAGGGAGGGTCGCCCACTAACAAGAACCACCTAACGGCCACTTACTTTGCCATCTGCTAGTAGACGACAAAGCTTCTTTGTCGTCCATGAGCAGATGGCAAATCTTCTTTGCCGTCCGCGAGCAGATGACAAAGATAATAGCCAGGCTAACGGTTGTTCCCCCCGGCCCCAACCCCACGAGCTACCCTCTTTGCCATCATCTAGCAGACGACAAAGAAATTAAACCTAACTAAAAAACAATCGGCCCCGCGTCCCACCCCTCTCTCTCTCCCCTCTCTCTCCCTCACCTCACCCACGCTGCCCCCGTACTCGCCGTCCCCGTGCCCGCCGGTCCGGCCGCCGACCCCCACCGCCCCGACCCCAACCGAGCGTGCCGCCCCGACCACCACCACCCAGACCCCCGCCGCCCCGCACCCCCGACGCCCCAGCGCCTCGGCACCCCGCCGCTCAGGCCGCCCGCCGCCCCTGTGCCCTGCTGCCCATCGCCGCTCTGCCCCCCGTCGTCTGGTGTTCTACCCCGCGCCTCCGACGCCCCCAACCCACCAGCGCCCTGGTGCCCCGTCACTTAGGCCGCCCGTCGCCCCGCCGCCCGGCGCCACTCCGCCCCCTAGTGAGGTTTCTTTCCTTTTTTGTATTTTGTTGTTGCTGTTTTTTGATTTAGGTTAATCAGTTAGTTAGTTAGTTTTTTAGATTAATTAGTTAGTTGTTTTACCCTATTGTACAGTGGTTAATTAGTTACTTAGTTATTTTTCAGGTTAATTACTTAGTTAGTTTTTTAGGTTAATTACTTAGTTAGATAAGCTCAAGAATAAGAAAAGAAAAGAAAGAAAGAAGACCTAAAAGGACTAAGAGGAGAAAACATAGAAAAAAAAAGAAGAAGAAAAAATAAAACAGGAAAAAGAAGAATTGTTTTCATGTTGCGACATCGCTGTTTTCATGCTCTTCGTCAATCACCATTCCAGATAATTAATCTGCCTTATTCTCGTAACTTGTCTCGAGCAAGGGATAAGCCAACCGTTTGCTTTTCGATTGAGGGCAATGCTTGCTTTTCCTCATTTTTAAGGGATGATGACACTGATTGTAGCTATAGTGGGGCAGGAGTGGTGATCGATCTAGCCACTATCATTATCCGGCCACATTCCAAATGCAACCCATTTTAATACACCTTTTACTCACAATCCGCTTCAACCACCGTGGGGTGTATTATCGGTCTCAGGACGTGGTTCCTACTACACCTAGTGTAGGATTCAAGTAGTTGATCCCGTTTACCTTCATTATGAAATATCATTGTTCGGGTGCATCCAAGTGTTAAGAGCAACCCAAACGTTGTTAAGCAAACATACGAGACCAAATGTCCACGGACACATCTGCCGTATCGAGATGCAGCGACAGAGGAGGTCATCAAACCATAGACATCAAATAAGGGCCGGTTCTTTTAGCGCTTATAGCTAGCTGTGGAAATAAGCTGCCCCTCCCCAACTGGTTTTAGAAACCCAACATAAATATTTTAGACAAGAGGAAGAAGGAAAATAAGGAAAATGAAGAAGAAAAAGAAACCAAGAGCAAGAAGGAAAATAAGGAAGAAGAAGATAAAGAAGTAGAAGTGGAGATGAAAAAAAATAAGCAGAAGTAGAAGATGAAAAAATAAGTAGGAAAAGTAGAAAAAGAGGGTCACCGAGGGAAAAGAGGGTCACCGAGTGGTTAGGGCTCGAGGATCAAGGGGAAAAGGAGTCGAGGGTCGAGGTGTCGAGGATCAAGGGGGAAAAGAGTCGACGGTCTAGGGGTCGAGGATCGGGGTGTCGAGGGGTCGAGGACCGAGGGGGAAATGAGTCTAATGTCTAGGGTCGAGGATTGATGGGGAAAGGAGTCAAGGGGTCAAGGGTCGCCGGCCTGACCCCCCCACCCCAACACCCCGACCCCGACACGACACCCCGACCCCGCCTCGACACTTAAATATTTTATTATGGTACACACTTAAATATTTTATTATGTTTATGTTGTACTAATTTCGATTACTCTTTGTCATTGCAGGTGTTGACAGATGGTGGGCGCGGGTCGAGATCGCTCAGAGCCTCCTTCTTCAGCAGGTGCTGGGAGGGGTTTTATTATTCCACCTAGCACCTCCGGAGAGCGCTAGATGACAGTATGAAGACACTGGCATGCGCTTCTTCTTCGATAGGGAGAGGTCGAGGGAAGCCGAAGAGGGCTGCTAGAGGTGGACGTGGCTGCGGGAGAGGTAGGAAGGCTGCTACGCCTTCCTCGCCGTCACCCCAGCTGATTCTCCGGACCATCATAGTGCTCCATATCAGGTGGACCTTTCTGACTTGGAACCATCTCGGACTCCGGTCCACGAGCCTCGGGACGACGAGCCTCGGGTCGATGAGCCTTCGTCCCACAAGACTCGGGTCCCAGAGTCTTCGTCCCACGTGACTCTGGTGACTAGTGGCCATGCTGATGGTGGCGAGGACAACTTTTTTGACGATAGATATAGCCAGGGTGAGCTGGTTGAGGGGGGCAAGAAGGTCTACTAGCGTGGTGGTACAAAGCTCCCGCATGTGCCGCCGACCCTCGATCAGAGGTGGTTGATTGTGCCTAACGGGGATAAGTAAGTGCATTAACTCTATTTTAACATTTTGCCTTCATGTTTCTTCAAATTAATATCTAATGTGTTGGCCTTGTCACACTGCAGGGGTTGGGTACATGCCCGTGGTGTCCGCATGCCCGACCAGGTCCTTGGTGTGCTTTGCCGGCACCACTTCCTGGGGTGGGTCAAGTTGCCTGGTGAGGGTGAGGTTCCACAACAAGCACTGAGCTGGGAGGTGTACGTGTCTGCCTCGGCCACGCCGTAGGAGAGGGTCGACGGTGTCTTTTGCAAGAAGGTGGCTGTCGGTGTACTAAGATAGGGGTACCTTAGTACCCCAACTTGTGCACGAGCAGTAGCAGCTTCCCGCGGCAGGGCTCACCACGTGCTCGCCGGAAACCTTCTCGGTCCTTATGAAGCCATTCAAAAACGAAGTATACAAAACAGAAGATCAAGACCCCGGCAAGTGGAGCTTGCCGGGAAGGCCGTCCCAGGCTCAAGATTATCACATTAACACAAGACCCTGGCAAGAGGAGCTTGCCAGGAAGACCAGAAGACAGCATCTCAGAAGACATGCCTCGACGCACCCTGCGCCCCGACGGGCCCCGAGGAGCGACAAGCTTCCGGGCCCGGCAAGATCATGGCCCCGGCAAGGTGCTTGCCGGGGAGACCTATGCTGTGTGCCCGCGCTCCAGCTCATCAGCCCACGCGTCGCCCTGGGGCCCTTCTAGGGACGCGTGGCGGATGGCTGTGTAGCCTGGGGGACACGGTGGCGAGCCACGGTGACGAGGCTACCGCCGTGGCGAACGGAGACGCATGGACGGGCGCTTTTGGGGTCGACGGTGACGGGCATTTAAGGCCCTTGTCCCCCACTGTCAAAGTTAGGTGAAGACCACTGTTCATGCACTGTTCATGCACTGTTCATGCACTGTTCCCGCACTGTTACAACTACCACCAAAGTTACATTTTTACCCTCCTCTACGTTGACACCTGTCGGTGACCCCTTGAGCTATAAAAGGAGGCCCATGCACAACGTAGAAAGGGTTCGGAACCTAGATAGCTCTCTTGCTCGGTGTACCTAGCTCTTCAAGCTCCCGAGCTCAAAAACTCAATACAATCTAAGCAGGAGTAGGGTTTTACGCGTCCGCGCGGCCCGAACCTGGGTAAACTGCCCGCGTGTGTCCCTCGATCTGCTCTTCGTGCTCCCTCCGCTCCTTTACCGCAACGTAGAAGGGGCTCCGGTCCCATAGGTGCTCGTGGGAGGACAGTTTCCCCCGACATCTTTGGCGCGCCAGGTAGGGCGTGTCGAGGTTGTGCGAACCTGATCCGGCGCTCACGCGGGCGCATTCTTCATCAACCTCTCCAGCTTCATCAACTTCATCAGCAACAACAACATGGCCCCGAAGAAGAAGGCTTCGGAGGTCGCAGGCCCGTCTGCATCGATCCCGCCACCACCAGAACCAACGGTTGGTGGAGGAGACGCCGGCGGAAGGGTGGTCGCCGGCGAGGAAACTCACGGCGCCACCAAGTCCAAGGACAAGACGGACGACCGGGCAAATTCCAAAGCCTTGGTGTCCGTGGATGCACCGCGTCTCTCTCAGCAGACGCCAGGCCAGCAGCGCCGTGGTACAGGAGGTACCATTCACTTGCTGGGGCAAGGACAAACCGGAGGATCGCGGGACGCTCAAGGCCACTATCCCGGAACGAGCAAGGCGCGGTCGCCGGGGCGAGAGACTGCTCCTTCTAACCCTGTTAGAAGTCCGAGCATATCTCGCTCCTCGCACCGCTCGCCACCGCTTCCCTCCTCTCCAGCGGAAGCTCTAGCAAGAGCACAACTACTTCTCGATTTCCCTCCAGCGGCAGACAAGGCCGAGGACTGGAGGGCGACGATCCAAAGCCTCATCGCCTTCGCCAACAACGACACGCCGCAGCAGCCAGCGACATCGCGGCCACGGCAAGTCGACCAGACGAAGGCCGACGGCGACAAGACCGCCGGGGTGCAACCACCGTGCACTCCCCTCCGCGGAAGCAGAAGACGCCTCCCCGCCGGATCAACGTCGACGACGACTCCACGGCGTCGTCGGATCCGCGGGCTCGTCGGGACCAACGCCAAGTCCTTGACGATCGGCGACAAGAAGATGCCCGGACGACAATCGAGCGCCGACGAGAAGCCCGGCGACAATCGGATCAGCGCGCTGGGACCGATGTCGACACGCACGCGCCCAGTGAACCAGGCGACTTGCCATATGCGGCAGGTTGCCCTGCGTTCACCCGTGAGCTGCGGCGCGTCCAGTGGCCCAGCATGAAAAACTTCAAGCCCGACGTACCCGAGAAGTACTACGGCAAGACGCACCCCTCGGAGTTCCTCAGCATCTACACCATCGCGGTGCAGGCTGCCGGGGGACGCGACGAGAAGATACTGGCTAACTACTTCCCACTGGTGCTTAAGCCAAACGTTCGCTCTTGGCTTATGCACTTGCTGGAAGGCTCCATTTCTTCGTGGGCAGATCTGTGCCACCAATTTGTTGGCGCCTTCACGGGTGGCCAGAAACCCCACGGCCAGGAGAGTGACCTCCACATCTTGGCCCAGAAGGAAGGAGAACCCCTGCGCAAGTACATTCAACGATTCAGCCGCGTGCAGCACAATATTCCCGACGTTCACCCCGCCGCGGTTATCAGCGCGTTCCACCAGAACGTGCGTAACCGCCGCATGCGGGAAGAGATGGCCATGACCAAGATACGGGATGTCAGCGAGCTCTACGCTCTGGCTGACAAGTGCGCGCACGCCGAAGAGGGGAGGAAACTCCCCGGAGAGGATGCTGGCGCAGGAGGAAGCGACAGTGAGGATGCCGCCCAGGCAAAGAAGAGCCGGCGGCGGAACAACAGAAGAAAGAAGAGCAAGGAAGTACTGGTCGTCGAGCAGTCCGGCAAGGAGGCTCCCGCCAAGACAGCACAGGCTGGCGGTTCCGGCAAGGAACCTGCCCCTGTAGCGGCAGCCGACAAGCAGGACGGCTCCGACAAGCAATATTGCAAGATCCACCGCACCAAAGGCCACGACCTTTCGAACTGCAAACGAGTCGAGTACCTCGTAGAACAGCAGAAGGCTGAGTACGAGCGTCGCGACAAAGAGAAGGCCCAAGGTGGCGGAGGGGAGCCAAGCAAGAAGCGGCCATTCAATGGCCGGGGAGGACGCCGTGGCAAGGCCAAACAGCGGCAAGGTGATCGACCTCCCCGGGGCCGCGACAAGGATGAGGAAGAAGACGACGACGACATGGAGGAAGGAGATAACAGCGAGCAGGAGTTCCAGAAGGCCACAGAAGTTCTGTGTGTCGACGGAGGCGCCTCTCTGCATACTTCCCACCGCCAACTCAAGCAGTGGGTACGGGAAGTAAACGCAGCTGAGCCGCCCGTCGAGTCACGCAAGCTGCTGAAGTGGTCCAGCACGCCCATCATTTTTGATCTTGAGGATCACCCTGACCGCACAACGGCGGTCGGGTGCTTGCCGATGTTGGTCTCACCAACCATCCGCAACCTCAAGGTCACCAAAATGTTGGTTGACGGCGGGGCCGGCCTGAACTTGATCTCCTCGGCTATGATCAAGAAACTCCAGATCCCAGAAGGCGAGCTCGAAGAAACCGGGTCGTTCCAAGGAATAAACCCGGGGAGGAGCAAGCCGAAGGGGAAGATCACACTGCCAGTGACCTTCGGCGGGGAGCTCAACTTCAGGACGGAGAGGATAACCTTCGACGTTGCCGATATCCCATTGCCATACAATGGGATACTTGGACGTCCTGCCCTCGCCAAGTTCATGGCAGCTTCCCACTTTGCCTACAACGTACTCAAGATGCCGGGGCCGATAAGCGTCATCTCTGTCCCTGGCGACAAGAAGGACGCACTTATCTGCGCCGACAAGATATACCGGGATGCAGCAGCCGCAGCAGAAAGCAACACACTTGCCGCTGAAGCTCCCGGGGGGAAGACCAAGACCAAGTCCGGTAAGAGCTCTGGGGCCCACTCTGGCAAACGCACCTCTTCGGAGTGCTGCGCTGCCGTCGAGGACGTTCCATCGAGCTCCACCGGCAAGTGCAAGAAGGGGATGGCCGCTCCACCGGCAACCAAGAAGGTGTCCGCCAAGGAGGACGGCACTGGTGGTACCTTCACCATCAGCGCTACACTTGACAACAAATAGGAAAGCGCGCTCGTTGCCTCCCTGCGGGCGAATGTCGATGTGTTTGCATGGCAACCATCTGACATCCCCGGCGTTCCCAGGAAGGTAATTGAGCACAAGCTTGCTGTTTGTCCTCATGCGCGGCCCGTCAAGCAGAAGGTCAGAAAGCAAGCCGTGGAGCGCCAAGAATTCATCGCCGAAGAGATAAAGAAGCTAGAAGCAGCAGGCCTGGTTAGAGGCGTGATCCATCCCACGTGGTTAGCAAATCCAGTTGTCGTGCGTAAGGCCAACGGGAAGTGGAGACTGTGTATAGACTTCACTGATGTGAATAAAGCATGTCCCAAGGATCCATTTCCCTTGCCGCGCATTGACCAGATTGTTGACTCCACCGCTGGATGTGAGCTGCTTTCCTTCCTTGATGCATACTCAGGCTACCACCAGATATTCATGGCCAAGGAAGATGAAGGGAAGACTGCATTCATTACTCCATGCGGCACATATTGCTTCATACGCATGCCCTTTGGATTGAAGAATACAGGCTCAACATTTGCAAGGGTGGTGCATACTGCTTTTGAGCCACAGATTCACAGAAATGTAGAAGCATACATGGATGACATAGTGGTCAAGAGCAAGAGCAAAGATACCCTGATCCAAGACTTGGAAGAAACATTTGCAAATCTGCGCAAGATCCAGCTCAAGTTGAACCCCGAGAAGTGCGTCTTCGGAGTCCCCTCCGGCAAGCTTCTCGGATTCTTTGTGTCCCAGAGGGGGATTGAAGCCAATCCCGACAAGATAAAAGCCATCGAGCAGATTGAAGCCCCGAAGCGCGTCAAGGACGTAAGGAGACTTGCTGGTTGTGTGGCTGCCCTCAGCAGGTTCATTTCAAAATCCGCAGAACGCGCCTTGCCTTTCTTTAAAATTTTGAAGAAGGCAGGTCCTATGAAATGGACTCCGGAAGCGGAGGCAGCGCTGCAGGATTTGAAAGGATACCTGTCCTCCACTCCAATACTCGTCGCACCTAAACCACAAGAGAAGTTGCTGTTGTACTTAGCGGCAACCAATCAAGTGGTTAGTGCTGCGTTGGTAGCGGAAAGGGAGGCAGAGGAAGAGCCCACACCTCCGGCAAGCGAATCCAGCGACAAGCAGGGGGCTCCACCGGCAAGCTCTGGCCCCGACAAGGATAACTCTGCGCAGGAACAAGGAGAAGTGCGAAGGAAGATGGTGCAGCGCCCAGTGTATTTTGTAAGTTCCCTCTTGCAGGGGGCTAGGTCAAGATACTCTGGGGTGCAGAAGTTGCTTTTCGGTCTCCTCATGGCCTCGAGAAAGCTGCGCCATTACTTCCAAGCACATGAGATAACAGTGGTCACTCGCTTTCCGTTGAAGAGGATATTGCAGAATCCAGAAGCAACAGGCAGGATCGTCGAGTGGGCACTGGAGCTGTCGAGCTTTGGTCTCAAGTTTGAGAGTACTTCAACTATACAGAGCAGAGCTTTGGCAGAATTCATAGCTGAATGGACCCCAACACCGAATGAAGAAGTCCAAGAAACAAGCATCCCCGTACAAGAAGCAACCAGCGAGTGGGTAATGTACTTTGATGGTGCTTTCTCGCTGCAAGGCGCCGGTGCCGGCGTGGTACTCATAGCGCCCACCGGAGAGCACCTCAGGTATGTTGTCCAGATGCACTTTCCCAAGGAACAAGCGACAAACAATACTGCTGAATATGAAGGCTTGCTTGCCGGCCTCAGGATTGCAGCCGAGCTTGGGATCAAGAAGTTGATTGTGCGGGGAGATTCACAGTTGGTGGTCCGGCAAGTGAATAAGAGTTACCAGAGCCCTTTGATGGAAGCTTATGTAGATGAAGTGAGGAAGCTTGAAGAGCACTTTGAAGGTCTGCAAATGGAGCACGTCCCGAGAGCTCAGAATGATATTGCAGATGGCCTCTCAAAGTGTGCTGCAATGAAGTTACCTGTGGAACCATGGACCTTCCTGCTCAAGCTAACTCAGCCATCCGTTACACCATCAATTGGACAGAACAAGAAGAGAAAGTTGGTCTCCGGCGACTACTTGCCGGCGGACCTTCCAGAAGCCGCCGCCAAGGTCCCCGAGATCAACAACCAAAACGCTGAGGAACAGTTTGCTCCTGCAGACCTAAGGGTCTGTACAGTCGAAGCAAGCGTTCTCAACAAGCCTTGCCCCGGCAGGCTTGCCGGGGGACCATCAGCTCCGGCAGAACCAGAGGTTCTTGCCGTAGAAGCTGGGGTTCCCGCAGCGGCCCTCATGCCTTTAGTCCTTGCCGTTGAGCCTCGCGCTCCGGCATGGGCGCAGCAGATCGTCCGTTTTCTGCAAACTGGAGAACTTCCCGACGACCCAGAAGGGATAGAGAAAATAACCAGGCAATCAAGTATGTACCAGTTCGTGGACAACGAACTGTACAAAAGAAGACTCAATGGTGTCAGGTTGAAGTGCATTTCCAGAGAAGATGGACAGAAGCTGTTGGCAGAGATACATGGAGGCATATGTGGCCACCACATTGGCGCAAGGGCACTTGCCGGGAAGGCGTTCCGGCAAGGGTTCTTTTGGCAAGAAGCCCTCCAAGATGCAACTGCACAAGTAACCAAGTGTGAAGCGTGCTAGTTCCATGCAAAGCAAATTCATCAGCCAGCTCAAGCTCTCCAGACGATTCCTTTGTCCTGGCCCTTCTCGGTCTGGGGGCTCGATATCCTCGGCCCCTTCCCCCGCGTTGTCGGGGGCTTTGAATACTTGTACGTTGCAATCAACAAGTTTACAAAGTGGCCAGAAGTGGAACCAGTGAGAAAGGTGACAGCACAGTCAGCAGTCAGGTTCTTCAGATCAATTGTTTGCCGTTTCGGAATCCCTAACAGGATCATCACCGACAACGGCACACAATTTACAAGTCGCACCTTCATGCAGTACGTCCAAGACCTTGGCGCCAAGGTCTGTTTCGCTTCTGTTGCTCACCCGAGGAGCAATGGTCAAGCGGAGAGGGCCAATGCTGAAGTGCTGCGCGGACTCAAGACAAGAACCTTCGACAGGCTGCGCAAGTGCGGAAGAAACTGGATAGAGGAGTTACCGGCGGCTCTTTGGTCAATCAGAACGACACCAAGTCGAGCCACCGGACAGACACCCTTTGCTCTTGTCTATGGAGCAGAGGCAGTTCTCCCCACGGAACTCGTATACGGATCTCCTCGAGTGCTCGCTTATGATGAGCTCGAGCAAGAGCAACTGCGACAAGATGATGCACTGCTCCTTGAGGAGGAACGTCTCCAGGCCGCTGTACGAGCTGCTCGATACCTGCAAGCCTTGTGCCGATATCATAGCCGCAAGGTCAGGGCCAGGAGTCTCGAGGAAGGCGACCTTGTTCTTCGGCGTGTTCAGTCCGCCAAGAATTCCAACAAGTTGACGCCGAAGTGGGAAGGCCCTTATCGGGTGAGACAAGTCACAAGGCCCGGCGCTGTCCGCCTTGAGACCGAAGAAGGCTTACCGGTGAGCAATTCCTGGAACATAGAGCATCTTCGCAAGTTTCACCCATAAGGTGCGGTTGCCTTGACCCGCTCCGCCAACCATCTTTTGTACGAGTCTTGCCGCCGTTGCATGTAAACCTTTGTACAAAGCCGGGCCCAGATCCCGTGCATCAGTAAAGCTTTTTGCGCTATTTGCCATTTCCATGCATTTCTTTATTTGCATACATTGCTTGGCACTCTGTACAACGCACATCCCCGGTAAGCACTAGCAACCCGTGAGGCTATATACTTGTTTTCCCTCCTCTTTTTCTTTCCCTCTTTAAGCAGAAGGAACATTCCTCGCGCACAAGTTTGCCGGGGGGAAGGAGGTGGAGGATGAACCAAGTGCTGTCCAAGAAAGAAAAGCCTTGTCGGAGGACAAGCAATCTATGAAAGCTAAGTCACCAGAATTTGAGCAGTGCAAATTTTTTAATTTTAGTTGTCTTCCTTGAACAACCACACTTTGTATGGAGAACCTGTGCGCGGAGGAACCTACCCATGGCTAGCCGCACCCTTACTTTGTTTCCGAGCACTCTCAACGACTTAAGAGAGCTGCGACAAGTGTCGCGCCCTTACCTCGTTTTCGAGTTCACTCAGCAAGCTACGTGTGTTGCGACTAGCTGCGGCAAGGTTGCTTGCCGACAAGGTCCTTTGCCAGCAGGCTGCTCAGAGTCCAGCACTCAGCGCTCGCGGCAAGGGCCCCTTGCCGGCAAGTTCACTAAAAAGCGTAGGGTAAAAAGCATACAAAGTAAAGGACCAAAGCAAGGGAGATAGCACTGCACTGATTGATCAAAATAAGACTGTGTATTACAAGGATAACTTGCCGCAATGACTAATCGATTCATGTCCATGACATAATTTGCAGCGGCAAAAGAAACAGAAAAGAAGAAACCTAATCTACGCGGTCGCCTTCATGCCTCGAGATCTTGTTCACCTTGGCGACGATGTGGGCGAGCTGCGCCTTCAACGCCTCCTGGTCAGCGTCGTCCGGCAAGGAGCGGAGGACGTTAGTGAGGTTGATGCCGGGGTTGCGGTAGACGATCTTCGTCAAGACGCGCTCCAGAGTACCCGCGCAGAGCTGACGCGACTCGTCGGCCAGCTGCGCAGGGAGCTTCTCCTGTAGCCGCGCAAGCGCCGGCGCGATTCCCCTGAAGAAGAGACTTAACTTGGCGCTGTGGGGGAGGTTTTCGTCCGGAGAGTACACAAGGTGCTCCACCCTCAGCGCCATCAGCTCCTTGTCAATGTTCACAGCGGAGGCGACCTGATCGTCGGTCCACTGCTCCACTGCCCGGCTGAACTGGTTCGCCGAGACGGCGGCGCTCTCCACCAGGCCTCGTTCCTTGCGGAGCTCGTCCTTCAGCTTCGTCTCGCGATCCCGGGCAGCGTCGAGTGAATCGGTCAGAGTGGAGACCTTCAACTCCAAGTCAGCGATTGAATCTTTGGCGGCAGTAAGCTCGTCGCCCTTCTTGGAGAGGCGTACCTGCAAGTCTGAGTTGGTGTGGGCATCTTTCTCGCGCTCCATATTGAGCGCGGTGACCCTGTCCTCACTCGCCTTCAGGTACCGCTCCAGCTGGTCCACCTTAAGCTCCAGGTCCTTCTTGGCGGTTTCCGCGGAGGCCGCGGCATCCTTTGCCTCCTTCAGGGCCCCGCCAATGGCCTGCTCCCGGGCGGTGAGCTCGTCATCATGGGCGTCGAGCTCGACCTTCCGCTGGTTGAGCGACCCCTCCCGCCGAGACAGCTCCTCGGCGGCCAGCCGCTGCCGCTCTTCTGCCTCCGCCTTCTCCAGGAGGAAGGCTTGCTGCTCCCCGGCAAGCTCTTCCCGCTCCTCCGCCAATTGGCGGAGGGCTGCCTCGTTGGCGGCACGGAGCTCCACGGCGTGTTTCTCCAAGTCAACTCCAGCCTTGGCGGCAAGAGCTTCCCGGGAGTCCAGCTTCGCTTGCCTGGCCCGGTAAAGGGCCAGGAGCCGGCGAAGGAGCTTCTCCTCTTCGGGCTCGTCTCCACCGCCAAGTGCTTCGACGACCTTTAACCCCGCGGAGGCGAGGACCTCTCCGTCATAGGTCTCTCCCTCCACGGGGGCTCTCGACGAAGACGCCCACGGGACTTGTATAAAGATCCCGTTGGGAGCTTCAAGATAGACGCCCGACCGCTCCGTGGACGCGGAGGGGTCCGCGGCCGGCGCAGCACTTGACGCTCCTGCTGCCTCCGGGCCAGCAGTGCGGTCGCCGGTCCCTTCTCCGCCCGCAGCGTCTACGGTCGGGGCGGTCTCCTCAGCGGCAGGCTCGTCGGCTCCAGCCATGCCCTCAGTGGCAGTGGCGTCGCCGCCGTCGCCGCGCACCTCCTCCTAAACGGTGGCCTCCGTCTCCATCCGCTCTGGGGCAGGAGGGTCTAGCAGAAGAAAAAGAAAAGAAAAGATCAAGCAAATATCCAAAAAGACAAGTTCAAGAAGAAGAAGCTACAAGACTTACCTTCGCAGACTTCTTCGACGACAGGCTCCCTCGCCGGGGAATCCACCCTTGGCGGGGGAGTGGTGGCTCCTGCTGGCGGAGGGCCGCCCGCACCCTCCCTTGGCGGAGTGCTCGCCCTTGTCGGGCTGCTCGCCCTTGGCGGGGTACTCGCCCTTGGCGGAGTACCCGTCCTTGGCGGAGCGCTCTCCCTCGCCGGGGAGCTCGCCCTTGGCGGGGATGGTGGGGCATGCAGCTCTTCGGGGGCAGTCTCCGGGCGCTCCTGCGGCTGCGGCTCCACTTCTGCACGAGACAAACAAGACAACAAGATATTAGTACAAGCAAAAACCTCAAGCGCGCCCGTCAATCAGAAAGACAAAAACCAGACTTACGCTGGGGGCTGCGCTGGGGGCTGCTCCTCGGAGCAGTGGGTTGATCCGGCAAGTTCGCCGCTGGCGCGTCCCCAGTCGCCGTGGCGGGCGAGTCGTCTTCAACCTCGACCACAGGGATCTTGGCCCTCTTCGCCATCCACTGGGCCAGGGACCTGAAAGCAAAGCAAAAACAAGATCAGAATCAACAAGGAAAATCAAGACAGAATCAAAGAAGTTACAAGTTGCGAGTACTTACTCCTCTTCCTCGTCGTCGTCGGAGCTGAGGGCGGAGAAGTCGAACTCCACCTGAGATGCTCCCGCGCGAGGAGCAGGAGGAGAAGGCTCCCTCGGGCGCTTGGTGGTCTCCGGGGATGGGGGCTGCGAAGACCCAACCTCCGTTGACGCCGAGGCCCGAGGAGCAGGCGGAGCGGCCGTTTCGCTCCGGGAGGATCCCCCTCCGCTTGGCGCCGGTGCGCGGGGCGCCTCCGTCGCGGCTTGGCTCAGCCTGGTGGCGCGCGTCGCCCGGCGCGCAGGCTGCTGTTTAGGCGCCTGCGGCCTCGTCGCTGTAGCCGCCTTGCGGAGGCGCTTCCTCGGTGTTTGCTTAGGACTTGCCGGAGGCGGGGAGTTCTCTGAGGACGAGGAGGCGTCGTCATCAAGTCCCAGAGATCCGCCGGTGTCTTCATCGGCCTCGACGTCCTCCTCCTCCTCCTCCCCGGCAGGCCCGCTGGGCCCAGCACCTTGCCCGGCGGCTCCGCTCCCTCCGGCGGCTCTGCTCCCTCCGGCAGCTCCGCTCCCTCCGGCAACCTCGCTCCCTGCGGCGACCTCGCTCACAACCCCGGGTATCCCGGAAAGCCTCAGGGAGGGGACCCCGACAAACTCTTCGGGCGGAAGCTTGAGCAGCCTGCGGATCTCTGCCTCCTCTGCTTGGCACGCCTCGTCCGCGGCCTGTGCCTCATCGACGGTGAACCCGAAATCTCCCGCCGCTGCAGCTGCGGCGGCCTCTTCCATCCTGGAAGCAATGTAAGCTATGTCCCGAGCCGTAGTGTCTCGGGTAAGGCCCCTTTCCTCCTCGGGGTTCTTGGGCACCTCGACCAGATTGTCGAAGAAGCTCAGCACTGTATCCGGCGGCGGCACGATCCAAGTAGGAATGATGCCGTGAGAGTCGCACTCCGGCATCATTGCGCGCAAGAAGTCACAGGCGGTGCTGTTGCACAGTGGCACCACTCCCTTGGCGGGTCTGAACCACTCTGGATGGGCCGGGTCGTGCTTGAAGAGCTCTCGGACCATTCCTTTCAGCTCCAAAGCGGTGAAATTGAAGTTTAATCCTGGGCGCAGCCTCATGATATCCGCCGCATTGCCAAATTGCAAGGCGGGCCTTTTTCTTTCTTGTAAAGGGGCAATGCGGCGGCGGAGGAAATCTGCCCCAACCTCTCCGATGGTCAGATTAGCTACCCGGAGACGGATGATCCTGACGAGGGCAATACTGAGCTTGTTGTCCTCCGGGGCTAATTCGCTCCAATTCCTGCCGCGCACTATGGCTGTTGTGCGCGGCGCAGTGAAAGGCTCCGGCTTGTCCTCCACTACCCAGCACCAATCTGCACGCCATTCTTCCCACTTGCCGTGGAGTTCTCCCTTCAGGTATGAATCCTTCTTGTTCAACCGGAAGATCCAGGAGACGCCGCCGGAGAGGGGAGCGCCAGCCTCTACTCTACGCATAAAGAAATGGCGAAAGAGTGCTACGTTTGGATGGATCCCAACATAGTTTTCGCACAGATGTGCGAAAACAGCCATCGTAAGGATGGCGTTGGGGGTAAAGTCTAGGAGGTGGAGGCCATATGTGTTCATAATGTCGCAGAAAAACTCCGAGTACGGAGGGCACAATCCACAGTGAAAGAAAGCAGCGAAGAAGAAATACCCGCCGGGGAACAAATCTCTGGCGACGGCAGGGAAGGCTCTGGTCCTGGGATGAGCTTTGGTCTCCCCGGACCAGAAGAGATAGTACTTGTTCCGCAGCTCCTTCGCGCTGAGCCTCGGCGCGAAGACCACGTTCCTCTTCCGCAGGGCGGCAAGCGTCGCCGCCTGCTCGGATTTCTCCTTCTTGGCCTTGTCCACTTTCGCCTTCTCGCTCTTCGGAGCCATGGCGGAGGCGGCGAGGGAAGAGGCGAGGAGCTCGACGGCGCCGCGGATGCGGAAGACGGCGGAGGAGGGGTGGAGGCAAAGAGCAGTGGAGGATTTCTGGAGGATGAAGACGCAATGAAAGCGAAGGAGGGAAACTGCCCCTGCTTCCTCCGCTTTTAAGGGGGAAGTGGGGGACGCTCCGCATTTCCCATTAAAGAGCGAGGCCACGATCTCTCCCACGACGCCGCAATCGACGCGTGCCGTTAGGGAGGGACGCGGCGGATACGGAAGGAGATACGGCGTGCCGTGGGCCGCGTGTGCCCGTGCACTGTCTTGGGCCTGGCCCAACAGCGCTCGGCACCGTGTGTAGCCCAGGCCCGGGGGCTCCTGTCGGTGTACTAAGATAGGGGTACCTTAGTACCCCAACTTGTGCACGGGCAGTAGCAGCTTCCCGCGGCAGGGCTCACCACGTGCTCGCCGGAAACCTTCTCGGTCCTTATGAAGCCATTCAAAAACGAAGTATACAAAATAGAAGATCAAGACCCCGACAAGTGGAGCTTGCCGGGAAGGCCGTCCCAGGCTCAAGATTATCACATTAACACAAGACCCTGGCAAGAGGAGCTTGCCAGGAAGACCAGAAGACAGCATCTCAGAAGACATGCCTCGGCGCACCCTGCACCCCGGCGGGCCCCGGGGAGCGACAAGCTTCCGGGCCCGGCAAGATCATGGCCCCGACAAGGTGCTTGCCGGGGAGACCTATGTTGTGTGCCCGCGCTCCAGCTCATCAGCCCACACGTCGCCCTGGGGCCCTTCTAGGGATGCGTGGCGGATGGCTGTGCAGCCTGGGGGACACGGTGGCGAGCCACGGTGACGAGGCTACCGCCGTGGCGAACGGAGACGCATGGACGGGCGCTTTTGGGGTCGACGGTGACGGGCATTTAAGGCCCTTGTCCCCCACTGTCAAAGTTAGGTGAAGACCATTGTTCATGCACTGTTCATGCACTGTTCCCGCACTGTTACAACTACCACCAAAGTTACATTTTTACCCTCCTCTACGTTGACACCTGTCGGTGACCCCTTGAGCTATAAAAGGAGGCCCATGCACAATGTAGAAAGGGTTCGGAACCTAGATAGCTCTCTTGCTCGGTGTACCTAGCTCTTCAAGCTCCCGAGCTCAAAAACTCAATACAATCTAAGCAGGAGTAGGGTTTTACGCGTCCGCGCGGCCCGAACCTGGGTAAACTGCTCGCGTGTGTCCCTCGATCTGCTCTTCGTGCTCCCTCCGCTCCTTTACCGCAACGTAAAAGGGGCTCCGGTCCCATAGGTGCTCGTGGGAGGACAGTTTCCCCCGACAGTGGCCGATATTGTGATCCGGTGGTTTGGGTAATTTCTCGTATACAAAATTAAAAATTAACAGTACCTAGTGATTGTACTAATCAGTGTTGTTTTGTTTGATTGCAGACCTTCTACAGGTGTCTTGAGGAACACGAGGTGGACGTGGCTATGGTTGTCGAAGCCGAGTGCAAGCGCCTACTTCAGAACTTACGACACGAGGCTCGGGTGCAGACTGTTCGAGACTACTACGCTTCGACTCACATTATGAGGGCCAAGAAGAAGTGCCGCGCCAAGTATCTGAGTAAGGAGAAGTACATGAATGTAATTACCTATTCTTAAGGCCTTGTACTTAGTTTCCTTGATTTGATTCGTAGGCGTAGCGCTAAAATTTCTCTTGTCTAACTTAAGTGCCCCCGAGATGGTGTGCGGATAGACTGGATTGTTGGGAGGCGTTGGTGGATGGGTGGTGCTCTCGCCAATGGCTAGACATCCGCAACAAGGCTAGGGATAAGTGTGCCCAAATGCAAGGTGTGCCACACCATGAAGGGAGCTCCAACCTGTTTGAGCACGTGGATCACTGGGTATGTGATTTGCTTCACGATTCATGTGATTTCATTCTTCATGCTAGCTTGAGACCTTAACTAATATGTTGTTCCTCTCTTTTAGGCACATCACAACAAGAAGGAGGTGCCACCGCTGTACGACCTCTATGCCATGGCCCATGCTGCCTCGTAAAAGAAGGCCAATGCATTCTCTGAGTTTGACCTTGATCATCCAGAGAGCTTCACCAGGATCTCCTTCCACAACAAGCTCGTTAGGTACAAAGACTTTGGGAAGGCTATGAAAGGGGTTGACTTCAACCTGAGCCAGAGTGCTTTTGATCCAGAGCTCGTGATGCTATCTGCTGACGGGAGGAAACATGGCTTGACAACCATTGGGGATGGACTGATACATTGTTGTAGAATTCTCCGAGAGATCGAGTAGCGCCAGACGAGCTCTCTTCCTGAGATGAGTCCTCGTCCACGGCAAATGGAGCTCGCCATCGAGGCTAGGGCCCTAAAGCTTCCAGCAGACGCAAACAGGCAGGCGACACAGAGGGAGAAAGAGTTGGAGGAGAGGACGGCTAGTCTGTTGGAGGCAGAGAGGAACCGGAACGACACGGGTCATCTGGCCCTATACGAGCTCCTCGTGGTAAGTTTCTCTTACATATTAGCCAAATCATGCATGTAATGTTCGTTTCATTACTAACTAATATGACTGACTCATGAAAACAAAATGTGTAGTTCATGTTCGAGAAAAACGGTCAGACCCCTCCGACGATGCGCCAGTTGGTATAGCGGACACGGTGAGTTTCATTTGAGTGGTCATTAGTTAATAGTATTCACATTTCAGTTGCATCATGCTAACGAGACATTGCAAATGATCTTTGGTGCAGCATGCCTCCCGACAAGCATCGACCAATCCTTTTCCGTCTCGCAATTGCGCAACCCGGACCGGTCCTTCTCCATTTGGCACTTGCGCATACCCGATCGGTCCTTCACCTCCGTGATGATGGTAAGTTTTCTCAAGTGACATAATAACCTTACTTAGCTCCAAACGGACATACTTTACCTAGGATAGCTATAAAATGACCTATACTTAGCATTTTCCCTCATAAATACTTAATATGCTTAGTTAACTAAAAATGGCATAACTACCTAGGATAGCTCAATAATGATCTATACTTAGCTTACCTAGTTCACTTATGATATAATTAGCTTACTTAGGTAAAAATGGCATAATAACCTTGGTTTAGCTCCAAACTATCATATAATTAGCTTATTTTCCTCCAAAATGACAAAATAACCGTACCTAGCTCCAAAATGACCGATTTTAACTAGGATAGCTCTAAAATGACCTAAAGTTGCCATTTGGTCCTCCAAAATGAATAAATATGCTTCGTTAGCTCAAAACTGGTAGAACTACCTAAGTTAGCTAAAAAATGACCTATACTTAGATTCTTTAGTTCATTTATGACATACTTAGCATAGGTCAAAAATGGTATGATAACCTTGGTTTAGCTCCAAAATGACACTTAGCTTATTTTCTTCCAAAATGAGAAAATGACCTTACCTAGCTCCAAAATGACCAATTTTAACTTGGATAGCTCTAAAATGACCTACACTTGCCATTTGTCCCCCAAAATGAATAAATATGCTTAGTTATCTAAAAATGGCATAACTACCTAGGTTAGCTAAAAAACGACCCATACTTAGCTTCTTTAGTTCATTTATGACATACTTAGAATACATAGGTCAAAAATGGCATGGTAATCTTTGTTACCTCCAAAATGACATAGACTTAGCTTGTTTTCCTCGAAAATGACATTATAACCTTACTAAGCTCCAAAATAACCTATTTACCTAGCTTAGCTCTAAAGTGACCAAAACTTAGCTTTTTTACCTAGCTTAGCTAAAAAATGACATTTTTACCTACCTTATTTAGAAGAAGAATAAGATAAAGAAGAGGAGAGGAGAAAAAGAGAGAGAAGAAAATTCTTCTTCTTCCTCTTCTAGCTAGTCTTCTTCTTCTTCTAACTTTCCTCTTTCCCAATTTACAGATTTTCTTTAGATGAGGAAGCTTGCATTGATGGAGTGTACTCTTCTCCATGTGCTTCCTTTTTGTTTGTGGAAACTTGTTTTGGATATGTATGTATGTATATGTTGTTGGAAACTTCTTGTTGGAAACCATTGTATGTTGGATATGTTGTTGGAAACTTGTATGTAGGATATGTTGTTGGAAACTTATTGTTGGTATGCTTGTTGAAATTAATTTCAAATGTGTGTATATATATCTGTGAAATTCTGTCAAATTGAATGAATTTAAGAAAAAAACAGAAAAAACGGGTTGTACAGGCTCTTTGCCGTTTGCTGACAGACGGCAAAGCTGCCATTAGCAGCTACCTGTGCAACATGGGGCATTGGGCTGGCCTATATGGTTGCTTTGTCGTCGGCTAGCAGACGTCAAAGAACTTTGCATCTTTGTCATCTGCCAACACACAGCATAGCATGCCACGTGGCACCTATCGAGGGGGCATCTCGGTAGGCCTATTTGGAAACTTTGCTGTCAGCTGGCAGATGGCAAAGATGCAAAGGTCTTTGCAATCTACGAACAGACGACAATGCACACCGTTAACCCCTTAACGGACCTAACCTGCCGCGTGTGCCGTCCAGGCCGTTTCTCGTCTACTAGCGGACAACAAAGGCCTTTACATCTTTGCCGTCCGCCAGCAGACGGCAAGGAGCCCTTTGTTGTAGTTCATTTAGCCGGACTGTTTGTCGTGTGCTGGCTGACAACAAAGCTCTTTGCCGTCCGCCAGGCTTGTCTTTGTCTGCCATGGTAGATGGCAAAGTTCCTGATTCCTGTAGTGAACACACATAAATAGTCCTCAGAGTCCTGGAGGTGATGTGGAAGGTACTCAACCAATTCATCGCTTGAAGACGAAGGAACTGGAGTGTAGTATAGCCGCAGAGCAGGCGCTCCATGTCATCCTTTGGGATGCAGACGGCGACGAGCTCAAGGTGCTTCAGTCGTGGTACAAAAAGAGCGGGTGTGTCATTAAGTGGGGGAAATGGCAGTTCATGAATTTGGCGAGGCGCCGCGTGGGCGCGAAGCGTAGCGCGGACGTTGGCAGCGAGCGCATATGCCCATCATTAAAACTAAACTCCTGGAGCTGATCTATGGAGGGGGATCGGAACCACTCGTCAAGCTTGGCTCGGTCCTTGCCATTGGAACAGAACTTGCCCGTGATAAGG
This sequence comes from Secale cereale, assembly GCA_902687465.1. Classification (NCBI taxonomy): domain Eukaryota; kingdom Viridiplantae; phylum Streptophyta; class Magnoliopsida; order Poales; family Poaceae; genus Secale; species Secale cereale. The sequence goes on from LR738711.1 coordinate 302,610,599, forward strand.
CCTCTGATTGGACCATGGTGACTATCAAGGATCTGGGAGAACGCATCCAAGGTTTTGCGATAGCCATGGTAGAGCTCGTTGGCGTCGAGGAGGTCGACAGGGGTGAGGAGCTATAGGGGGCACCACCACCGGGAAAGGGCGGTTGTCCTCGCCCCATATTTGATTGGGGGAAGGGACATGATTACTGTCAACATATCATTGGGGAGGTTGCTGATGAAGTCTAGGCCTGCTGGAGTCGATTGTTGTTTTTGCTCGACCTACCTCCGCTTGTTGGCAGACTCGTTCTCCACCTCGTCGGCGGCAATGGAAACCTCTGTCTCCATATTCACGCCATGCTCCGGTGCTTCAGAAGCCCCGGCGTCGCCACTCCCTCCGATGGGGCGCTTCGGCGACATACTCATACACTGACGGCTTTGAGGACTAAGAGTCGCATCGAGGATGTGCGTGGAGAGAGAGGATTGTGTGATTGGCGACGATGGAAGGGGTGCGGCCGCTGGGGCGCGCCATTAATACAGACCAGTGGGAGCGAGGCAGGCGGTGGTCAAAGGCTGTCTCGCTTCCAAGTGAGAACGACTGCTTAACATTTTGTCAGCAATCAACAGTGCCATGGTGTTTGAAATTCATTCCCATTTCTTGCATAGGACCTTAGCATGCACCCAAAGGCCACATATTTGATTTTTCAACCAATTTATATGCACTGGAGCATGTGCCTGTAGTTCGAATTTGAATTATGCACATAAAATGCCTAGAAAACCCGGTTAATGTATAAAAATGTCCAAACGAACCACAAAAATTTCCAAAACTTAACACAACACTCTTGTTATTCTATGTTGACACTCGAAATTTTTTGAAAGCAATAAGAGGCAACGAATATCATTTCGTCCCCAAAGGTGGCACGTTCCCTACTGAAACCATCAGGCTTGTTGTGCGAAGCTTTGGTTTGTGAGAAGCTTATACCCAAACCTGCCCCAAATGGGACAATTTTTTACCACGGCATGTTGATGCCGCTCCATGATACCATGCCAAGTTTCATGAATTTCAGACGAGTTTTGGATTTACTAGAATTTAAAAACCAGGTATCTCAACGTTCTGCCTGCAATCAAGAGTGCCCTGGTGTTTGAAATTCATTCTCATTTCTTGCATCGGACCTAAGCACGCACCCAAGGACACAAATTTGATTTTTCAACCAATTTATATGCACCGGAGCATGTGCATGTAGTTTAAATTTCAATTATGTACGTAAAATGCCTAGAAAACCCGGTTAATGTATAAAAATGTCCAAACGAACCCCAAAAATTCCAAAAATTAACACAACACTCCTGTTGTGCTATGTTGACACTAGGAATTTTTTGAAAGCAATAAGAGGCAACGGATATCGTTTCGTCCCCAAATGTGGCACGTTCCTTACCGAAACAATCAGGCTTGTTGTGAGAAGCTCTTGTTTGAGAGAAGCATATACCAAAACCTACCCCAAATGAGACAATTTTTTACGACGACATATTGATGCCTCTCCATGATACCATGCCAAGTTTCATGAATTTCAGACGAGTTTTGGATTTACTAGAATTTAAACACTAGGTATCTCAACGTTTGTGGTCGAGTGACGGTGGCATGGTGTTTGACATTCATTCCCATTTCTTGCATGGGACCTAAACATGCAACCAAGGACACAGATTTGAATTTTCAACCAATTTATATGCATTAGAGCATGTGCATGTAGTTCAAATTTGAATTATGCACATAAATGCATTGAAAACTCAATTAATGTATAAAAATGTCCAAATGACCCCCCCCCCCAATTGCAAAAATTAACACAACACTCCTGTTGATCTACGTTGACACTAGGAAAGAAATTGAAATCAAGAAGAGCCAATAGATATCGTTTCGTCTAGAAAGGTGAAACATTCCCTACCGAAACCATCACATTTGTTGTGAGAAGCTCTGGTATGTGAGAAGCTTATACCCAAACGTGCCCTAAATAGGAATTTATTTTACCACGGCATGTTGATGCTGCACCATGATAGCATGCCAAGTTTCATGAATATCATACAACTATGGGATTTACTAGAATTACAAAAGCAGGTACGTCAACGTTTGCCGGAGAGCCACGGTGTCGTGGTTTTGAAATTCATCCCCATTTCTTGCATGGGACATAAGCATAAACCCATGGACACATATATGATTTTACAACCCATGTTGGTGCATCGGAGCATGTGCATGTAGTTTAATTCGGAATTGTGCACCTAAAATGGCTAGAAAACAAATTTAATGTGTAAGATGTGCAAACGAACCTTGAATAAGTCCAATTCTTTTACGACACACACATAGTTGCATGTTCACTACAGATAAAAGTTCTAGCAATTCAAACACCGTCCATTGCCACTATATCATGAACCATGCGAGATGAAGTACAAAATATCCTGGAGCACCGTCGGTGTAAAGTACGCCTATGGTTTACGCGAGAAGGTGGGTCGGCTACAGTCCACAGCCGGCATGTCAAGCACACTAGCTCGCTCCCCAAATACTCCCGCCTCTGCATCCCTCGCAATCTCGAAAATATCTATTGCCTCGTAATCTCAAAAATATCTACCGCCTGGAAGGTTTTAATGTTCTATAGAACACGATTAGTATGTGCGGACTATGTGCGATGTCTGTTACTCCCATTCTGCTTCAGTCGCTTGATTCAAATTTTTCAGTAGCCTCGGTATTTTACTCCCACCTCTGCATCCCTCGCAATCTCAAAAATATCCGCTCGCCCTTGATCCAAATTTTCAGTAGCACCGCCTTGATACTCCAGCCTAGCAAAATTTCTAGTTGCCGCAGTATTTCCTCAAACACCAACTTGCCCCCCCTCCACACACACCACACACTCCCCAAAACCTCCGCTCACACAGACACACACCACCCCCGAAACCATTGGTAGGTCGCCGCCACGGCCGCCACCTCCATCTGCAACCTCTGCCTTTGTGCCGGGGAGCTCGAGGAGCCAATGTCCAAAAAGAGGTTTATCGCGGCATTTTCGCCCGAGGCTGGCGAGGTGGCTGCCTAGGTGTCCCCTCGTCCTCCGCAGGCTCGATCCACCATTGCCGGTCCCCCGATCCGCCCGCCGTCGCGCCCCTACGCCAGTTCGAGGAAATCCCCATCCTCCCTCGGACCCGACAGCCGACAAGGTCCTACCTCGGGGTTCGACAGCGGCGGTGGCGGACGTGGGTCGCCGAGATTACAGGTCAGGAGACCCACACCCGCCGATGGCTCGGTAGCTTCCACACGGCCGAGCTCACGGCCATGGAGTACGACCACTGGCAGGTCCGCTACCACGGCGCTTCGGATATGCTCAATTTCCCCTTTGGCACACGTGCGGTTGACCTCGTCCCACCGGAGCCAGGGTGGTGAGCTCGGCTCTGGCGCGGGAGAACCGCGAGGCGTGGGAGCGCCTCGAGGCCGAGGTCACCGATGAGGCCTACATGCAAGAGCTCCGCCGGCAGCACCCAGAGCTCGTGGAGGCGGAGCGGCGAGGTTTTTCCGCTCTCCTACGATGAAGAGGTCGAAGACGGCGAGGACGGCGGCACGGAGGGCGGCAAGGTTATCGCGCTTTCCTCCAATGATGAGGTCAAAGGCGGCGAGGATAGTGGCGCGGAGGGCGTCGAGGTGGGCCCTGAGGATGAGGAGATCGACATTGACAAGTGGAGGGGTGCCTTCCCCAACGACGACATCGGCCTGGACCCGGCTCCCGGCACACAGTACATGACGACTAAGGATTGGCTTGACCTCTACTTCGACTGAAAGTAGTTTAGCTTAGTTTAAATTAATGTTTTATGTTCGGTTATGCAAAACTATCTATCTTTATGTTTGAATGCATGCTACTTTCGGTTGAACCTGCTTTGTACTTCATGAAATTGAAGTTTACAATGTTAAGTTTAGGGGATCGACTAGAAAAGGCCAAAAATTACTGGAGTATATATATGACCACTATGGGTTTTACTCCTTTAACTTTTTAAAGGATCGGCTAGAGACGGCCTTATGACTTGTTTATTTCTGTTCTTCACAATGTGATGCTCTATATAAGCAACTATTTGCCGTGCAGTTCAATTTCATCAATAATAGTTTCAATAATACCACTTTGAATTACGATATTTGGTTGCTGTTTAAGATATTGCAGTTTACATGCCTTTTTGTTTTTTAACAATACCTAGTGTACTCTAGACCTGCACAATACCAGTTTGAATGACTATTTGCTTGTTTTTAAATGTTATGCCTGATGCAGTTAACACACCTTTCCACTTCTTATTTTGCTTAACTAGCGTGCTTAAGCCTGCACACTGAAGCTACATAGCAACATGCATTGTACTGAATGACTAAATATGCAATCCCAAGCTACATAGCAACAAGGAAGAGTGTTACCTTAATGTTCTGATGTTGTCTAGATATACATGTAATAAAATCCTATATAATGGGATGGAGGGAGTGTTGTACTACATCATTTTGCAATTTTTGTTTAGCTTCTAATATTAACTTGGTGCTTTTAGGTACATATGTCATTGCCAAAGATCCACACTTCGACCCTTTATGCATCTGGGGAAATGAGATACTCATGAACCAGCATCAAGTCAGGGAACTGATAAAGATTATTATTAAAGTGGGTCAAAAGATGTCAATCAAACTATTTGTTTACACTTTATGCAAGACAAAAGTGAACTGCGGGATGGTAAGTAAGAACCCCGTAGCCTTCTTTTTACTGCCCGTAATGAGTTGTGTTAGATGACAATGTCTGAATATTTTTTCCTTTGCAGTGGATCCTGAAGCAGTTTACTCAAGATTACCTCTCAAACTACATGATTGGCGGCCGGCCATCACAAGGGGTTGGACTAGAGTCGTGTGCGCCTTTTGCATCTAGGAGAGCACAATAGGGCCATTCCGCTTCACCTTGTTCAACAACCAGAATGTTTGTCGCCTCTTTTCCATCTGTAATAATACAAGTATAGAACTCTGGTTCATCATTATTTATTTGGTGCTTATGTAATTCTTAAACAAATGTACCTGTGAATCAAATAATGCATTGCTTGTTTCAACCTGATGGATACCAATAAAGCTATAGCCTACTTTCAAGTTTAAATTAGGTACAATTTTAAATAGCATCAATTAAATAGGGCGAAATTACGTTGTACAGGTCATTACGGCACAGAAGGTTAATAAAGTACATCGTGTGCGATATACATCAGAATACTACATGGTTCACGGAGAGGAAACGCGTGTAACAATGCACACAGTTGCCGTTTGCAAAGCATGTGTGATGTCAGACACTATCACATACGGTGCGGGAAAACTAAATGTGTGTGATTGTCTACCTATCGTACGCTGTTTATATTCTTGAACTGTTTGTGATGTGGTAGGCATTATAAATATAGAGCCAGTTTAGTACGTGCTTGGAAAACCCCCGTGCCTGGAATCTGCCTGGTTTTAGCTAAAACCACGAAACTCCGACTGTGATGGCAATGCGAATACAAACGAGCAGCAAGCATGAAGCGTTTGGGATATTCGAGATATCGAAAATGGTTATATAGGGACAATTGTATGCATCAAGGCATCCTATCCTCGACGGTTTCTGGGTCATGTGGGAAGGATCCCCGTATCGCCCACACTCACTTGGCGACGGTTCCAAATGCCGTCGCGAAAAGGGGTTAAAAACCGTTTGTATAGCACCGATGCCTAACAGTGCATGTCAATGAAACATGGTGTGAAATTTCTCGTGCAAATTGCGATCTAGCCGCGTTGGCCCGAGGTGACGCATAATTTTTTGACTTTATTTTTTCAATGGCGTGCCGTCCAATTTTGAAGCACCACTAATTGGTACTGTATGCAGAGAAAATATTAAACTACTCTACCATAGTACCACTACTCCACCTCGTACTAGTATCAAAAAAGATATAGAAGCTAGATCTTTAGTGCTTGCTTGCTAAGGGCTGCCCACTTGATTCTCACACTATCACCCTCTCTCCAGATCTAAAAAGGATGGTGTTGGTCCCTCTCTATCCCTCCTCACCCTCATCGGTGGTCACAGATCCGCCAGGATCCCGTCCGTCGGGGATGAAAAGGACATGCAGCGTTGACACACTCGTCGTCGGCGAGCGAGGTCACACACTGACGACAAGGCCGTCCTCTCAGACCTAGCGCCTGCGCGAGATGGCCTCCATCCCCAAGCTCACTGCCGTAGTGTTTGCGGAGCATGACGACCATGAGCGAAGACACTTCCCGCCAACCCTCAGGTATGCTACCTCTTTTCGAACCATACCCTTGTTCTATTGCCCCCATCTGCCATGTCTCTTCATGTGGATCTTTTTCCACTCCACCATCTCCCCAATTTGCTATCCTCTGCTCTATTGGTCACGCAGACGAAAACCTTAATTTGCACTATTAAAGGAAACCCTACTTCATGCAGACTAATCCATGTCTGGGTTGAATAAGGAAAGTAAGGAAGAAAGTATTGTTGAAGAGACTAGCTATCGAACCCGCATCTAGGTTGAAAAGGGGAAAAATCAGTAGCTAAGGAACGAGCTTCGAGTCTCTTGTTTTTTTAATGGTCGTGTCTCTTGGTTGTAAACGGGTAGAAAGGCACGACAACGCAATAGAGAATGACCAGGTAGATCAGTTTGTTTTCCTCACAAAGGAAAAAGGTGGCTAAAGAAAAAAAAAAGGGACGCAATCCACATATGCTGCCTGGATGTTTGTTGCTCTGGGCAACCATCCCTCCCTCCCCACTCTATGCGTCCGTGGAGGTATATACTGATTATGGATGTATTAAATATATTTCAGCTAAGGCATTCTAATGATGTTGCACATCCAGTAGACCAATGATGAAACTTGTTACTACCTTCAGATTTTTGAACTGTTAATGCTTACAGATTACATAACTCACTTCCATCATATAAGTCAATTTTTTGTACAGTGTCACCAGAATGCCAAGGCACTGATGTCATTTTATTTTGGTAAAACTGCACAAAAAATTATGAAGAGAAGAAGAAAGTTCAAGAGTGGGAACCTCCTTCTCCGTTGTTTTATTTGATTCAGTTGATCAAGTTTTATGTTTAATCGACTATCAAAATTGGGATAGCAATTTTCAGGTCCCCTCGAGTTCGAAATGATATATACCTTCAAGGTACATGGTTTGCAAAAAAATTATACTATCATTAGTTCATAATGCTAGTTAACTTTAGACTTTTGTATTTGGTTTAATGTTGTTAATGCTTATAGAAATCTTTTAGTGCTATCTTATGGAGATCTGTTCAGTAAAACCATTATAATGTACCCCGTAATAAAAAAACTACTCTACTATTGCACTAGCCACTGGATTAGTGTATATTTGTACAATTTGAATGGTGTTGCATTAGCGTATGGACATAAAGAAGGTATGGCAAGCTTTCCCAGAGCAACAAGTTTCAACATTGGTATACTAGTTGTGCAGCAAGTTTCAGCATTGGTACAGAGGGTGTAGAGTTCACTCAAATACTGCCAGTAAAGCTAGTCACACATTTGTTAAAATTAATGTTCATTATGTTATCCGAGGAGGTCTGCATGTTTGTCTCTAATGTCTGTTGATTACATACCTAACATCATGATGTAATGGTAAGCCATTTCTTTTTGTACAGTGTCACTATATTGTCAAGGCGGTAATGGCATTTTATTTTAGTTGAACTGCACAAAATATGCTTAAAAGAAGAGGAAAGGTCACGAATGGTTCAGTTTTTCAGAAAATACTAGGTATGCCTTCCTGACATCATTCGTTGTTGCCTTATTTATTCCTTCAGAAAGGTGGTTAGAAACAGTCTTGCTACATTTTCCCATTAAGAAATTGGAATGCTTATATTTGTGAGTCTATGCTTCAACTAGTGCCACTTTTATAGTAATCACACTTTCAATATCTGTGCAAACAGGGATGCTCGGTTTTAGTGGTACTGCACAAAAAGTCCAAATGGTTCAACATTATGAGCATGTTTTCTTCCAAACCATTATATCCAATTGGTGGCACTATGAATTGTTCATTACAAAGGTACATGATTTGCTACTATCTTGCTACTATTTTTGTACTTTCATTAGATAGTAATATTAGTGGTTTGCATGTGAATTTATTGGTAGGGTGGACCTACATTGGAGGTGCAGGACATGACTCAATGATTAGATGTTCAATTTTGGTTGTATTGATTTCACCTCTTCCATCACCGCGAACATGGATATCCTTGGTCTGATGAAGAATAGGCGGTATATTCCTGATCTGTACCAGCAAATCAATTAAGTACGAAATTGTCCACGGCAAAACATGATAGTATCAAATTTTACAATGCAAAACATGACAGATGCTAAGCGGAAACGACTAGTAGAGGCATGTTTAAACCGAAAGTACAAGGTGGGGTATATGTTAACTAGCTGGTTGATATTTGTGCAAACAGCTGTCTGCCCATTGCTATTTGGCGAACAAACAAAGTGAGTTCAATTTTTGTGGAAATGCACAAGATAATAGTATAGTCACTGCATGTAGTGCCATTTGAAAATTGACATAGAAAGATTGGATAGTCACTTCATGGATTGCACAAAAGTAGTACTGTACTATTTATTGGCTAACACTAGGTGCTTCATTGCTTTGTTCTGATTGTCCAATGGGCATCATTTTGCGAACGCTAAAGTTGTAGTCCGAAAATAGTCTCGCCGTGTGATCGACAGATGACCAACTCATATTTCAGTGGATGTTTCTCCATCATGTGTGGTTCACTCTTATGGTTCCATCTGCTGGTGAAACCACTTACGTTTGCAAGTGGAAATGTTAACTTCACGATCAGATTTGTCTTTCACTTTGTACTGAATGTTGGCCCAGAGAAGCATCCATGTCAGTAGCAAGAACACATGTTTTTTCTTGATCATTGCTTTAGGAGCTACTTATTGTATATGATTTGTGAATCATTGAGATGCATTAACATGTTGATCTTATGGATGGGAATGGTACTAGTTGGTTGTGAATATGGGCTATTATGGGAACATAGTACAAAGCCAGGCCTGCGAGTCTCACGTGAACATTTCAAACGGATCGACTCTTTTAGTGTGCACATCATGATCCTTATTTATGTGTGCTCAGTGTTTACAAGTTACTAGAAGTTCCTTATTTCTGTTCTCTTAGTGTTTACAAGTTACTGATAGATCACTAGCTAGCCTACCAATACGCTCCTGGCAGTTTTAGTTGCGACGCAAGATCCAAAGGTGGCAGTTTTTTGAATAAAAATGCCTACCACTAAAGGAACTGACAAGCTGTTATGAAGAAATGCCATGAATCTGAAGATACTGCCAGCAAAAACGTTGGCAAATGCCTTATCTCCCTGAAAACGTTCATTAGCTAATGCGACCCTACACGTACACTATCCGACCTAGTCCGTCCTACATGAATAAATAGCAGATCACACATATACTACCTCCTTTTCGGTTTGCGGGGCTCAATTCAAAAATCTCACCAACAAAGGTAGATGATGAGTGGTGGATGAATTTTTGACAGGGAGGGAGTACCTCATCTAGATGATTTGAGTGCACTCGTTTGACCGTCATGCCGATGTGGGACCCAACACGGACGGGACGTACCACTGACGGGACGGGACGACACAGTCATAATTTCAGTTTTTCCAGTTTTCCACGGCAAGCTGGCTCGCTAAGCCATGCATGCTTATGCATTGAATTGCGATGATCATCCTTTTTCCCATGACACGCTGCTTCACCTACCTTCTGCCTATAATTACAGGTTCCCGGCCTTCCCAGGTAGCCGTCACCCAACTCACCATATTGGCTCCCCTCACAACCCCCATCGGCCCGACATCGCTCGCCACTTGCCCTCGCTCTCGCCAGGTCCGTCATGCCCCCGACCATCTGCAGTAGGCAACGCCAGAGGCGCTCAACGCCGGAGCTAGTGTTCGGTTATTCTCCGAAAGGAACATGGAGGGAGAAGGCATTCTATCGGTCTTTAGATAGCAATGCAGAGTAAAAGGACTTGTTGGACCGCGACCACCTGGCGGAGGAGCAGCGTATCGCCGATTTGCACCGCCGGCACGGCATTGAGTAGCAGCACACCGCCGCTATAAGTCGTGAGTAGAGCGCCCGCAACTGGGCCGACTACGTGCAGGTCGGCGCCTGACAAGTAGCCCTAGAGGCTGTCGGGCACGCACACGTGCGCGACGCTGAATTTTACTATCAACTCGTCAAGTGAGTTTCCCGCTTAGAAGACGAAGCTTTGGTGGAGCACGCCGGCATGGAAAGGGCCAACGCGCGCGAGCAATGCGCCCTATCGCACCACCGACAAGTCCAAGACGAGGAGGAGGACGTCGGTGCTGGCATTTAGCGTGTACCGTAGATAGCGGCCGGCATCGTATAGTTAGCTAGGAGTAAGTTAGTACTTGTACACTAGAGTATTAGTGGGAGTAGTGTAACGCCCAAGATGCGACTATATCTCCTACGACTTAGAGGCACGACTTAGAGGCATAATCTCATTTTGGTATGATCGCAAGATGGTCATCTTCACACATTCCCATGTACAAGAACAAAGGAAAAATACATAGTTGGCTTACAATCGCCACTTCACACAATGAATAAATAAGTCATACATTCATCCAAGTACAATCATGGTCCGACTACGGATAAATCCAAATGAAAAGAAGATAACCACCCACATGCCCGATCGGCCCTAGTAGGAACCACTACTGATCGTCGGGAAACGTCACGTACATACACCCACGTTCCTCATCGAACTCCCACTTGAGTTCCTGGCCATCAACTGAATCGTACTCGGTTGTACCCGTGCATGTGTTTGTAGTAAACTGTGAGTCACGAGGACTCATCATCCCATTCCCGGGTATCAAAACTATCAAAGCCTTTGGGGTAAGGAGAAGTGTATAAGTGGGCTTCTGCAAGCGCTAAGCGTAGATGAGGTGGCTAGCTTACGTATCATCAGAGCGAGAAGAGAAGTGAAAGCCATCGGTCATGACTTATTCATGACCACTAGATGATCCTGTCTACCTACGAGTCATCCATAACCCAGCCGTGTTCTCTTCCTGAACTCCCTTGAAAAGAGACCATCACGACTACTCACACGGTAGTGTATTATGTTTGAGGTTTTGTGTCAAGTTATATACAACCAGATATTAACAAATTCCAATCCGCCACATAACCGCGGGCACGGCTTTCGAAAGGTCATAATCCTACAGGGGTGTCCCAACGTAGCTCATCACAAGCTCTCCCGATCAATAGAGGTAAAAACCCCTTATCTTAGGGACTACCCGATCAGACTCGGAATCCCGGTGTACAAGATATTCCGACAATGGGAAAACAAGTCCAGCAAGACCTCCCGACATGCCGTGCGTATCTCGTCTCAGGCCACGATCGGATTGGCTAAGTTTCCGACTCGCACACCCGTTGGTGGCCCCAGCTATTGCCATTTTGGACCAACACTCATGAGGAGCACTGGCCCGGGTTGTTAATTAAGTCCTCGGGGTAGCTAGTCCCTATGCAAATTTTAGTTGTTATTAGGAAATGGTAAAACCAAGATTGGGCCTTGCTGTAGGAGTATTATTCAAAGCGAACTATCAAGGGGTCCCCATATACCCAACCGCGTTAGGAACACAAAATCAAGGAAACACCGGTTTATCGGTTCTTAAGGCGGCATGAGTAGAGCAAAACACCGAGCAAAAGGACAAGCCTTCCACCCATTGCCAAGTATATAAGGTGCATTAATGTAATAATAGATATTGTGTTATTCCCAAACACCCAATCCACATGGAGCAAACCTCATCTTTGCCTGCAACTAGCAACGCTATAAGAGGGGGGCTTGATAAAAAGCGTAACTTAGGCAAACAATGGTTTGCTAGGAAGGTAGATAGAGGTTTCATGGCAAGGAACGGGCTGACATACAAAAAGATAGGTATCGCTATAAGCAATAGAGCGAGGCATCTAGCATAGCAACAATAGAGGTGATATCAAGGAATGGTCATCTTGCCTGGTAAGTCTTCGGTGTTATCGGGACCTTCCTCTTCGTAATCGTACTGAGCGGCTATATCGACCTCGGACTCGAACTCGTCTCCCGGTGCTACCCAACATAAACAAGCATCCAAATAAACACACATGTCAAGAAACTAACACATGATATGAAAGAGGAATGGAAGTATGATGCTACGAAGCTACCGGTAAGAAAGGAGATGAAGCCGGGAAGGACATGTGAAGACATGATAGATGTGGGAAAGATCTTGGCAAACCAAGCATGCCACTGGAAATATTGAAAGATTTCTGTCAAAATCGATATAAGGATCATTGGAATCGGATGCACGGTTTGCAAATGGCAGGCAAAACAACATGCAATGCAAAACTGAAGTTAACAACAACATGGCATATTTGGAGCAAGGTTTAAATATGCAACAACACCCAAACATGACGACAAAAGGCATGGATGTGAAGTAGACAAGATTCTCAACATCAATGCACTCAGAGCACACCTAAAAACTTACTCGAACACAATTAAACTAGCATGGCAAGATTCAATAATTTAACAGATTTCCAGACTTAGTGAAAATTACTGGGCATGCAACCAGGAACGATATGTTGCTGCCTTTGGAGGCACACCACAGCAAGCAAAACAATTATAACAAGTATAAAAATTACATGAGCATGAATAAGACATAATATACTTCCAGTTCATCCAAAGAAACAATTAATTACACGTAAGGGTTGCTTAACATGAGCTTTGCCAAAATTAATGTTCTGTTAACAGGCTGACAGTTCCGATTTCAAGCGTTTCGAGAGCAAGATAACAACAAGCTACAACAGGGCATATATGCAAACAAAGGCATGGATTGATAGAAAAAAATGGACATCAAGACATGCTCACTAGTTATTCCAAAACATGCATGGAAAATATTATGGCATCAAGTTTACATGGCAACATATTATACAGATTCCAGACTTAGCAGTTTTTTCACAAAGTGTAAAAACAGGAACATTGACATGGCATGTTTACAAGCTTGTTCAAGTCACCACATAGCGTATCATCAAAAACCAATTACACCACTTCAAAGATAACATGATTATCCTCCTAAAACATGTTGACATGTGCCTCAAAAGAAAATCACACGAAATGCTACGAAAAAGACAAGTCATCAAGTTATACCAATTTCAGCAACTTAACATCAACAAGCACTTTTGTCACAGGGATAACCATGGCATAATGCAACCTAACATGTATGTAAATGCATCCATCATGAAGAGCATCACAAGACGGACATTTTGACATATCATACACTCCATTTGCACCAACATGCACAAAGATACGAGCTCACAAACATGCTAACATATTGTTGACAGAAAACTAGAGCTGACCAGTAACATCACATAGCAGTTTTGCAACGAAGATTAAGACATCTAGATGAACCCTAACATGCATGCAAATGATACCCACATGTAGAGCACTCTGAGACTAACAAATCCATATATCATACACGCAAATCGGAGCTACGAGCATGGAGATATGACATGATGAAGCAGGCAACATAATATGAGGATTCTGGGGCTTAGTGAAATTATACCCTCCGAAAAGTCAACGGGACGGAGACGTGCAGGATGAGGATATCCGGGCGGATGGAGGCGTTTGGATCGGGGACCGGTGGATCTGCTCATGGTCAGGATCCAGATCCATATGGGTCCGGCCGGAGACGACGGTGGCGGCGGAGCCCGTCGGGGGTGGAGGCGCGGCGGGGTCCGGCGAGGTGAGGCGAGGCGGCCGGCGGGCAGCGCGGCACCGGCGGTGGCGGCGGCGGTCGGTGGCGTGGCGGCGGGGGTCGGTGGCGTGGTGGCGAGGCACCGGCGGCGGCGGGCGGCGCGCCCGAGGTGGAGGCGGCGGCGAGGTCCGCGGCGCCGGCGGCGAAGGGCCACGACGGCGGGCGCTAGAGGCCGGAGGCGCGAAGCGCGAGGCGGCCCGGGCGACGGCGGCTTCGGGCCGGGGGGACGGCTACGGACCACGGTGGACCCGCGGTGGAGGTAGAGATTGGCGGCGGGTGGCGCCGTGTCACACCCCGATTGGCTGAGGGCGGCGGCTGACACGTCCGACACGCGGAGGAGGAAGAGAGCTCGGGTTCATCCAAGATTTTCAGGGGTAGGGCATCTTTATAGGTAGAGGGAGCTAGGAGAGTCCAAATGAGGTGCGATTTTCGGCCACGCGATCGTGATCCAACGGCGAAGAGCATGGACAGGGTTTAGATGGGCTAGTGGGCTGTTGTGGAGGGGTGATGGGCTAAAAGAGAAAGGGCTTCCGACGGTTAACGTGGTTAACCGTTGGGGAATCAAACGACCTCCAAATGGAACGAAATTTGACAGGCGGTCTACTGGTGATATACCAAGACCACTCGATAACTCTCGGCCCATTCCGAGAATGTTTTTCTCCCGCTCACGAAACAAGACTTGAGAGGTGCGACGGGTGCCGTGTGAGAGAGTCGGAAACCAAAACGGACAACGGAGAGGACAAAAACAATGCAACTACACCCGGATGCAAGTGAGACTATGCCAATGCAATGCACATGATGAATATGACATGGTGATATGCAACACATGCACAAAGAAAAAACGCAAAAAGCCGAAATGAAGGAGGATCCCATAATGGAATAGATTAAGTCAACGATTAATATTTTGCCATATTGGGAATTGTTACATCTGGGGCGTTACAAGTAGATAGTTAACTTGGCTATTATGGTTGTCAACGTGGAAGTTTACTAATCTATATCTGATCAGACCTGCTACTTTGCTCTGAATGTTGAACTTTCCGTGTGAACGTATGGAATGGGCTGTTATTTTTCAAAATGGGTTATATTTGTCCGCCACGGGTTTAGAGGCTGACTTGTGGGCCTACTAGGTTGACGCATACACAATCAGGAGATGGTTGTACATGGAGAGGATGACAGCAGGGACCCACCTGGGTCATGGAAGTACGCAAGCATGGGCCTCCTTATTTCAAGCCAAAAAAATTGGTTCCTCCTAATGGATTTCTGACAGTTGGGTCCCATGCCATTGTCAACGTAGTCAATAAATGAGAGAATTACACAATGAGCGGCTGACACCAGGGACCCAGCTACTTGCCCAGTTATTTTTGTTTTAGAGACGGAAGCAGGGTGTCAACTGGGCTGTGCGGGGCACTCTGGCGCGTCTAGCCATCCTTTTTTTTATGTTTACCACAAGACTAGCCGAGTACTTTATTTCTTTCTGAAAATGGTTAGCCCAGTTTTTTTGTTCTTTTACAGAATACCCAACCGAGGCCTACTTGCTTTGTCAGCCTTGTTGGGCTGCAAATCTTTCAATGTGGAGAGCTTCATTCGGCTTTCCCAGAAAATGAGCTATCAGTAATGAGAAATGGGTTGTAAATTTTTAAAACACATCAAACCGGCAATTAGGTTCAAATTTATTTTTGTTTCATTTCGAGATTTTAAATTCCATTGAATTTTATGCGCGCACAATTATTTGGATTTGATATTGATATGAATTTATTTTCAAATTAGTTTGAATGTTCCTTAAAATTTCGGGATTAAAAACAGTTCCGACCGCACCAAAATATGCACAATTTCGTATAATGTTTTAACCATGGCCACAATATGGGCTGTAATGCTAACAAAAAGAATATGGGCTCCAAAAAAGTCCTTAAGAATTATCAAATGGGTTGTAAATTATTAGAAAAAATGGCAGATGAGATGTATGTTGTTTTCCATAGATGGCTGACTTGTGCGACTACTATAGGTTGACGCGTACGCTTTTCTACAAAAAGGTTGACACACACACAACACCGTGTCAGCTTAGTCAACACACGAGAGCAATGATTGTTGGATGTCCATCCAACGATCGTCGTGCTTCTTCAATCTCTGCTCTTCCTACTCCAGCCGCTCAAACAAGTGCCGGTGAGACTGCCTGCTCCCTCCTCCCGCGGCTGGCTATGCTGCCACGCAGGCCTCACCGCCCCACCATACTCCCATCGCTGGCCTAGCCATCCCTCTACTCACCCAGACCTCATGTTATTCTCCAGTGACGGCAGCCTCACACTGCAGCCGAAGTAGTAAACCCTCGTAGTACCATCCACGTGGAAAACTGTTAGAAATATGCCCTGGAGGCAATAATAAAATGGTTATTATTATATTTCCTTGTTCATGATAATTGTCTATTGTTCATGCCATAATTGTATTAACCGGAAACCATAATACATGTGTGAATATATAGACCACAACATGTCCCTAGTGAGCCTCTAGTTGACTAGCTCGTTGATCAATAGATGGTTATGGTTTCCTGACCATGGACATTGGACGTCATTGATCAGGGGATCACATCATTAGAAAATGATGTGATGGAGAAGACCCAATCCTAAGCACAACACAAGATCGAGTAGTTCGTTTGCTAGAGCTTTTCTAATGTCTAGTATCTTTTTCTTAGACCATGAGATTGTGCAACTGCCGAATACCGTAGGAATGCTTTGGGTGTATCAAACGTCACAATATAACTGGGTGGCTATAAAGGTGCACTATAGGTATCTCCGAAAGTGTCTGTTGGGTTGGCACGAATCAAGACTGGGATTTGTCACTCCATATGACGGAGTAGTATCTCTGGGCCCACTCGGTAATGCATCATCATAATGAGCTCAATGTGACTAAGGAGTATGTCACGGGATCATGTGTTATGGAACGAGGAAAGAGACTTGCCGGTAACGAGATTGAACAAGGTATAGGGATACCAATGATCGAATCTCGGGCAAGTAATATACCGTTGGACGAAGGGAATTGTATATGGGATTGATTGAATCCCAGACATCCTGGTTCATCTGATGAGATCATCATGGAACATGTGGGAGCCAACATGGGTATGCAGATCCCACTATTGGTTATTGGTTGGAGAGTTGTCTCGGTCATGTCTGCATGGTTCTCGAACCCGTAGGGTCTACACACTTAAGGTTCAGTGATGCTGGAGTTGGAACGGGAAATTGTATGTGGTTACCGAAGGTTGTTCAGTGTCCCGGATGAAATCCCTGACATCACGAGGAGTTCCAGAATGGTCCGGAGGTAAAAATTTATATATGGGAAGTCCTATTTTGGCCATCGGAAAATGTTCGGGATTTTTCGGTATTGTACCGGGAAGGTTTTAGAAGGTTCCAAAGTGGGGTCCACCTGCATGTGGGGACCCACATGAACGTTGGTAGTGGGGGCAAGTCCCCACACCCCTGGTCAAGGTGCACCAAGATCCCCCTTAGAAGGAATAAGATCATATTCCGAAGGGATAAGATCAAGATCCCTAACAGGGGATAACAATCGGTGGGGAAGGGAAAGGATGGGATTTTTTCCTCCCACCTTTGCCATTGCCCCAATGGACTTGGAGGGCAAGAAACCAGCTCCCTCCACCCCCCTATATAGTGGGGAGGTGCATGGAAGATGAACCCTTCACCTGGCGCAGCCCTCCCCCTCCAACTCCTCCTTCTCCTCCGTAGCGCTTGGCGAAGCCCCGCTGGAGAATCGCAAGCTCCACCACCACGCCGTCGTGCTACCAGAGCTCTCCCTCAACTTCTCCTTCCCCCTTGCTGTATCAAGAAGGAGGAGACGTCCCCGGGCTGTATGTGTGTTGGACACGGAGGTGCCGTCCGTTCAGCACTTGGATTGGATCTTCCGCGATTTGAATCGCCACGAGTACAACTCCATCAACCGCGTTCTTGTAATGCTTCACAAAGCGATCTTCAAGGGTATGAAGATGTAGTCCATATCTTTATTGTTACTAGCATCTCCTAGATTGATCTTGCTGACACATAGGAAAATTTCGAATTATTACTACGTTCCCCTACAGTGGTATTAGAGCTAGGTCTATGCGTAGATTCTATGCACGAGTAGAACACAAGTAGTTGTGGGTGATGATTTGGTCAGTTTGCTTGCCGTTACTAGTCCTATCTTGATTCGGTGGCATCGTAGGATGAAGTGGCCCGGACCGACCTTACACGTACGCTTATGCGAGATAGGTTCCACCGACTGACATGCACTAGTTGCATAAGGTGGCTAGCGGGTGTCTATCTCTCCCAGTTTAGTCGGATCGGATTCTATGAACATGGTCCTTATGAAGGGTAAGTCGCAATTTATAAATCACCATTGTGGCTTTTGCCTAGGTAAGAAATGTTCTTCCTAGAAACCCATAGCAGCCACGCAAAACATGCAACAACAACTAGAGGACGTCTAACTTGTTTTTGCAGGGTATGCTAGGTGATGTGATATGGCCAAAAGGATGTGATGGATTATATATGTGATGTATGAGATTGATCATGTTCTTGTAATAGGAATCACGACTTGCATGTCGATGAGTATGACAACCGGCAGGAGCCATAGGAGTTGTCTTAATTTTATGGTATGACCTATGTGCCAATGAAAACACCATGTAATTACTTTACTTTATTGCTAATCGTTAGCCATAGTAGTAGAAGTAATAGTTGGCGAGACAACTTCATGAAGACACGATGATGGAGATCATGGTGTCATGCCGGTCACGATGGTGATCATGCCGTGCTTCGAAGATGGAGATCAAACGCACAAGATGATATTGGCCATATCATGTCACTTTATGATTTGCATGTGATGTTTATCAAGTTTACATCTTATTTGCTTAGAGCGAAGGTAGCTTAAATAAGATGATCCCTCACTAAAATTTCAGGAAATGTGTTCCCCCTAAGTCTATACCGTTGCGAAGGTTCGTTGTTTCGAAGCACCACGTGATGATCGGGTGTGATAGATTCTAACGTTCGCATACAACGGGTGTAAGCCAGATTTACACACGCGAAACACTTAGGTTGAGTTGACGAGCCTAGCATGTACATGCATGGCCTCGGAACATGAGAGACTGAAAGGTCGAACATGAGTCGTATAGTAGATGCGATCAACATGGACATGTCCACCATTGATGACTAGTCCGTCTCACGTGATGATCGGACACGGCCTAGTCGATATGGATCATGTATCACTTAGATGACTAGAGGGATGTTCATTAAATAATTTGATTAGATGAACTTAGTCTAAGATTGTCTTTACAATCTATCTTGTAGATCCAATGGCCCACACTAATGTTACCCTCAACTTCAACATGTTCCTAGAGAAAACCAAACTGAAAGATGATGGAAGCAACTATACGGACTGGGTCCGTAACTTAAGGATCATCCTCATAGCTTCCAAGAAAGAATATGTCCTTGAAACACCGCTAGGTGACACACCCATTTTCCCAACAACTCAAGACATTATGAACGCCTGGCACTCGCGTAGTGATGATTACTCCCTGGGTCAATGCGGCATGCTTTACAGCTTAGAATCGGGGCTCCGAAAGCATTTTGAGCAACACGGAGCATATGAGATGTTCCAAGAGCTGAAAATAGTTCTACAGTTGTAAGATGGAGGAAAATAGTTTTGTCAGTGAGCATATACTCAAAAAGTCCGGGTTGCACAACCGCTTGTCTCAGCTAGGAGTTAATCTTCCAGATGACTCGGTCATTGAGTGAATCCTCTAGTCGCTTCCACCTAGCTACAAGAGCTTTGTGATGAACTACAATATGCAAGGGATGGAGAAGTCCATTCTTGAATTGTATTCAATGCTGAAATCAGCGGAGGTGGAGATCAAAAAGGAGCATCAAGTGTTGATGGTGAATAAGACCACTAAGTTCAAGAAAGTCAAGGGTAAGAAGAACTTAAAGAAGGATAGCAAGGGAGTTGCCACACCCGGTAAGACAGTTGCCAGGAAGAAGCCATAGAATGGACCCAAGCCCGAGACTGAGTGCTTTTATTGTAAGACAAATGGTCACTGGAATCGGAAATGCCCCAAGTTCTTAGCGGATAAGAAGGCTGGCAACATCAAAGGTATATATGATATACATGTTATTGATGTGTACCTTACCAGCGCTCATAGTAGCTCCTGGGTATTTGATACCGGGGCAGTTGCTCACATTTGTAACTCAAAACAGGAGCTGCGGAATAAGCGGAGACTGGCGAAGGACGAGGTGACAATGCACGTCGGGAATGGTTCCAAGGGCAATGTGATCACCGACGGCACGGTACCTCTGCATCTACCTTAGGGATTAGTTTTAAACCTCAATAATCGTTATTTAGTACCAGCTTTGAGCATGAACATGTTATCTAGATCTTGTTTGATGCGAGATGGCTACTCATTTAAATCTGAGAATAATGGTTGTTCTATTTATATGAGAGATATGTTTTATGGTCATGCCCCGCTGGTCAATGGTTTATTTTTATTAAATCTCGAGCGTGATGTTACACATATTCATTATGTGAATGCCAAAGGATTTAAGGTTGATAATGATAATCCCACATACTTGTGGCACTGCCGCCTAGGTCATATCAGTGTCAAACGTATGAAAAACTCCATGCAGATGGACTTTTGGAGTCTCTTGATTATGAATAATTTGACACATGTGAACCATGCCTCCTCGGCAAGATGACCAAGACTCCGTTCTCTGGAACAATGGAGCGAGCAACTAACTTGTTGGAAATAATACATACTAATGTGTGCGGTCCAATGAGCATTGAGGCTCGCGGTGCATATCGTTATGTTCTCACCCTCACTGATGACTTAAGTAGATATGTGTATGTCTACTTAATGAAACACAAGTCCGAGACCTTTGAAAAGTTCAAGGAATTTCAGAGCGAGGTAGAGAACCAACGTGACAGGAAAATAAAGTTCTTACGATCAGATCCCGGAGGAGAATATTGGAGTCACGAGTTTGGCACACACTTAAGGAAATGTGGAATTGTTTCACAACTTACGCCGCCTGGAACACCTCAGCATAATGGTGTGTCCGAATGTCGTAATCGCACTCTATTGGATATGGTGTCATCTATGATGTCTCTTACCGATCTACATCTATCATTTTGAGGTTATGCTTTAGAGACTGTCGCATTCACTTTAAGTAGGGCACCGTCAAAATCCGTTGAGATGACACCGTATGAATTATGGTTTGGGAAGAAACCTAAGCTGTCATTTCGGAAAGTTTGGGGGTGTGATGCTTATGTCAAGAAACTTCAACTGGAAAAGCTCGAACCCAAATCAGAAAAGTGCTTCTTCATAGGATACCCTAAGGAGACTATTGTGTATACCTTCTACCTCAGATCCTAAGGCAAGGTCTTTGTTGCCAAGGATGGATCCTTTCTGGAGAAAGAGTATCTCTCGAAAGAAGTAAGTGGGAGGAAAGTAGAACTTGATGAGGACATTGTACCCCCTCTTGAAACGGAGAGTAGCGCAGTGCAGGAAGATGTTTCTGTCATGCCTGCACCGACTAGAGATGAAGTTAATAATGATGATCATGAAACTTCGGATCAAGTTGCTACTGAACTTCATAGGTCCAGGAGGACACGTTCCGCACCAGAGTGGTATGGCAACCATGTCTCGGAAATCATGTTGTTAGACAATGGTGAACCTTCCAACTATGAAGAAGCGATAGCGGGCCTGGATTCCAACAAATGGCTTGAAGCCATAAAATCCGAGATAGGATCCATGTATGATAACAAAGTATGGACTTGCCCGATGACCGGCAAGCCATAGAGAACTAGTGGATCTTTAAGAACAAGACTGACGCGGATGGAAATGTGACCATCTATGAGGCTCGGCTTGTCGTTAAAGGTTATCGACAAGTTCAAGGAATTGACTATGATGAGACTTTCTTACCCATAGCGATGCTGATGTCCGTCCGAATCATGTTAGCAATTGCCGCATTCTATGATTATGAGATCAGGCAAATGGACGTCAAAAAGGCATTCCTTAAGGAAGAGTTGTATATGATGCAGCCGGAAGGTTTTTTCGATCCTAAGAATGCTAACAAGGTATGCAAGCTCTAGCGCTCTATCTATGGGCTGCTGCAAGCATCTCAGAGTTGGAACATTCGCTTTGATGATGTGATCAAAGCGTTTGGGTTTATACAGACTTTTGGAGAAGCCTGTATTTACAATAAAGTGAGTGGGAGCTCTGTAGCATTTCTCAAATTATACGCAGATGACATATTGTTGATATGAAATGATACATAACTTTTGGAAAGCATAAAGGCCTACTTGAATAAGTGTTTTTTCAATGAAGGACCTTGGAGAAGCTGCTTACATATTTGGAAAGCATAAAGGGTTACGTCGATGCTAGCTTCGACACAGATCCAGATGACTCCAAGTCACAAACCGGATACATGTATATTTTGAATGGTGGGGCAGTCAGCTGGTGCAGTTGCAAGCAAAGCATCGTGTCGGCATCTACATGTGACATAGATATTTGTAAAGTACATACATATCTAAATGTCGCAGATCCGTTGACTAAACCTCTTCGAGGAGCAAAACATGATCAGCGCTAGAACTCTAGGGGTATTCGATTCATCATAATGTAACTAGATTATTTACTCTAGTGCATGTGGGAGACTGTTGGAAATATGCCCTAGAGGCAATAATAAAATGGTTATTATTATATTTCCTTGTTCAGGATAATTGTATATTCTTCATGCTATAATTGTATTAACCAGAAACCGTAATACCTGTGTGAATACATAGACCACATCATGTCCTAGTGAGCCTCTAGTTGACTAGCTCGTTGATCAATAGATGGTTATGGTTTCCTAACCATGGACATTGGATTTTATTGATAACGGGATCACATCATTGGAGAATGATATGATGCACAAGACACAATCCTAAGCACAACACAATATGGAGTAGTTCGTTTGCTAGAGCTTTTCTAATGTCAAGTATGTTTTCTTTAGACCATGAGATTGTGCAACTCCCGGATACCCTAGGAATGATTTGGGTGTATCAAACATCACAACATAACTGGGTGGCTATAAAGGTGCACTACAAGTATCTCTGAAAGTATTTGTTGGGTTGACACGAATCAAGACTGGGATTTGTCACTCCATATGACGGAGAGGTATCTCTGGGCCCACTCGATAATGCATCATCATAATGAGCTCAATGTGATTAAGGAGTTAGTCATGTGATTATATGTTAAGGAAAGTGTAATGAGACTTGCCGGTAACGAGATTGAACAAGGTATAGGGATACCAACGATTGAATCTCGGGCAAGTAACATACCGTCGGACGAAGGGAATTGTATACGGGATTGATAGAATCCCCGACATCGTGGTTCATCCGATGAGATCATCGTGGAACATGTGGGAGCCAATATGGGTATCTAGATCCCGCTATTGGTTATTGGTCGGAGAGGTGTCTCGGTCAAGTCTGCATGGTCCCCGAACCCGTAGGGTCCACACACTTAAGTTTATGTGATGCTAGAGTTGTAACGAGAAATTGTATGTGGTTACCGAAGGTTGTTCGGAGTCCCGGATGAGATCCCGTACATCACGAGGAGTTTCGGAATGGTCCAGAGGAAAAGATTTATATATGGGAAGTTCTATTTTGGCCACCGGAAAATGTTCGGCATTTTTCGGTATTGTACCGGGATGGTTCTAGAAGGGTCCAGAGTGGGGCCCACCTACATGGGGGGACCTGATACGTCTCCAATGTATCTACTTTTTCTCATGCTTTCCTCTTGTTTTGAACTGTAATTTGCATGATTTGAATGAAACTAACCCCGGACTGACGTTGTTTTCAGCAGAACTACCATGGTGTTGTTTTTGTGTAGAAATAAAAGTTCTCGGAATGAAACGAAACTTTGCGAGGATGTTTTATGGAATAAAAGAGATTTAATAGAGCCAAGACCCACCAGAGAGGGGACCCTGTGTGGGCACAACCCACGAGGGCGCGCCCCCCTCTCCTGGCACGCCTAGGTGGGTTGTACCCACCTGGTGGCCCCGCGGACGCCAACCCTGATCCTATAAATTCCTATTTTCGGAGAAAAAAACAAATGAGAAAGAATTATCACGATCCAAGATACAGAGTCGCCATCACCTCTTGTTCTTCCTCACGAGGCCAGATCTGGTGTGTGTTTGGGGCTCCGTGGAGGGGGATCTTCGTTCTTCATCATCACCAACCCTTATCCATCGCCAATTCCATGATGCTCACCACAGAGAGTGAGTAATTCCTTCATAGTCTCGCTGGTTGGTGAGGAGTTGGATGAGATTCATCAAGTAATCGAGTTAGTTTTGTTAGGGCTTGATCCCTAGTATCCACTATGTTCTTAGATTGATGTTGCTATGACTTTGATATGCTTAATGCTTGTCACTTTGGGCCCGGGTGCCATGAACTCAGATATGAACCATTATGAATTCATCATTATATCCATATTCTAGATGTGATCTTGCAAGTTATACTCACCTACTATGTTTTATGATTCGGCAACTCCGGAGTGACAACAACCGGAACCACTCCCAAAGATGACCGTAGTTTGAGGAGTTCATGTATTCACTATGTGTTAATGCTTTATTCCGATTCTCTATTAAAAGGAGGCCTTAATATCCCATAGTTTCCAATATGAACCCCGCTGCCACGAGAGGGTAAGACAAAAGATGTCATGCAAGTTCTTTTACTAAAGCACGTATGGCTATTTAAATAATACATGCCTACTTTATATTGATGAATTGGAGCTAGTGCCGAATCGCCCTAGGTTGTAACTATCTCATGATGAATATCATTCAACATATCACCGAACCAATGCCTATGAATTTTTCTCATATTGATCTTGCTAAGTTACTACAGCTGCTGCTACTGTTACACTTGCTACAAAATTACTGCTATCACTGTTACTGTTACTATCTGCTGTCACCACTGTCAAAACTATCTACCTACTTTGCTACTGTAGATAATTAATCTCCAAGTGTGGTTGAATTGACGACTCAGCTGCTAATACTTTCAAATATTTTTTCGCTCCCCTTGTGTCGAATCTATGCATTTGGGTTGAATAGTCTACCCTCAAAAACTGTTGCAATCCCCTATACTTATGGGTTATCAAGAACTTTTTCTGGCGCCATTGCCAGGGAGCATAGCTATATGTGTTGAGTCACTTGGGATTATTATCATATTATCACTATGAAGAATCTAAAGGATCCAAAGAGTAAGATATTTCCCTCAAAGACGAGGGGAGGGAAGGAGCTGCCATCCAGTTCTGCTTTAGATTCACCTTCTGTTATGAGTAAACTTGCAACACCACCACATGCTATCAATTCTAATATGTCACAAGTTATTGATGATGCTACTTCTACTCTGAATGATGCTTATGATGATGCTACTACCTTGCTTGATAATGATGAGGAGCCACTTGGTGAATTTCTTGATAAATAAATTGCTAGAGTAATACAACATGATGTTGTTGAATCTGATGGTGAGCTTGAAACTGAAACTCCTGAAACACATGCTAGAACTAGACTTCCTAGATATGAATTGCCTAAGGCACCGGAAGGTTATGTTATGAGTGAAGAAGCAACTAGAGATATTCTTGCTTGTAATGTAGAGATGATCTAGAGAAATTACTACACAAGTATAAAGAAAAATCTTTGAATGCTAGACTGAAATGTGATCCTAAGTTTGCTACTTCACCTATCTTTATTGATTATAAGGATTATGAATTATATGTCGACCCAGAGTTAATTACTTTAGTTGAATCTGATCCTTTCCATGGTTATGAAACTTAAACTGTTGTGGAACATCTTACTAAGTTGAATGATATAGCCACCCTTTTTTACTCACGATGAGAAAACTCGTTACTATTTTATTCTCAAATTATTTCTGTTCTCATTAAAGGATGATGCTAAAGCTTGGTACAATACTCCCGCACCTGGTTGTGTGCGTAGTCCCAAGGATATCATTTACTACTTCTCTGAAAAATATTTTCCTGATCATAAGAAACAAGATGCCTTGTAGGAAATATTTAACTTTGTGCAAACTAAAGAAGAGAGTCTCCCACAAGCTTGGGGGAGTCTTTGCCAGTTACTTAATGCTTTGTCTGATCATCATCTTAAGAAAAATGAAATACTTGATATCTTCTATAATGGACTAACCGATGCTTCTAGGGACTTCCTAGACAGTTGTGCTGGTTGTATTTTCAGGGAACGGACTATTAATCAAGCTAAAGAATTATTGAATAACACATTGAAAAATTATGATGATTAGACTCTTCCTAAACCACCGGCTAAACCCACTCTGAAGAAGAGGGGTATATTATATCTCAGTCTTGAAGATACGCAAGAGGTAAAGACATCTACGAGGGAAAATGTATTAAAGTTGAGGATGTTAAAAATTTACCTCCTATTGAAGCAATACATGGGCTTAATGCACCACCACTGCCTGAGGTGGCAGAGGTAAATTATCTGATGAAGTTCAATGATAATGCTAATCCTTACAACATGCATCCTAGCCAATTCCTTTATGAGTTTAATAACTATATTAGAGAACAAGATCACCTCAATGCAAATGTTATGAAACAATTGAAATACAATTCTGATATGATTGCTCGCTTGAGTGACTTGCTATTTAGAATTTCAAATGATGTTCGAGGTGTTGGAAAACATGCTTCTATGGTTCAAACTCAATTCGAACAAGTTGCTACGTCTCAAAGAGAATTACTTGATGAAACGAATCATAATATGCATGACTTTGCTGTTAGAGTTGCAACTAGAGGAGCTAGAATGACTCAGGAACCACTTTATCCTGGGGGACACCCAAAAACAATTGAACATGATTCACAAAGAAATAACACTAGCACACCTAGTCCTTCTAGAAAGAAAAAGAAAAGGAAAAATGATAGGACTTTGCACACTTCCAGTGAACCTGAAATAGAAAAACCTCCTGATAAGAATAATGAAACTTCTATCTCTGATGCTGAAACTCAACTTGGTAATGAACACTCACCTAGTGATAATGAAAAATATAATGATGAGGTTCATAAAGACTCTCAACCAAGCAATGATAAGGAATCAGACAATGATTTTGAGATAGAACAACCTGTTGATCTTGATAACCCACAACCTAAGAATAAAAGGTATGATAAAAGAGACTTCATTGCTAGAAAACACAGTAAAGAAAGAGAACCGTGGGTTCAAAAACCTATGCCTTTTCCACACCAGTCAACTAAAAAGAAAGATGATGAAGAATTTGAACGCTTTGTTGAAACGCTGAGGCCAGTCTTTTTGCGTACTTGCTTGATTGATATCTTGAAAATGCCTCCTTATGGAATGTACATGAAAGACATCATTACTAATAAGAGAAAAATACCCGAAGCTGAAATCTCCACTATGCTTGCTAATTATAGTTTTAAGGATGGAGTACCTAAAAAACTATGAGACCGGGTATATCAACTATACCTTGCTCTATAAAAAAGAAATATGTGAAAACTACTTTGAGTGATTTAGGAGCTGCTGTTAGTGCTATGCCATTCTCTTTGTATAAAAGACTTGACTTGAATAAACTCACACCTACTGAAATATCTTTGGAAATGGCTGACAAGTCAACTGCCATACATATCGGTATCTATGAGGATGTGCCCGAGGACGACAACATGTTGTTGCTAATGTTACTATTTTGCTTGTCTTTGTTATACTTGAGATGCCCGAGGACGACAACATGTGGATTATCCTCGGTAGACCCTTCTTGAATATTGTAGGGGCTGTTATTGATTGTAATAAAAGCAAGGTCACTTTTCATATCAATGGTAATGAGCATACGGTGAACTTTCCGAAGAAACAATTCCAAGTGAATGGTATTATTGTTATTGAAAAATCTCCGACAATCATTACAGGAAGTTTTCAAATACCTCTACCTACTGTGAAAAAAATTGAAATGCTTACTGTTGGGGACATCCATATCCCCACTGAGGTAACTTAGTGACTTACGAAAGTTCTTCGGTTTCATGCTAACGGAAAGTGGTTGTTAATAAGACTTGTTCAACCTTATTAATGAATCATTTTTTAGAAGTATGAAGTTAATGAATTTAGTAAGCACTACTTTCTGTCCCTTCTTTTTATTTTCTATATTTTCTAGTTAAATAAAATAAAATGCCATGTTTAGCCTCTTTTCCGAATTTCCCCTTCAATAAAAAATGACGCAAAAATAAAAGTTCGCAGAATTCCCTGGAAATTTTGTATGATTTTTTTTCTGAATATTTTGGAATTTCTAGTGCAAATAATACCACAGGGAGGTGCACCAGCTGGGCACAACCCAACTGGGCGCGCCAGGACCCCCGGGCGCACCCTAGTGAGTTGTGGTCCCCATGTGGGCCCCCTCACTTACCTCTTTAGCCCATATCACCACTCATACCAAGAAAAAAAATTCTCCATTGCTCTCTCTCTCCCGTGTTCTTGAGCTCAAACCCACGGATTTCGATCTCTTTGCTCAAAGTTCCATTTCCGAAACTTTTTCGGGTGGTTGTTGCTTGGTATGTGACTCCACCATTTGTCCTATTAGTTTTTGTTTTAATGGTTTATACTTGGAATAATTTGCTACTCTTGGTGCTTCTGTAGATGTGCTTGCTTGTTCAATTCTTAGTGTTCTAAGTAGTTTGAATGCTTGATATGGCTTCTATGTATCCCTATGAGTAGTTGCTATCAATTTTGTGAAGTTTTGTTGCAAAAATTTTGTGAACTAAAAATTCAGATTTTTGTTCATAGGGAAAATTGTACGCGAACATGAATATCTTCAGGAAGTTTGTCTCAAAGAAGAACTCTAAGGGTGTAATTGGGGAGTCTCCTGACAGTGATCTCCACCCTTGGAGGTTGGCGGATGTACGTCCGTGTGAATGGCCGCACACCCCGTTCCTGCAAGAGGTCGGAATTCTTATGGAGTTCATGCAATATATTGCTAATGCCGGCATCACTGACTTCATCGCATATGAGTGTGACCAACACCAAATCCTCACAAACATCTTTCAAAGTTTTACTTTCCTGCTTAGATATAATCCTCCTGAAGTGAGCTTTGATTTATATGCTGAAAACCATCAAATACCACTTACTGAGTTTTGTGACATATGCATGATCCCGTCTGATGGGAGCTTGGCTGAGCCTTGGTCGACCGAGTTTGAGGCCTTTTACCGCACTTTGACAGTGGGTGATGAGAGAGGAGTGTCAGCCATCACTGCCATTGGCTTACATTTTCCTGTTGTTCGTTACTTTGCACTTTTTATTTCCAAATGCTTGCTTCTATGGAGAAAGTGGGTGCACTTAGCTCACCAGACCTTGTTGTTTTATGTCGTGCACTGGAGGGCGACAACATGCATAGTTTGGGAGTTATCGTGGCTCGTCGCCTGCATCTTAATAAATCCTAGGATAAAATACATGGTGGGATTTTTGCCACTCGTTTGGCAGCTCATTTCAAAGTTGCGAGACGCCCTCATGATTACGCCCTGCCTAAGGTTTACCGAGACCGTGCAGCCATGGATCACCATCACTTTCTTGCACATGATCGTCCTAATATTGCCATTCCCTACAACCTGGTGTATAGCGTTAAAACCCGTGATGTTATTCCATTGCCTGCGCCTGCTTTGTTTGATTCAGCTTCCAGGGGCGGATACCGGATTATGACTGCAGACATCATCGCCTACAGGAATGCTCACGCTGCTGCAAAGGCTGCGGAGGAGCCTCGGCAGTGGGATGAGTGGATGCCTGCTCCTTAGGATCCCTACTACCCTCCAGGCTACTGATCGACTACCAAGCTAGGTCAAAAGCCTA
>LR738711.1:302640310-302735978 GCA_902687465.1 Secale cereale
GGGGGGGGGGGGGGTACATGTTTCTCACCGACATTACATTTATATTTACATATCATTCTATTTGTTGGTGCTCACACTTTTTCATTGTATCATCCATGCTTAGATTTATTTTCTTGATTTCTTCTTGTGTGTTTTAATTTTTTTTAGAAAACCCAAAAAATTAGTTGTAGTAATTTACTTTCTATGCATGCTTAGTAGTAAGTTTAAAAAGAAAATCCAAAAAGATTTCCTTGTTCTTCTTTTGCTTGTTGGGAGCTTTCCCGTGTAAATAGCTTTTCTCGTTTTTGCTTTTTCCTTGTATTTGCGTGTTGAAGAAAACCAAAAACTCCAAAAATATTTCAGTGTGTTTTTATGAACTTCTTTTCTTTTTATTCGAGTTGTACCAAGGAGAAGACCACGATGAAAATGTTGAGTGGCTCTCATATGAATATTTTTTGAACTAATAAAGAACACATTTACCTTGTCTTCTCCTGTTGAATAAAATATTTGTAGATTCCAGCTTAGTCAACGACATTCTTGCACTATTAATATTTTCATCATGCAAGTGAAAGGCAATAATGACGATATTCGATGAACTGGCCGTGGCAGAGAGAAACTGGTATGAACTCGACTTGTTTCGTTTGTGCAAATATGTTTAACCTAGTATTCATGATTCAACCCATTGTGATTAAACATGTTTGCAATGACAATTAGAGATTATAGTTTCCCATGCCATGCATAAGTAGCTAAGAGTTAATAATGATTTATCTTGGATATCAAAATTGCGTTAAAATGATTGTGATGTAGTATGATGATATGGTATCCTCCTCTGAATGTTCGAGTGGCTTGACTTGGCACATGTTTATGCATGTAGTTGAATCAAAACCAACATAACCTCTATGATATTTATGTTCATGGTGTCCATATCCTACTCATGCGGGTGTCCCATGTTTATTATGCATGATGCATGTTCATTACCATTGTTGCTCTCTAGCTGGCCGCTTCCCAACCTATTTTCTAGCCTTCACCTGTACTAAGCAGGAATACTGCTTGTGCATCAAATTCTAAAACTCAAAGTTATTCCAGATGAGTCCACCATACCTACCTGTATGCGGTATTACCTTGCCATCCTAAGTAAATTTGCATGTGTCACCTCTAGAAACTTCAATTAAATATCCCTTTTGTGTGTCTGGATCGTTCATGGAACGACAGGAGGTGGTTGGTATTTTCCATGCTAAGCGGGTTATTCTCAGGTTGTGTGTTTATTCACTCACCATTGCACGAGAAAAGGGTGGTAATAGGGATTCCCAGTCCCAAATTACAAAAAGAAAAAGCTTACAGATAAACAAAAAAACTCCCAATGGAGTTCAAACATTTACTTTTCTGCTTGGGAACTGCCACTAGCTCGTTTAGCATGGGAGATATTGATAGCTAATAGTCGTGAAGTGAATGAGAAGGGTGCACCTCTCAAAATCTTATTTACCTCTGTTTTAAAAAATTGAGCTCTGGCACCTCTTCAAATCACTACTTCCCTATGCGAAGGGACTGTCTATTTACATTTATGTTGTGTCATCACCCTCTCTAATAAGCGCCAGGTCTGAGAACACTGTTTTCACGTCTATGCATTGTGTGTAGTGAATGTTGGGTGTTAGCATGACTGGATCTTTTCTACCATGAATTACAATGTTTAGTCGCTGCGAGGACTACGGAGGTGCTCTGCATTTATGTTTTGTGGTCTCAAAAAGGGCTAGCGAGATACCACTATTTTCATATTATATCATGGCTTTTTTGATTACGTGTTGTTGTTTGAGATATCTTATTATTGCTCGTTAGTTGATTATGTCATTGATATGAGTCATTATAATCTTTAAATTTTATTGTTGACATGGTTAGTTATAATGTTGGCCGAAAACTTGGGTGTTGTTTAAGCTTATTTATCTAAACAAGAGGAAAAGAGTTCGTAAAAGTTTTTCTTTCTCACTTTTAGTTTATCAACTGAATTGCTTGAGAACAAGCAAAGGTTTAAGCTTGGGGGAGTTGATATGTCTCCAACGTATCAACTTTTTCTCACATTTTCCTATTGTTTTGGACTCTAATTTGCATGATTTGAATGAAACTAACCCCGGACTGACGATGTTTTCAGCCGAACTACCATGGTGTTTTTTTGTGCAGAAGTAAAAGCTCTCGGAATGAAACAAAACTTTGCGAGGATTTCTTATGCAATAAAAGAGAATTACTGGAGTCAAGACCCACCAGAGAGGGGCCCTTGGGTGGGCACAACCCTCCAGGGCACGCCCCCCTCTCCTGGCGTGCCCAGGTGGGTTGTACCCACCTGGTGGCCCCGCAGACGCCAACCCTGATCCTATAAATTCCTATTTTTGGAGAAAAAATAAAGGAGAAAGAATTATCCCGATCCATGAGACGGAGCCACCGTCACCACATGTTCTTACTCGGGAGGCCAGATCTGGAGTCCGTTTGATGCACCGGAGAGGGGGATCTTCATTCTTCGTCATCACCAACCCTTCTCCACTGCCAATTCCATGATGATCCCCACCAGGAGTGAGTAATTCATTCATAGGATCGCTAGTCGGGGAGGAGTTGGATGAGATTCATCATGTAATCGAGTTAGTTTTGTTAGGGATTGATGCCTAGTATCCACTCTGTTCTTAAATTGATGTTGCTATGACTTTGCTATGCTTAATGCTTGTCACTTTGGGCCTGGGTGCCATGAACTCAGATCTGAACCATTTAAGAATTCATCATTATCTCCATGTTCTAGATCTGATCTTGCAAGTTATAGTAACCTACTACATGTTATGACCAAGCAACCCCGGAGTGACAACAACCGGAACCACTATCGGAGATGATCGTAGTTTGAGGAGTTCATGTATTCACTATGTCTTAATGCTTTGTTACAGTTCTCTATTAAAAGGAGGCCTTAATATCCCTTAGTTTCCAATACGGACCCCGCTGCCACGGGAGGGTAGGACAAAAGATCTCATGCAAGTTCTTTTAATAATGCACGTATGAATATTTGCGGAATACATGCCTACATTATATCGATGAACTGGAGCTAGTGTCGAATCGCCCTAGGATGTAACTGGCTCATGATGAATATCATCCAACAAATCACCGATCCAATGCCTACGAATTTTTCCCATATTGATCTTGCTAAGTTACTAGTGCTGCTGATACTGTTACACTTGCTACAAAATTACTACTATCAATGTTACTCCTACTGTTACTATTGCTGCTGTCACTACTATTGAAACTATCAAACTACTTTGCTATTGATCACTTGCTGCATATAATTAATCTTCAGGTGTGGTTGAGTTGAGGACTCAGCTGCTAATACCTTCAAATATTCTTTGGATCCCCTTGTGTCGAATCTATAAATTTGGGTTGAATACTCTACCCACGAAAACTATTGTGATCCCCTATACTTGTGGGTTATCAGGACCCACACGAATGTGGGTTGTGGGCGCACCAAGATTCCCCTTATAAGGAATAAGATCAAGATCCCTAAAAAGGGGGATAACAATCGATGGGGAAGGGAAATGATGGGATTTCTTTCCTTCCACCTTTGCCTAGACCCCATTGGACTTGGAGGGCAAAAACCAGCCCCCTCCACCCCTACATATAGTAGGGTGGTGCATGGGAGTTGAACCCTTCACCTCGCGCAGCCCTCCCCCTCCAACTCCTCCTCTGTAGCACTTGGCGAAGCCCTGCCGGAGAACCACAAGCTCCACCACCACGCCGTCATGATGTCGGAACTCTCCCTCAATTTCCCCTTCCCCTTGCTGGATCAAGAAGGAGGAGACGTCCCCAGGCTGTACGTGTGTTGAACACGGAGGTTCCGTCCATTCAACATCTGGATCGGATCTTCCGCGTTTTGAATCACCGCGAGTACGACTACATCAACCACGTTCTTGTAACGATTTCGCTTAGTGATCTTCATGGGTATGAAGATGCACTCCTTCTCCCTAGTTGCTAGCATTTGAAAGTGCGTTATATCAACTAGAGGGGGTGAATAGGTGATTTTTATGATTTCGTCATTGAGGAAATTCTAGCTGAGGAATTTCCTAAGCAACGAACTACTTAGCAGCGGAATAGAAACTCATGTGCAAGCATAACAGAACAGGAGCATGGTCATCATGATGAAATGAAAGCAAGCACATAGTACAAGTAGCGTGTAAACATGATCAGCTGGTTGAGGACTGAAGACTGAAGAAGTTGGGTTGAGGAAATTCAGAAAGTCTTCAGTCAAAGTCTTGAAACAGTATAGATGAAGTTCATCAACACATGAATGAGTAAATAAAAGGGTTGAGTAAATAGAACCAATAGGGTTGATGAAGACAATGATTTGTTAGACCAGTTCCAACTGATGTGACAGTTGTACATCTGGTTGGGGTGGCTAGGTATTTAAACCCGAGAACACACAGTCCCGGACACCCAGACCTGGACGCATAGTCCAAGGCACCAAGTCCTTACCGTATTCCCCTTGAGCTAAGGTCACCCGGCGATCCACAATTCCTCTTGGTTGCTCTAGACCATTGACGCCTAACCGTCTGGAAGATCACAGTCTTCAAAGGTAACAAGGGCCGGCTCCTCACAGGAACACTCTCTTCAGTAATGCTCAATTACTTTTGGGTTTTATGTGTTTGGGTTTGGGGTTTTTCCTCACTTGATGATTTTTGCTCAAAGTCCTCGAAGGATGGGTTGCTCTTATGACAAGTGTCAGTTTCTCTCGGAGCAGCCAACCATCTAGTGGTTGTAGGGGGTGGCTATTCATAGCCTAGGGAGAAGCCTGACATGATAAGACATAAATGTCCTTAAATGATATGACCGTTAGGTGGATAAGATATTTTGGGATAGCTGGCGCATAGCATAGCAACGGTTGGAAATTGAGCTCTCAAATTCCTCAGGGCTATCATGTAGGCTATCCGCACTGGCGAATTCCTAACTCCTCAGTCAGGACAAATTCCTCATAGACCAGAAGAATTTCATCTCTGTCACTGAAGAAATTGACTAAATTGTATGATATTTCCAACGGCTTCACTCGAAAGGATTTGGTAATGTAGGCTTTGAGTTGAGCATCACTTGGAAATATGTTTCCTTAGTTTTACCTCGACCCTCTTTAACAGTACAGTGTTTCCTATGACTCAAGAAAGAGAAAATGAAACTATGAAAATAGAAGTCTCCATGATTCATAATCCCCACATGAATATCCAAGTCTTCAAGGTCACACCAATTTCCTCACTTTCAAAGTCTTGAAGAAAACCAAACTCTTCAACTGAAGACATACATTTTTAGGGGTCGACTTTCATCATAAATATCAAACTCCTCATTAACTTATAAGACATGTGTACACTTAAAAACCTATAAATCTTCAATACACCAAAATTACTAAGGGGCACTAGATGCACTTACAACATCGCCTAGATTGATCTTGGTGACACATAGGAAAATTTTGAATTATTACTATGTTCCCCAACAGAAACAACTGCCGCGTCTTCCCCGGCTCCTGGTCATTCCCTTCCTAGGCCTCACCGTCGTTGTGGGGACCCCGACTCATAAGTCGTGATCACTGAATGCACGTGTAGAGTGATCCCAGAGATCAATGCTCACTGAACACATAGAAGCTGAATAACAAGAGTCTTACATCCATACATATCGTATTACACAAATAGGACCCTTATGGTCAAGTCTTGAATATATGACTGCAGCGGAAATCTTCAATAACAACTTGGACCCATGCCATCTGCTATAACCCTACAGGCATTCTAACTGGGAAGCGTCCTAGCTCGCATGTTCGTCACCAAGAAATCTTCATCATATCCTGTTCTTTCATGCCTGGCCAATAAAATAACCAATGGCAAGCCAATGAGTACTTTGAATGTACTCGCACGCAACCCAAGTGTGATGACAGAATAATTATGCAAGGCTCTACTGCTAAATTTGCAGTTTTGCGGAAAGCTAGTTTTTCATATGCAAGTATGATCAACATATAACATGGACATGCATGTGTCTGCAACAAGTATCAGGAGGTTTCAGACATCAATATCGAGAAAGCGACATGAACAACTCTTGCTCCCGCTCATCGTGACTTTCTCACAATCACATCAACAGATTTACCAAACCGTGTTGTTTTCCAGAAACTTATGGACATAGTCTAAGTAGCACCACCCAACTGTCCTTGACCGTGGACACGGCTATTCGAATAGTTTGACACTCTGCAGAGGTTGCACACTTTACCCACTAGATCCGGGGAACTTCCGTGTCATCCACGACCCGCGGTACCTCAAGTACCCGGGGTAAGCACCCAATCACTATCTTTCCCTAGACGACACTAACACAGAGTCCACTCGATTGGTAACAGCCCCGTGCCAACATTTCACATCTTAAAAATTATGGAGCCTTGCTCCCATATTCATCACATACCACTGACACGGGGTACCAACGGTGTGTTCGGTGCCCTATGAAAACAGTCATGGCCGCCTATCCAAGCACGACCCCGTCCCGAGAGTGACCTCATGTCACCCCCGTCCCTAGTAATGCGGGCACCATGCTAGTATCGACCTAGGTAATCAATAATGCCCTTTCCCATATAAGGGTAGAGTGGTTGCGCATGTTTGGTTGGGACGGTAATCACACATAAATCCAATCCATCTTTGTAAACAACACTTTCATCAAGCCTCGGCACA
Organism: Secale cereale; assembly: GCA_902687465.1. Lineage (NCBI taxonomy): Eukaryota > Viridiplantae > Streptophyta > Magnoliopsida > Poales > Poaceae > Secale > Secale cereale. The sequence continues at coordinate 302,646,994 of LR738711.1, forward strand.
CTACTTTTCTACCAAGTAGTGCCCTAGTTTCTCATCATCTCCCAGGGGCATTAGTGGCACCCACTGGGTTATTTGCAAGTATGTCAAACCACACTTGTATCTTTCCATGCATAACCCTGACCCATTTTGCGTAGCCAACTACTATAGCATATATCTATCTACTCCCACCCACATAACCCTCATAGGAAGGTAGGGTCATGTTTGATGCAAGTTTCAGTAGTAAAGTAACAAGGGTACCAACCAAAGTGGTCACGACATCTACAAGACTCCGATGCATTGATAATAAGGTGCTATGAGATATGCATAAAAAGGTTTCTTGAACATGGTCAAAGGGCTGCTTGCCTTGTCCTTCCGAGTCTTCAAACCTTCTGGTCCATCTCCGAGTACTCCGTTTATTTCGTCAACTAACGATGGAAACAATCATAATACGCAACACAACAAAGCAAAAATAAAAGTGCTTTTAAAATAGGAGTTGGACTTTTCTAGGATACCTCTGGTCATACGAAAAATAACCAAGGTGGTTTCATTGGAGTATGATCAATGGATGGTTTGGCACATTTCAATATGATGGAATCAAGGGGTTTAAGGATTTGAAAGAAGTGTACAGAAATATATTTTTGAATAATGAGCAAAGGCACCTATTTAACAAATCATGATTTTTGAAGCATCTAGGAGTTGGTTTCACTGGATTTGGAGTTATTTCCTAGGATTTTGCAAAGTTGATAAATATGAAGAAATGGCTCATTATTTGGTGGGGTACAGAAAGTATTAATAAAAATGTTACAAAACTAAGTTTGGATATTACAAGCATCTAGGAATTTGAACCATTGCATTTGGATCAAATTTGAGCTCTCTGTGATTTTCTAAAGTTCATCACAGAAAATGGAATAATGATATTTTGATAATATTTGTGAAGGAAAAGTTTCTGGAAAAATGTGCATGTTGCACCAACAGGTAGATCAGGATTTTAGAAACTCCTAGAAATTTGAATCATCAAATTTGTCATACATTTGATTTATTTATGGATTTTTGAAGTTGTCTGGAAAAGAAAACGAAAAGGAAAAAGGGTTATACCCTTATACTGCGCACACGGCGAGAGATAGACCGTGGGCGGGCCCAGTGGCTCGGCTGCGCTCGGCTGACGACGCAGCAAGCGTACTCCAGGGAATACGCTTCCATGCGGTGAAGGTGGTAGCGGGCGGAGTCCGTCTCCACTTAAACGGGGCGGGGCCCTCCCGTCAGTGGCTCAGTCATTCTGGCCGGCCGACAGACGGGGCCCGCTGGTAGGTTCGTCCTCCACCTCCCGCGCGGCGCTGCGGAGGACAGATGAGGTGTTCGTCGCCGGTCGTCGACGCTGCAGGGCGTCTCCGGCGGTGTTCTTCCCTCCGGCGTGCTTAGGGGACCCGTCCGCATCCAACCATGGGCGGCACGGTCGCCCACGAGCACCGAGTTGAGAAGGGGGTTGGCCACAGCGGACTAGGCCGGCGGTGAGATTTGGGCACGGCGATGCAGGTACGGGGAGGAAGGACTGGAGTGTGGGGCGGGTCGGCGGTGGTTCTGGTGACGCTCTGGAGTGGAGAGGTGGAGAGGAGGGGCTCGGATTGGCACGGATTTGAGCAGTGGCCGGCGGCAAGGTTCCTGGCCGTGGAGTAGAATGGGGGCACGGGAGGAGCAGTGGGTTGGTCTGGGGGCGTACGGGAGAGAGAGAGATAGCCAAAGGAGCAGCGAGGGGGCTCGGGGGTGGCCTTTAAATAGGCGGCCAACGGTCCACCAAGGTCCCGTGCGCCGGCGAGCACGTTGTCGTCGCCACGGGTCACGGGGCCGCGCGTGGGCGTGTCTGGGGAGTTCGCAGGGGTGGTCTACGCCTAGAGAAAGAGAGAGAAGGAGCGGGGATGCGTAAGGGCAGCGCGCATGTGAGCGTGCTCATTGGAGCTCTCGGTGACCATAGTGCGCGTGCGAGTAGGGGCCGGAGAGAGAGAAGAAGAAGGGGGCCGACCAGCTGCCGTGTCCCGGACATCGAGGTGGCCTCGGGGGACATGATCCCAACGCCTTAGGCTGTCGGGTGCCTCGGGCAGGATGCGGCTATAGTGCGGGAGCACACTGTAGGGCGCTCTAGAGCGCCCGTATGGCTGGCATGGCCGTGTCCGCACCGCTCTGGATGCGTCCACCTTCCCAATGGTGTCTAGGGGGTCAGGGGAAGAGTAAAGAAGTGGGTTGTGGCCTTGGATGCCATGGAGGGCCACTGGAGTGAGGAGGGAGGTGAGAAAGGAGGAGATTGCTGCTGTCCAGAAGAGTAAAATGGGATTTTACCCCCTTCAATCATTGAGCTGATGAGGGGAAGGAGTTCCTGTAGGTAGAGGGTGACTAGGAGCAGTTGTGGTAAAAAGTTGAGCTCAAGTAGAATAGTAAAAGGGGGCAAAACTGTGGTTTTGGTAAAATGGCAGAAGGTGTTTGATGTTGTTTTGGGCAAGCAAATGACTTCCAATTGACATGGGACTTAACAGGATGAAATGGCACATAGATTTAGGCCCTTCCACCAAATTTGAGCTCATTTGGGCAAAGTTGCCAATGTAACTTTGGTGAACCCTAGAAATCAACAGAAATGGATTCTCCAAGATTAAGTTAAGCAAATCATCTCTCCTCGATGCACCACTTGGTGTAGTGTCATCATTTGGGGTTGTGAGCATGCCCACAAAATTTGAGGCCCCAAGTAAAAAGTTGGCAATGTAGAGTTTATCAAATCTGGATCTGGTCAGAAAGGGTTTTGGGGCACTTAGATCAAGTTATGCTTCTCCAATACTTGGGCCATTTGGTCTAGATGCATATTTACATCTTTTGAGCATGTGCACCAAGTTTGAGAGCATTTGGACAAGTTTGGCAATGTAAAGTTGCTCAAACTTCAAAATGGACAGAAATGGTTTTGAGGGGATTGGATGCTGTTTCCTTGATCTTCAAGGCATGAGGCTTTCTAAGATCATCAAATATGTCATATTTGACATGATAGAATTTCCCTGGAATTTTTGGAGAATATATCCTTTGTAAATATTTCAGAAGCTTGAAATATCCAGAAAGGGTTAATGAAGGATTTGCCCAATATTTTGAACATGACCATGTGTTGAAACTCTTATATATGGACAATATATGTCCTACGAGTTTCCCTGAATTTTGGCAAATACTTTTGAAATAGTTAAATAATGTTTACCTATTAAAGACAATTTCTGGCCTAAAGGAAAAGCATTTAAATAAAATATAAAAATAACTTTTAAAATTATAATTGTGTGCTTTATGGGAGTCCTATATCTAATAGGATTCAAATATACCTTTTGAAAGATTTTTCACACCCTAAATAAGGTACTTGTAGTGCAAACCTCAATTCAGGGGTTTTTGGAAAACTAATTTTAGAAAATACTATTTGGCCAGAATATTTTTATAAGAAAATACTATACTGGTTTATACACATGGCATGATCATTGGGGAAAGGTTTTAGATTAAGTATAAGAGTTGGATGATTTATTTTATTTTTAGAGCACTAACAAACAGCAGACAGAAAATCAATCAAGCAAAGACAAGAACACTCAAAAGTTTTTGTTAAACCATATTTTAGCACGATTATTAGCTTAAGTGATGTGGCATGAAAATCAGGGTGTGACAGTCGTCCATCGCCCTGGTGCTCTCGGCGCGTCGTGGTCAACGAACAACATCCATCGGAAGAGGATTGTACGTGGAGAGGCTGACACCTGGGTCCACGGCCGCACACAAGGAAGTGCCTCCTTATTACGCGCAAAATAATGATTCCTCCACATGACAGTAGGGACCCACCAGAAGGGCCTATGTATTTCGCAAAAAAAAATGTTCGTCCCTATGACAGCTCGGACCCACCAGCTATATCTTCACACGCAAGGAACTGCCTCCTTATTACGCACAAAAAATTAATACTGTCCCTGCTATCTGAGACCCACCGTAGTTGGAGGCTGACTTGTGGGCCTACTAAGTTGACGCAGACGGAGGGCTTTGTCAACTTAGTCAATATGAATGATTCTAGCTCCAGTGACCGTACAATGTCCATCCAATGGCCATATTGCTTCTTCAACCTCTCGTCTTCTTGCTCCAGCCGCCCAAACCAACGATGGTCGTGCCACTTGCTCCTGCCTCCCATGGGCGGCTCTGCTGCCGCGTAGGCCTAACCACCCCACCCTACTCCCATCCCTGGCCTGACCATCCCTGTACTAACCCAGACCTGCCTTTTATTCTCGGGCAACGGCAGCCTCACACTGCAGCCCAACCAGTAAACCCTCGTACGCCCCTCCGCCCGGGAAACAATCACCGAGTCTTCCCCGGCTCTGGGGCATTCCCTTCCTAGGACTCTCCATCGTCCACCTCCTTGGTGCTCTCGGCGCGGCGTGGTCAACGTGGTCAAGGAATGACTTACATCGGAAGAGGACTGTATGTGGAGAGGCTGACAGCTAGGTCCACGGTCGTAGCAAGGAAGTGCCTCCTTATTACACGCAAAATAATGATTCATCCACATGACAGCAGGGACCTACCGGAAGGGCTCTATATTTTGGATTAGCTGTATTTTGCAAAAAAAAACATATTACCATTACAGTTGGGACCCACCAGCTATATTTTCGGATGCAAGGAAAGTGTCTCCATATTAGGCGCGGAAAAATGAATGCCCCCCTGACAGCTCCGACCCACCATCAACAACTTGGCATGCAAGGAAGTGCCTCCTTATCCTCCCTAACAGCCATGACCCACTTGGTCGAAGAGTACGTAGCGTTGTCATTATGGTTGCGAATGTGTATGTAAATAGTAGTCGATCGGTCTTTCTGCAATGATGACTCATGGCCGAGCAAGTAGCGGCACGTGTAGTAGTATAGCCCCCGACGTAGCAGTTTAGCCAGTCCCTTCAAAGCCGTGTACACATACGTACAACCACAGGGCAAAAAACATGGCTACGTACGTACATACGGGCGGAGTATCGAACGCGTACTCGCACATACGTACGGCCATGCAGTCCCATACTTATGGAGACGACAACAATGGTGTTGTGTTCATCGGCAGCCAACCGGCACGGAATGGAGAAATAGTTTCGTGTTCACCAGGAGGCAACCGACTTGGATGGAACAGTCGAAACGGACGGAAACGGCCTTCTGCTGCAGCGCGTATGATCATAACAGGGTCCTATTCATCGGGAAGGGTCTGGCGTACCGCAAAACAGAGGAACGACCTTCTGCTCGACCGGCTACGGTCGAAAGAGAATCATGTTCATCGGAAAGGGTCTGGTGTACCGCAAAATGGAGGAAACAGACTTGTGTTGGAGTGCTATGGTCGAAATGGGGGTCCTGTTCATTGGGAGGGGTGTGGCGTACCACAAAACGGGACTCCACGGGCTACTGTTCACCCACCGTTGACTTCGTCCAGCCTCCACCTCATCGTTCATCCACCGCGTCTTCCTCCGCCTCCATCGGCTACTGTTCATCTAACCCTCCACGGGGTCCTGGTCATCCAGCCCTCCACAGGGTCCTGGTCATCCTACCAGCCCTACACCGACTATTGTTCAACCAGCCCTCCACAGGGTCCTCTTCATCCACCACCAACGCCTTGGCTGTGCGGCCCTCATCTCGGGGTCCTGTTCATCCAGCGGCAACCGGAATGGCCTTCTACCATGGGGTCCTGTTCATCCACCCGCCACTAGGAACTATTCATCCAACTCCAACCATGTACGTCTCAACTCGTTCAACCAACCCCATGTTCACTGTTCATCAAGAGGCAGCATGTGGTTCGATCGGCTCCGCCCTGACCACCCACCGTAACCAAGAACTCCCAAAAAAATTCCTCGCCCTCGCTTCTACCACGAATTTTTTCGTCATGGATGACCCAAAGATTGTAATGCAGCTGCGTCTCCAGCCCACCCAGGACGAAAATTCCATGTTTTGTCATGATTTTTTGTCATAGAAGTAGGAGCCCACCACATATATGATGATACCAGTTTTTGTCACAATTATCGTCATGGAAGTGTCATAAGCATGACAGAAAAAAATCCGTTCGGCCCAAAATGTCATGGATGTGTCTTTTTTTGTAGTGTTTGGCATCGCCGCTTAGCCCATGTCAATATGAGATCTTTGCAAAGTCTTCTAAAGGGGGACCATGTGTAATGCCCAGTATGCGACTATGTCTCCTACGTGTCGAGACACGACTTAGAGACATAAGCGCATACTAGAATGGTCTCAAGTATGGTATCTTTTACAATTTCATCCCTGAACTTTTAGATGAGATGTGCAAAGATACCATACTTGAGATCATTCTAGTATGCGCTTATGTCTCTAAGTCTTACCTCGACACGTAGGAGACATAGTCGCATACTGGGCATTACACCATGTCCGTGGACTAACAAATGTAGGTTTTTCCAAAGATCGTGCTTACAGTGCTTGTACCAAAGGAAAGCTACATGAGAAGGCTCACCATCCCACAACTATCATCTACTCGACGAGGCCTTTGGAGCTCCTTCACATGGATCTCTTTGGGCCTCCATCCTTTGATAGTCTTGGGGGTAGAAATTTTAGCTTGGTGATTGTGGATGATTATTCAAGATACACTTGGGTGTACTTCTTCAAGAGGAAGAGTGAGACCCAACAAACCGTCATCAACTTTGCAAATGAACCTCAACGTAAACACAATGCAAAGATTTTGAGGATAAGAGGTGACAATGGCACCAAGTTCAAGAGCTACACCTTGGATGAGTTTCTTAGTGATGAGGGGATCAAGCATCAATATTCTGCACCGTACACCCCTCAACAAAATGGTGTAGCGGAAAGAAAGAACCGGACCTTGATGGATGCGGAAAGGACCATGATGGCGGTGTTGAAGTCTCCATACAACTTTTGGGCTGAAGCCATCAACACCGCTTGTAATGCATCCAATCGGCTCTACCTCTGCAAAGGCTTGAAAAAGACTCCATATGAGATACTTACCGGCAACAAGCCCAACCTCAAGTACTTCCGGGTGTTTGGTTGTAAGTGTTTCATTCTCAAGAAAGGTGTTCGTTTGTCTAAATTTGAGGCTAGAGCTCATGAGGGCATATTTGTTGGTTATGCTACAAACGCTCATGCTTACACCGTATCCTCAACAAGTCAACCAGACTTATTGAGCAGATGTGTAACGTGGAGTTTGATGAGAATAACGGCTCCCAAGTGGAGCAAAGTGGTACTTGTGATGTAGGTGATGAAATTCCTCCCCAATCCATAAGAAGAATGGGTACTGGTCATATCCTACCCATTGAGGAACCCCTTGTGGCCGTAGGAGAAGGACAATGTTCCACTCAAGTGAAACCATCACCAACTCAAGACTCACACGCTTCCGAAGAACAAATTGAAGGCCCTTAACCTAATGAACAAGTCCAAGTACAAGATCAACCTCAAGAAGGTGGTGATCCACCAAGTGAGGCACAAGGCCAAGTTCTTTCTCCCGAGCAAGCTCAAGATCAAGAACAAGCTCAAGACGACGCTCATGATGATCAAGCTACCGCTCCTCAACTCTCTCTAGAGGAGCAATTGGAGCGTTGTGCCGTCAAGGTTGCTTACAAGCTTGCTTCTAAAGAGCATCACATGGACAATGTACTTGGAAGCTTAAGAAAGAGGGGTAAGCACTCGTAGACAATTAGCAAACTATTGTGAATGTCATGTGTTTGTTTCTTGTTTTGAACCCCAAAATGTCTATGAGGCGCTCGAGGATCCAGATTGGCTTAATGACATGCATGAAGAACTCCATAACTTAGAGCACAACAAAGTGTGGCGGTTGGTGCCAAGGCTAGAGGAGAACCATAATGTCATTGGAACCAAATGGATCTTCAAGAAAAAGCAAGATGCTCACGGGATAGTCATTCGCGACAAGGCTTGGTTGGTGGCACAAGGCTACCCCCAAGTCGAGGGTATTGACTACGGTTAAACCTTTTCTCCGGTCGCTCGCCTTGAATCTATCTGTTTGTTGCTTGCTTATGCTTCTCATCATAACTTTAAGTTTCAACAAATGGATGTGAAGAGTGTTGGAAATATGCCCTAGAGGTAATATTAAAATGGTTATTATTATATTTCCTTGTCATTAACGGGAAACCGTAATACATGTGTGAATACATAGACCACAACATGTCCCTAGTGAGAATCTAGTTGACTAGCTCGTTGATCAACAGATGGTTGTGGTTTCCTGACCATGTGTCGTGGAGATGTCACGACATATGTCCTAAGGAAAGGACTTGATTGTGGAGCCATAGCGATGTGGTTAGCTTAAAGGGGTTAAAACGGGACAAGAGACATGAGAAGTTTATACTGGTTCGGCCCCTTGCGGTGAGGGTAAAACCTAATCCAGTTTGAGGTGGAATTGCGGGGGTGTCGATTGCTAGGGAGCGACTACGCTTGCCTGGCTCTCGATCTGTTGTTTCTTGCCCTAAGCCGCTACCTGGTCGTCCCCTTATATACACGGGTTGACGCCCTACGGCCTACGGAGTCCTGGTCCGCTCATACAATCGTGTCCGGCTCGGCGACTCATTGTTACATGCCTTAAAGTACAAGTTAACATACATGGTGGTTTACAGTTACATGCCTTAAGCCGCTCTGGGCTTTGGGCCCTTTATGAATTACTATCATTAAACTGCCATCTTCAACATGCTTTTGTGCTTGGCCCATGATCCGCCATTGGGTAACCCGGCCCCTCCTGGGCGGGTCATATCAAATAGTTATATCCCCAACATTAGACCCCGGGTTGATCTGAACTTGTTCATGTCAATATTTCTTCATCTTCTCACGAGAAATCATAACCCGCCATGACGTCAGCCCTTGAAATTGTGGTAACCCGCCATGACATCATCTGTTACTTATTTTTGAACTACCCAGATCTTAACAAATCCCCGCATTTACTAGGACTCTGATAATTGAGGCGCCTGCACTATTACTAATCTGTTTTTCCATCTCCTCGATTCTCCCGCGTGACCTTTATCCATTCAACTTATAAGTAGGACCAGGAGTTCCTTTCCATTATCTCCCTTTGCCTCTTCCTCTTCATCTTCTTCCTCGCGACGCTCACGCACCCGAGCTCCACCATCCCTGTCATCCTCTGTCTCGTCATCAACCGCGGCAGCAACATCAACCTGACGTGGCCAGATCTCTTCCACGCGCCGCCGCCGTTCACTCGCCCAAGTATGTTCTTCTCTTCCCCCCCCCCCTTAGATCCATTAGGGTTCCCACAAAACTCGCTGGAGTTCATTATCTCCTTCTTTTGCAGTTCTGATTTTCCTCTTGAATTTGCAATGGTGTCAATACTATCTCTTTGCAAATACTGTAATGTCTCATCCATGTGAAAAAATCGATTCATCTCCATGAACTGCGCCATACTGATCTTTAGGTTTGCATGTTCGTCATTTTAGCTTTATTTTTTGAATTGTTGTAGATGCAAAGTTGCAGCTTCAATCTGTGAAAAGTGTTTGTCCTCACACTTGGTAAAATCTGCTTTCCTAAGAGCTTGTTTGGGACTGCTCTGCTCCTTAAAATCCAGCTCCGCTTCAGAAACCACAAGCCAAACGGGGTAACTCCACGATATGCCGCTCCGTAAAAAAACTAGAATCCGGGGTACAACTCTAAGTTTTTTATGAAGCTCATGAGGGGGTGCTCTAAAAAATTATAGAAGCTGGAGTTGGGGGGAAATTACCCACCACTGCCACCAGTAAGTGGATACCCCTTCGCTTCTTCCCTCTCATCCAATCAAATAGATTCTTTCAACCAAATTTCTCATTACTGAAGTTGGAGCTACATGAAAGCCAAACATTCTCTTTCATAGTGCTACAACTTCTATATGAAACCGCTCCAAAGTGGATTTGGTGGAGTGAAACTGATTTTATTGAAGCGGAGCAGTCCCAAACAAGCCCTAAGTCTCCGCGCTTGCGGCTTAACTCTCCGATTTATAACCACTCTTATGCCATTAGGCCCCATTTAAGCCTCCATGATGGACTTATACTGTAATATGACTTTCTGGTTTAATGAATCAATTTTGAACCGGCAAATTTTTGTCTTTCTTTAGGCTTCTTAGTTCACAATGCCACCGAAGACAGTCACCACGTGCAACTGGGTCCCTCTTGTTGTCACTGAGGCTACACTTGCCGACTTTGTCAAAATTGGGTACCTGCCAAAAAATCAGTTATGCATTACCGTGCCCCTAAGCTGGGAGAAGAGAAACCTCATCCAAAGGACGATGAAGTTATTGTTTTTTCTGATCACATGAACCGGGGTTTTTCACCACCCGGCTCTAAGTTCTTCCGGGACGTTCTGCACTTTTTCCAGCTCTATCCACAAGACATCGGACCCAATTCTGTGTCAAATATCTGCAACTTCCAGGTCTTCTGTGAAGTGTATCTTCAGGAGGAACCCAGCCTCAAGCTCTTCAGAGAGTTTTTTAATTTAAACCGCCAGAATGAGTTCACCAACGGACCCACTTTGGAAATTGGAGCCGTCTCAATTCAAAGAAGAAGAGATTTTATTTTCCCTAATGCATGTCTGCCGAGTCAACCCAAAGACTGGAATCAAACCTGGTTTTATTGCAAAGACACCTCCCCGGCTGATGAGAATCCATTGCCGGGTTATGGTGTCCAGCGTTTAGACACCAAGCATCCTGTTTGCTGAGAAAATTACTACCACAGAACGCAAGAAACTTGCTCCCACTCTTGCAAAGGTTAAAGCCCTATTGGGAAATGGGCTAACCGAAATTGACTTGGTCCGGTGCTGGGTCGCCTGGCGAAACATTCCCTTGAGCCGTAGGACCGGCTTAATGTGCAACTATACTGGTGAGACCACAGATCCATTACGTCACAGCTCTGAGGACTTGACTGAGGATGTAATCACAGACATGACCAAGACCCTCTTAAACGAAAGCCTGAGAGACTGCAGCAAAGTTAGTCTGAGCCCTTTCTACAAACTTAACCCGGCACCAGAGGTGAGTCTTAACTTTAAGTGTCCTTACTTTATCGTTCTGATTCTCCTATCAACTCAAACTTGCTTCCCCTCACAGGCTAAGTCGGCTTTCTGGAAGAAAACATATGACCACAAAGCTGCTAAAAAGGCCAGAATTGTCAAGAAAGCCGCCAAGAAGGCCGTGAAGAAGATAAAGAAGAACACCAGCACTTCTAAATTGTTGGAAATGGACTACAGCTCTGAGTCGGAGGTAGCTCCTGACTCTCTTGGCTCCTATTTCAATTATCTTATTGACACCGATTATTGCCAGGACGACATGGATGCCAGCCAGCCAGTTGATGAAGAGGTAATTACTATTTCCTCCGGCTCAGAATCTTTGCCGAGACAGAAAATTTGACGAGTAACCTGGAAAGTAAGATTTTCACACCCTTTAGCTTATTTGGATCCTCACTTTCTTTTGAAGCAACAAAGACACGAGAAACGACGTCAGACTCGGAACACCGGAGATGATGAACTGTCCTCCGGCTTACCGAACACTCGGATTCATCGAAAACGTCGAAATGAGGTCTTTCCGTATCAAACTCTCTTTACCCACTAGCGGGTCTTATTCGTCAACCACTGAACTCTTCCGATTTAAACTATCAGGAGGCCTCTCGCTCTTTGTTTGACTGCCCCTGGGTAATGATTATTCCTTGCTCTGCTCTTCCTTTGTCTTTTTATAAATTCGTACTGACTTTCCCTATCTTGTGTAGTGGCTAAGCCAAAACCATTAAGAGGGCAAAAACAACTAACCCTGTGACTGACCCAAAAACCATTGAACCGGCACAGCCAATCTTAACAACAGATGTTCAGATGCTAACAGAGGAATCTACTCATGATGCTCCTCTTGAAATTCCTGACGCCTCTCTTGATCCTGCCAACGTCATCTCTGCAACTGCTGAACCACCAGCCCCGTCTGAACCAGCACAGAAACAAACTGAAGATGTCACAATCACTGGCACCGGTTTTAGATAGACGGGCAATCTAACTGTTCTGGCCAAACACACTGCCAAACAAGAACTTGTTGAGAAACAGAGAGTAAGGTTCGATATGCCTCAATATGCACAGTTGAGCAGTGCTACTTCTCGAGCTTGCATTGTATTCCCTCGAAGAGGAAAGGGTGATGCACCACAGTAGCGTAAATATTTCCCTCGGTTTTTGAGAACCAGGGTATCAATCGAGTAGGAGACCACGCACGAGTCCCTCGCACCTGCACAAACAAATAAGAACTTCGCAGCCAACACGATAAGGGGTTGTCAATACCTTTACGGTCACTTACGAAAGTGAGATCTGATAGAGATGATACTTTGATATTTTCTGTATTTTTGGTTATAAGAACAGAAAGTAAAAGAGGAAAAGTAAAGTAGATTGTAGATTGATATGTTAAGAATAGACCCGGGGGCCATAGTGTTCTCTAGTGGCATCTCTCATGATAGCGATATTCTACAGTGGGTAAACAAATTACTATCGGGCAATTGATAGAAAGGCAAATAATTATGAGACTATATAGGCATGATCATTATATATAGGCATCATGTCCGAGACAAGAAGACCGAAACGATTCTGCATCTACTACTATTACTCCACACATCGACCGCTATCTAGCATGCATCTAGTGTATTGAGTTCATAAGAACAGAGTAACGCCTTAAGCAAAATGACATGATGTAGAGGGATAAACTCAAACTTAGTGATATAAACCCCATCTTTTTATCCTCGATGGCAACAATATGATACGTGCCTTGCTGCCCCTACTGTCACTGGGAAAGGACACCGCAAGATTGAACCCAAAGCCAAGCACTTCTCCCATTGCAAGAACTATAGATCTAGTAGGCCAAACCAAACCAATAATTCGAAGAAACTTGCAAGGACATTATAATCATACATAAAGAGTTCAGAGAAGAACCAAATATTTCTCATAGATAATCTTGATCATAAACCCACAATTCATCGGATCTCGATAAACAAACCGCAAAAAGAGATTACATTGAATATATCTCCTCGAAGACCGAGGAGAACTTTGTATTGAGATCCAAAGAGAGAGAAGATGCCACCTAGATACTAGCTATGGACCTGAACGTCTGTAGTAAACTACTCACAACTCATGGTGAGGTGATGATGATGATGTAGAAGCACTCCGTGGTAGGTCCCCCCTCCGGCGGAGCTCCGGAACAGGCCCCAAGATGGGATCTCACGGGAACAGAAGGTTACGGTGGTGGAACTAGGGTTTTCTCTGTTGTTCTGATGGTTTCGGGGTACGTAGGTATATATAGGAGGAAGGAGGGCACCGAGGGCCAAACGTGGGGCCCACGAGGCAGGGAACGCGCCCTATAGGGGGGCGCCCCCAGCCTCGTGGGCACCACGTATGCCCTACTCCGTGGTTCTCAAGTCTCCCATGCATGATTTTATACAAAAATATCTCTCCCGAAGGTTTCATTCCGCTTGGACTCCGTTTGATATCCCTTTTCTGTAAAACCCTGAAACAGGCAAAAAAAACAGCAATCTGGAATGGGCCTTTGGGTCAGTAGGTTAGTCCCAAAAATAATATAAAAGTGTATGAGAAAGCCCATTAAACATCCAAAACATCATAAGTAATAGCATGGAACAATCAAAAATTATAGATACGTTGGAGATGTATCAAGCATCCCCAAGCTTAATTCCTGCTCGTCCTCGAGTAGGTAAATGATAAAAACAAATTTTTTGATATGGAATGCTAACCAACATAGTTTTTCAATGTAATACTCTTAATTGTGGCATGAATGTTCAGATCTGAAAGATTCAAGATAAAAGTATATATTGACATAAGAAATAATAATACTTCAAGCATACTAACAAGCAATCATGTCTTCTCAAAATACTATGGCTAAAGAAAGTTATCCCTACAAAATCATATAGTCTGGCTATGCTCCCTCTTCATCACACAAAATATTCATATCATGCACAACCCCGATTTCAGCCAAGCACTTGTTTTCATACTCTATTCTTTCAAACCTTTCAACTTTCACGTAATACATGAGCATGAGCCATGGACATAGCACTATGGGTGGAATAGAGAGGTGGTTGTGGAGAAGGCAAAAAGGAGGGAGATAGTCTCACATCGACTCGGCGTATCAACATGCTATGGAGATGCCCATCAATAGATATCAATGTGATTGATTAGGGATTGCCATGCAACAGATGCACTAGAGCTAAAATGTATGAAAGCTCAACAAAAGCAACTAAGTGGGTGTGCATCCAACTTGCTTGCTCATGAAGACCTAGGGCATTTGAGGAAGCCCATCGTTGGAATATACCAGCCAAGTTCTATAATGAAAATTCCCACTAGTATATGAAAGTGACTAAGCATGAGACTCTCTATCATGAAGAACATGGTGCTACTTTGAAGCACAAGTGTGGAAAATGATAGTACAAATTGTCCCTTCTCTCTTTTCTCTCATTTTTTTGGAGGGGCTTTCTCTCTTTTTTTTGGGCCATCTTTTTATTATTATTGGCCTTTCCTCACATGGGACAATGCTATAATAATGATGATCATCACACTTTTATTGATCTACAACTCGATACTAGAACAAAGTATGACTCTATATGATTGCCTCCGGCGGTGTACCGGGATGTGCAACGAATCAAGAGTGACTAGTATGAAAAATTATGCATGGTGGCTTTGCCACAAATACGATGTCAACTACATGGTCATGCATGGCAATATGACAGTATGATGTGTGTCATATGAATGGAACAGTGGAAAGTTGCATGGCAATATATCTCGGAATGGCTATGGAAATGCCATGAGAGGTAGGTATGGTGGCTGTTTTGAGGAAGGATATGTAGTGGGTGTATGGTACCGGCGAAAGTTGCGCGATACAAGAGAGGCTAGCAATGGTGGAAGGGTGAGAGTGCGTATAATCCATGGACTCAACATTAGTCATAAAGAACACATATAATTATTGCAAAAATCTATGAGTCATCAAAACAAAGAATCAACGCATGCTCCTAGGGGGAGGTTGGTAGGAGTTGACCATCGCGCGCCCCCGACCTCCACACAAAGGTTGACACTTTACAAATACCTCATGCTCTAACTTTGTCACATAGCGGTTCACCATACGTGCATGCTACGAGAATCACTAACCTTAACACAAGTATTTCTCAATTTCATGATAACTCCACTAGCATGACTCTAATATCACTATCCTCATATCTCAAAACAATTATCAAGCATCCAACTTCTTATCATATTCAATGCACTTAGTGTGAAAGTTTTTACTACATTGATATTGGATGTCTATCATGTGAAGACTAGTTTTATAGCCTAAGCACATTACCATTCTGTTTTAATAGACTTTCAAATGAATATAAGTGAGGCATGAGAGTTCAACAATTTCTTCAAATTATTATCACCACCGTTCTCTAAAAGATATAAGTGAAGCACTAGTGCAAAAACTATTCAACTCAAAAGATATAAGTGAAGCACATAGAGTGTTCTAACAATTCCTAGGCCATATTTAACTCTCTCAAATAGGTGTGTACAACAAGGATAATTTTGTCAAACTAACAAGCAAAGTCTCAAATTATACAAGACACTCCAAGTAAAACACATATCATGTGTTGAATAAAAATATAGCTCCGAGTATAGTTACCGATGGATGAAGACGTAAGAGGGGATGCCTTCCCGGGGCATCCCCAAGCTTAGGCTCTTGGTTGTCCTTTAACTTTACCTTGCGGTGCCATGGGCATCCCCAATCTTAGGCTCTTGCTACTCTTTTTTCCATAGTCCATCAAAGCAATACTCAAAACTTGAAAACTTCACAACAGAAAACTTAGACAAAAATCTCGTGAGCTCCGTTAGTATAAGAAAGCAAACCACTACTCAAAGGTTCTGCAATAAATTCATTATTTGTTTATATTGGTGTTAAATCTACTGTATTCCAACTTCTCTATGGTTCATACTTCCCAATACTACTCATAGATGCATTGAAATAAGCAAACAACACATGAAAAACAGAATCTGTCAAAAACAGAACAGTCTGTAGTAATCTGCAGGTTTCGCATACTTCTGTAACTCCAAAAAATCAAACTAAATTGGTAAACGTGAGGAATTTGTCTATTAATCATCTTCAAAAATAATCAACTAAAAGCATGCTCCAGTAAAATCTGGTGATCATTCTAGCGAGCGCTAACGATTCTGTTTTTCACAACAAGATCATACAAACTTCACACAAGTCTTTCCAAAGGTTCTACTTGGCACAAACACTAAACAAAACCCAAAACCACATCTAAACAGAAGCTAGATGCAATATTTATTCCTAAACAGAAGCAAAAACAAAAAATATAAAATTGGGTTGCCTCCCAACAAGCGCTATCGTTTTATGCCCCTAGCTAGGCACGATACGTGGATAGATCTAGGTATTGCCATATTTGGAAGGCAATCAATAAGTGGCCCTCATAATAGATTCATATGGTAGTTTGATTTTCTTTCTAGGAAAGTGTTCCATGCCTTTCCTTAACGGAAACTAGAATCTAATATTTCCTTCCTTCATATCAAAAATTGCACCAAACGTTCTAAGGAAAGGTCTACCAAGAATAATAGGACATGAAGGATTGCAATCTATATCAAGAACAATGAAATCTACTGGCACATAATTCCTATTGGCAACAATAAGAACATCATTAATCCTCCCCATTGGTTTCTTAATAGTGGAATCCGCAAGATGCAAATTCAAAGAACAATCATCAAGCTCATGGAAGCCTAGCAAATCACACAAAGTTTTTGGGATAGTGGAGACACTTGCACCCAAATCACACAAAGATGATATTTAATTTCTATTTTAATAGTAGGTTCCCACTCATCATAAAGCTTTCTAGGGATAGAAACTTCTAGTTCAAGTTTTTCTTCATAAGATTGCATCAAAGCATCAACTATGTGTTTAGTAAAAGCTTTATTTTGACTATAAGCATGCGGAGAGTTTAGTATGGATTGCAACAAGGAAATACAATAAATCGAAGAGCAATTATCATAATTGAATCCCTTGAAATCCAATGTAGTGGGTTCATCACTATGCAAAGTTTTTTCTCTTCACTCCCACTTTTAACAATTTTAGCATCAAGATTTAAAAACTCTGAATCATTGGGACACCTTAAAGTAGAATCATCTCCAATCCTATCTTCTTCAAGATTTATACTAGAAAACAAGGATCTAATAGGAGACACATCAATAACTTTCAGATCTTCATCTTTATTTTCACGATAACTAGAAGAACAAGCTTTTATATAATCCTTTCTTTTAGCACGCAACCTAGCGGTTCTTTCTTTGCACTCATCAATGGAAATTATCATGGCTTTGAGAGACTCATTGATATCATGCTTAGGTGGGATAGATCTAAGTTTCAACATCAAGAGTAATTATATCCACACTTCTAGCCAATTCATCAATCTTAAGCAATTTTTCTTCAAGCATAGCATTGAAATTCTTTTGCGATATCATAAACTCCTTAACACTAGTTTCAAATTCAGAAGGCATCTTTCCGTAAGAGTTGTTGTAGGAATTACCATAATTATTAGAGGAATTACTTGGAAAAGGCCTAGGATTAAAGTTCCCTCTATAGGCATTGTTACCAAAATTATTCCTACCAACAAAATTCACATCCAAAGATTCATTGTTATTTTGAATCAAGGTGGACAAAGGCATATCATTAGGATCAGAAGAAACACTCTTAGCAGCAAATAATTTCATAAGTTCATCCATCTTTCTACTCAAAACACTTATTTTTTCAATAGCATGCACTTTTTTACTAGTAGATCTTTCGGTGTGCCATTGAGAATAATTAACCATAATAATATCTACGAGTTTGGTAGCTTCTCCTAAGGTAGTTTCCATGAAAGTGCCTCCTGCGGCCGAATCTAAAAGATTTCTAGAAGAAAAATTCAAGCCAGCATAAAATTTCTGAATAATCATACATAAGTTCAAACCATATGTAGGGCAATTACGTATCATTAATTTCATTATTTCCCAAGCTTGTGCAACATGCTCATGATCTAGTTGCTTAAAATTCATAATATCGTTTCTAAGAGAGATGATCTTAGCAGGAGGGAAATACTTAGAGATAAAAGCATCCTTGCACTTATTCCATGAATCAATACTATTTCTAGGCAAAGAGGAAAACCAAGTTTTAGCACAATCTCTAAGTGAAAATGGAAATAACTTCAATTTAACAATATCGTTATCCGTATCCCTTTTCTTTTGCATATCACACAAATCAACAAAGTTGTTTAGATGGGTAGCGGCATCTTCACTAGGAATGCCAGAGAATTGATCTTTCATGACAAGATTCAACAGAGCAGCATTGATCTCACAAGATTCAGCATCGGTAATAGGAGCAATCGGAGTGCTGATAAAATCATTATTGTTGGTATTCGAGAAGTCACACAAGTTGGTATTGTTCTTAGCCATAGTGACAAGCAAGCAATCCAACACACACAAGCAAACAAGAGGCAAGCAAACGATAAACACACGACAGAAGAAGGGCAAATAAAACGTCCAGGGTGAAGTGGCGGAGAGGAGAACGAGAGGCAAAAAATATAATGCGAAGGATAAGGGTTTGTGATAGGTACTTGGTATATGACTTTTGCGTAAGCGTCCTCGGCAACGACGCTAGAAATTCTTCTTGCTACTTCTCGAGCTTGCGTTGTATTCCCTCGAAGAGGAAAGGGTGATGCAGCGTAGTAGCGTAAGTATTTCTCTCAGTTTTTGAGAACCAAGGTATCAATCCGGTAGGAGACCACGCGCGAGTCCCTCGCACCTGCACAAACAAATAAGAACTTTGCAGCCAACGCGATAAGGGGTTGTCAATCCCTTTACGGTCACTTACAAAAGTGAGATCTGATAGAGATGATAGTTTGATATTTTTAGTATTTTTGCTTATAAGAACAGAAAGTTAAAGCAGAAAAGTAAAGTAGATTGTAGATTGATATGTTGAGAATATACCCGGGGGCCATAGTGTTCTCTAGTGGCTTCTCTCATGACAACGATATTCTACGGCGCGTAAACAAATTACTGTCGAGCAATTGATAGAAAAGCGAATAATTATGAGACTATCTAGGCATGATCATTATATATAGACATCACGTCCGATACAAGTAGACCGAAACGATTCTGCATCTACTACTATTACTCCACACATCGACCGCTATCCAGCTTGCATCTAGTGTACTGAGTTCATAAGAACAGAGTAACGCCTTAAGCAAGATGACATGATGTAGAGGGATAAACTCAAACTTAGTGATATAAACCCCATATTTTTATCCCCGATGGCGACAATACAGTACGTGCCTTGCTGCCCCTACTGTCACTGGGAAAGGACACCGCAAGATTGAACCCAAAGCCAAGCACTTCTCCCATTGCAAGAACTATAGATCTAGTAGGCCAAACCAAACCAATAATTCGAAGAGACTTGCAAGGATATTATAATCATACATAAAGAGTTCAGAGAAGAACCAAATATTTCTCATAGATAATCTTGATCATAAACCCACAATTCATCAGATCTCGACAAACACACCGCAAAAAGAGATTACATCGAATAGATCTCCTTGAAGACCGAGGAGAACTTTGTATTGAGATCCAAAGAGAGAGAAGAAGCCATCTAGATACTAGCTATGGACCCGAAGGTCTGTGGTAAACTACTCACAACTCATGGTGAGGCGATGATGATGATGTAGAATCACTCCGTGGTAGACCCCCCCCCCCTCCGGCGGAGCTCCGGAACAGGCCCCAAGATAGGATCTCACGGGAACAAAAGGTTACGGCGGTGGAACTAGGGTTTTCTCTGTTGTTCTGATGGTTTTGGGGTACGTAGGTATATATAGGAGGAAGGAGGGCACCGGGGGCCAAACATGGGGCCCACGAGGCAAGGGGGCGCGCCCCCCACCCTCGTGGGCACCACGTATGCCCTTCTCTGTGGTTCTCAAGTCTCCCGTGCGTGATTTTCTCCAAAAATATCTCTCCTGAATGTTTCATTCTATTTGGACTCCGTTTGATATCCCTTTTCTATAAAACCCTGAAACAGGCAAAAAAACAACAATCTGGACTCGGCCTTTAGGTTAGTAGGTTAGTCCCAAAAATAATATAAAAGTGTATGACAAAGCCCATTAAACATCCAAAACATCATAAATAATAGCATGGAACAATCAAAAATTATAGATACGTTGGAGACGTATCAAGCAGCAGCGAAGTGCTTTCTGGATATCCCTGTCAAGTCCACATCAGCCGTGACCTTGAAATTGACATGGTGAAGCAGATCCATAAGAAGTTTGAGGTAAGACTCTTGACCAAATTATATACATCCTTCCAGCCCCCAAGTTAATTGGATATGATAGAAGTGAATATGCTGTAGACTTAGAATAATATGCATAATAATTGACTCCTTTATGAGTCAGCACACATCTTGATAGGAAATCTGACTTTGATGAATGTTGCATGTGTAGCCCCCAAGGGCCGGCTTAATCAGCATGAATGAGTCGGTCCTATTCTTCCTTGTGTAGAACTTGCGTGTATACCCCTCATAAGCCGGCGATCAATGATTATAATGACACCGGGTTAGCATAAATGAATGATAAGAAAGAAGCAATACACATTAGCCCCCAAGTGCCAAGTACTCTTGCTTGCAAAGTGCTTGGGACTTTATTGATATGAACCGTCACTTAAAAAACACTTCAACATCCATTAGCCCCCAAGGGCCAAGTACTCTTGCTTGCAAAGTGCTTGGGACTTTATTGATATGAACTATCACTTAAAGAACACTTCAGCATCCATTAGCCCCCAAGGGCCAAGTACTCTTGCTTGGAAAGTGCGTGGGACTTTATTCTTGTAACCCGGATAATAATTTTCTTCATAATCCATTTGTTGATACAGGATACTGCTGCTGAATTGCAAGCGCAATTAGATGACACAAAGGACTGGCTTAAGTTTCAAGAATCTGAGACACGGAAGGCTGAATCGAAATTTCAATTTAGTCTGACTGAAACAGAGAAACTGAAGGCTGACTTTGAAACGGAGAAGTCTGCTTGGGCTGAAGAGAGAACTACCTTGATGTAGAGAGCCAAAAAAGCAGAAGCAACCCTTGAAAAGGTGACAGCTGAACTCACCGGATTAAAGCATTGTGTGTCTCAAATGACTTCAGATATCTTTGGTAAGCCGCCATGTTGCAAATTGAATCTTTCCCTAAGTAATATAAACTGTCACTGACCAATTTATGACTCATGCAGGTAGCAGGAGCAGTAGCCTTGCCAAAGAGTCGGTTGTGAAACTTAAAGCTATTTACACACTTGTAGAACGGCTATACACAGGAGCTGAGCGCGCATTGGCTACCGTTTCTCCGTCCAACCAGGCACCAAATATTTTAGTGGATATATTAAGAAGACTTTATGTATTGCCTGCTAGAATTGATTAAATGGAGCGGTCGTCTGCGAGAGCCGGTGTCGTAACAGCTTTGAGCCAGGCTAAGGCATGGCTTCTAGAGTTAGACCCAGCCGACTTAGCCACTGGTTATCCAAGCCTAAAGGAAGACGGCACGGCTTTTCATCAAAAGGACTTTGTTGCCTGCGTCAAGAATATCCGCCCTCTGGCTAGCCTGATTGTTAATGAAATGGACATGTCTAAATATCAGCTGGCTTACAGTATTGAAAACCAGAAGATTCCCAATCTGTCTTACAGAGTGATGGAGCTAATCCCTCCAATTACTAAGCATACTTTCGCCGCTGAATTGATCCATCTGAACTTATTGACGAAGAGGCTGAATTTGAAGCTTGCTGGCTTCAATTTGTTGGCACAGAACTTTCAGATAGAGGAGGACGAAGAACCGGAGAAGAGTAATCTGGAGACTTCAATGCGGCAAGGCCAAGAAGAGTGAATCGTCTTAGCGGTTTACATACTTGGTCCTATAGAAAAACACTATTTTGATTGGCTCTTACAGTCTTGTAATAGGATAGTAAAACTTGAATCTGTCATGCCATCGTGCATGGTTCTGCCTATGCATAATATTATTGATCTACCAGTTGCTGAAACACCACTTTATGCTTGTGATAGTGTTGACTTGTGTAGATCAATTTAAACCTTATCCTGCACATGAACAGAGAACAAACGCCCTGGCGGCTTACCGCTGGGTGGGTCATTATTTACCAACCGGTGCCACTGGGGTCAGATGTCCTATAACCAGGGCCGGCTTAATTATCATGGAAAATAATCATACCTGCAAGATATGCCAAAATCTGCCGGCTTTATCAGTCTTCATGCAGTTTAAAGTCTTATAGAGCTATCACTCCAAAAGTAAGATTGTTACTTTCTGGCGGCTTAGAGTCGTTCATTGGGTTGGGTTGCAGAGACCCGGAGAGGCTTCAAATATGAGCCATAAGTAGAGGCAGCTTGGCCAATTTGCAAAGAATGCAACTCAAAAGAAAAAACCCACAAATAACAAAAGAATCAAAGAAAAAGGAGATCAAAAACATCTGAGGCTTTTGCAGGCCGCCAAGACAAAGGTTCTTCTTCAATGAAACTAGCCTATTGGCCACTGGAAGGTACGTGCGTGCTGTGAGCCGCTCTCACAGTACCCAATCGACATTTGAACCTAGACAAGTGCAGGTCTTTGTTTTAAAGATAGACTTGTCTAGAGTACGCGGGGTCAGAGTTGCATCTTGCATCACAGGCTGAATTATCCAAGCTTCAAGGAAGGCCACATTTTGGGCCTGGATCTATCCTCACTATCTATAAGCCGTGCTATCGCATGACAGCCGGCATTTGAACCTTAGCAAGCTTAGGTCCTGGTCGAATACGCCATAAAAGACTGATTGCCAAGAGTTCGCCGGGTCAATCAGGATGACCTGATTGAGTTGAAGCAACTGGGTACAGGTAGGATGACCCATAGGTTATGTCCTCTTTGGTCGAATACGCCTATGTTTGAACATAACCTGGTCAAATGGGTAGTAACAATGTGTTCTCTTTGGTCGGATACGCCTATGTTTGAACAGGAAGCCCCCAAGTGACATACTTACGAATTATTCTCATCAAGGGCCTATGTTTGAGTTGTGCTATGCATCCAACTCTCTTTAGTCCCTGCAATTTGGGCGTCAAGCCTCTTAAGTAAACATGTAGGATGATGACAAGGACTTAGCTTGGAAGAAGTGAAAACGACACAGGCCCCGAATTATCAGGGATGCCGACTTTATTATATTGTTCTAATATTTACATCATCAAACTATATACATCATGAGATCCGGAGGCTTAAGTATAGTAAGGTCGGAGATGAGCAATATTCCATGGCCGAGTAGTCTCCTCCTCTGATGTACGTGATCCTTGTGCTCTCGAACATCAATCAGATAGTATGACCCGTTGTGGAGACTCTTCCTAACGACAAAAGGTCCCTCCCAAGGCGGTGAAAGCTTATGCATATCAGTTTGATCTTGTATGAGCCGGAGCAATAAGTCGCCTTCTTGAAAGGTTCTGGTTTTGACCCGGCGGCTGTGATATCGTCGTAAATCCAGTTGATAGATCGCTGAACGAGCCGCCGCAATATCACCCTCTTCATCCAACAAATCCAATGCATCCTGACTTGCCTTCTCATTATCGGTTTCAACATAAGCCGCCACTCGAGGCGAGTCATGACGGATATCACTAGGAAGAACCGCCTTAGCTCCATAGACCATGAAGAAGGATGTGTAACATGTAGATCTGTTGGGTGTTGTATTGATGCTCCATAACACAAAAGGTAACTCCTCGACCCAACAACCCGGCGTTCTCTTCAAAGGAACCATAAGTCGGGGCTTGATCCCTCGTAGAATCTCTTGATTAGCTCGTTTTGCTTGACCATTAGACTGGGGGTGAGCCACAGAAGAGACATCAAGTCGAATATGCTCACGTTGACAAAATTCCCTCATGGCACCCTTGGAAAGATTAGTGCCATTATCTATTATGATACTGTGGGGGAAAACCAAAACAGAAAATCACCTTCTTGATGAATTGAACTGTTGTTTCTGCATCACACTTGCTAATTGGCTCTGCCTCAATTCACTTGGTAAACTTGTCCACTGCCACCAAAAGGCGGGTTTTCTTATCCTTGGACCTCTTGAAAGGCCCCACCATATCAAGCCCCCAAGTCACAAATGGCCAATTTATTGGGATCATCCTCAACTCTTGAGCCGGAACATGAGCACGCCATGAAAACTTCTGATAACCGTCGCATCTGCTGACCAAGTCTTCAGCATCAACATGAGCTGTGTAATGCCTAGGATGGGACTATACCTCCTACGTGTCGAGGCACGACTTAAAGGTATAAGCCCATTCTGGAATGATCTCAAGTTCGGTATCTTTGCACGACTCATGTAAAAATAGGGATGAAATTGCAAAAGGATAGTTGGCTTACACTCGCCACGTCACACAATACATTACATAAGCAAATCATCATCCAAAACATCACAACCCGACTACGGGCGAAGATCCAAAAGAAAGATACCAAAAAAACATAAAGCCATAGGTCCAAATCGCCCCTAGTAGAAACCACTACTGATCATCGAACAACGTCACAAGCATACGGCCACGCTCTTCATGGAACTCCTGGAAGTCCTGACCCATCTCCTGCGTCAATCTCGGCTGAACCTGCATCTGGTGTTGTAGTATCTGTGAGCCACGAGGACTCAGCAATCCCATAACCATGGGTATCAAGACTAGCAAAACTTTATGGGTAGGAAGAGGTAAAGAGGAGAGGTTGCAGCAGCGGCTAAGCATAATATGGCGGCTAACTTACGAGTACAAGAATAAGATGAGCATCTACGCAAACGGTCGCAAACTAGTAGTGATCGCTAAAGATCTTGAACTACCTATGAGTCAAACATAACCCCACCGTGTTCTCTTCTCAAAGTGAAAAGAGACAGTCATGGTTACTCACACGGTTGTGTGTTTTACTTCGGATCCTCTGTCAAGTTTTCTACAACCGGACATTAACAAATTCCAATTTGCCACATAACCGCGGGCACGACTTTCGAAAGATCATAACCCTGCAGGGGTGTCCCTACTTAGCCCATCACAAGCTCTCACGATCAGCTGAAGTGATAAATATAATATCATCACCCCTTATCTTAGGGAAATCCGATCAGGCTCGGCATCCCGGTGCACAAGACATTTCGACAATGGTAAAACAAGTCCAGCAAGACCTCCCGGCTTGCCGACACCCTGATAGTAGCTGCGCGTATCTCGTCTCAGGCCACGTCCGGATGGGTGATGCTACAGGTAAAACCAGCCCTCGAGTTTCCACGAGGTGGCCTCGCAGGCTCCCCGTTTGGGACCAACACCATCAGCACTGGCCCCCCTCCTATGTAGAAAAGAATCTCGAGGGCGCGACCCCCTATGCAAAATTAATTAATTAATTAAGTTGTTATTATGAGGCAAATTAAAAACCAATGTTGGGCCTTGCTGGAGGAGTTTCATTCGAAGACAAAGTGTCAAGGGGTCCCCATATACCCAACCGTGTAAGGAATGCAAAATCAAGGAACATAATGCCGGTTTATCGGCGCCTAAGGTGGCATGAGTGGAACAAAACACCGAGCAAAAAGGCCAAGCCTTCCAACCATGCCCAGTATATAGGTGTGTTATTAATAATAATAGATATTGTGATATTCCAACAACAAGTTCCCTCCTGGAACGATCTTCATCTTCTCCTGCAACTAACAACGCTATAAGAGGGGTTGAGCAAGCGGGTAACATAGCCAAACAATGGTTTTGCTAGGAAGGTTTCAAAGGTTAGATGTTTCATGGCAACAAGGAGAGGGGTTGACAATAAGATGGCTAGCGCGACATATAATGATAGCATCGAGACACTAGGCATGGCAATGATAGTAAAGGTATCCAAGGGTATGGTCATCTTGCCTGAGATCTCGCAAGGAAGAAGAACGGATCCATGAAGAAGACGAAGAAGAAGTCTTGAAGACGAACCACGAGAAGACGAAATACGGTAAACAAACCACTCAAGAACATGACAATATGCTCAACCAAGTATGATGCAAAACAAGTCTACATATGTTGCACAACAAGTCTATACAGGAAGCAAAACATGGCAAGGTCGGAAGCACAGTAAAACAACACAAGTCTATATGATGCAATACATGACATGGTATGATGCATGACAAGTCTATACAGGAAGCAATACATGGCAAGGTAGGAAGCACAGTAAAACAAAACAAGAACATGACAGTATGCTCAATCAAGTATGATGCAAGACAAGATTAAATAGGCATGGCATGGCAAAGTGCAACAAACAAAACTACAATTAAGTGGAGCTCAATATGCAACAAGTTGCATATTGACGAAACACCACATTTTATTTATTTAATTGACTCTCGTTTATTTGCCAGACAAAATTAAATGTTTGTTAACATGGCCAGAGGTGAAGCATAATAAAACTACACTATTTAGGCATTTTAAATGAGGCCGGAAATAACAACAACAATTCCGGGAAAATCCCCATGACCACTTTTTAAAATTAGTAATGCAACAACAATTTAACATTCAAAGGTTGTTATCATGATGCGGATGACATGATCAAGTTTTATGCAATTTTTAGTTAAAGGTTGACATGAGAGATATGAAGTATTTGTCACCGTGGTGGAAAGAAAGGGGCCACGGCGACGAATCCGAAATGATGCCACGCAACATATCGGTTCTGGTAACTCATCGAGAGACCGGTGCAAAAGAAGGATCGGTGCTAGCGTGTAAGCAAAGACGATGGGGTGCTCCCGGTTACCCGGTTCCCACTTGACAACGACAGGGTAAACGAGGGTCACAACGGAGACGATGCGAACCTCCGATTCATCTCATACAACACACATTCACAAGCACTCATCCACGGGGTCGTCTCGGTGGTATACCTTCGAAGCGTTCGTTTCGGGGCGGTTCGAGCTCGTAGAGGAAGTAGTGGTACTCGCGGGTCGTGGTACATGTTTTGTAGCCGTTCACGTTATCGCGTCGTGGTACTTGCCGCGTTCTGGACCGAAGGGGTACTTGGCGCATCCACGGGTCTCCGAGGTCGACGGTAGAGGATGTAGTCGTTCTCGTTTCGTAGATGTTCATGTTTCCGTAGAGGTACTTGTCGCGGCATCAGATGTAGTGTTACTTGACGCGTCACCCTGTATAGTTGTACTCTGTGTCCTCGGTGTATCGGCGGTACTCGTACACGTTTAGCTTGACGAAACTTGGCGAAAACACGATCACAGACTTGGCGATCCGGGTGCGGGTCTTCTAGTTGTGGACTTGGCATCACCGGAAACGAAGCCGCACGCAGGCCTCGTGAAGCAAGGCAGAGCAGCGGCAGCAGCAGGGGAGGCGGAGCCACAACAGGAGGGAGCAAGCCGTGGAGGCACCGGCACAGGGTCGCAGGAGGGATGGCGGCGACGGCTGCTCTTGGCGTCGGTGAGGGGATCGGGCATAGGGAGCTCCGCTCCCTGGCTCGATGCGTGCGAGCGAAGGCGGCGCGGCACCGGCCTGACCCGCGGCTGGAGTGCGCCGAAGGGGCGGATTGAGGCCATGGCGAGGAGGCAGGGAGGCGGCAGCGCTCCTGCCTGACCGAGGCCACTCGAGGGTCTCCTCCCCTCGGGTGAGCTCGCGCGAGACGACGCAGGACGACGGCTACGTCGCTGGGCACGCGGGTGAGGAGGGGAATCGGGCAAGAGGGAGATCGGGAAGGAGAGGGATGGAGGCGAGCGGGGCTCGTGCAGAGGGGGAGCGAGAGAAAGGGATAGATGGGGATCGGGAAGGAGAGGGATGGAGGCGTGCGATGGGGTGGCGGCGCTGGTAGGATGAGCGACGGGAAGAGGGAGCGGTGTAGGATGGCTCGGTCGGGCCTTAGGGTTAGAAGGGGGGCGCGGCTGGGCCTAGCAGCTTGGGCCAGAAGGCCAGCTGGGCTGGGCCACGGGGAAGGAACGCTAGACCAAATCGGCCAGCTAGGTCAGGCCACAGGCGGCCTTAAGCAGGCTGCACGGATCCCTTGCCCTTATATTAAAAAAATGCAGATTCAAAATCCCCGGTGAAGAAAAGGAAAAAGGACAGGGTGTTAGAGGAAGAATGTGAAGGAAGTAAAATATACTTAATCCCCTAGATTTATGCACAATATTAATAAAATAGTTTGGACATTTTTTTAAGGATATAAAAATAATTTAAGTTTGAATTAAATTCAAACTTGAGCCATTTTTGAACCCAACCAAAACAAGTCCAAAGGAACTAAAAATTGGCAAGGATGTTGAAGGCATGGTTGAGAATTGATAGGAAAATAATGAACATTAAATTGGTGCAGGAAATATAATGCCACAATTTAAATGGACTAACGAAGAAGGAGAAGAAGGTGATCAAGCAAGGTTGTGGGAGTCAACTTGGAGTGAAACAGGCATGGGGAATATTATGCAAGTGTGTGATGGTTGCTTCCAACAATGGAATAAGCTCCATAAATATTAGGAGGATATATATATGTTATAAAGAGAAGTCATCCTTCCCTCAATTTAAATGGACCGAAGGTCCACACGACTTATCTGGTTGAGTTGCAGAATTAAAGTCATGAAGGCATGATGACATGATGCAATGCAAAATAAATAACACAAGCACAAATGAAACACACGGGAGAACCCGGAACATCTGGAATCTTCTGGGACGTCGGTCTTCGGGCGTCACAACTCTCCCACACTAACGGAGGATCTCGACCCGAGATCCTGGAGACGGCACCGGATAAAAACGGAAGAGGAAGAGGTAAAACAAAGTTGCTTCTTTGACAAACGAGTGAAACCATGAACCTTGAGAGGTTGAACACTCTTGAATAAAGAATACAATGGAGATGAACAAAGATGAAAAGAGGAACAAGGAACATTATGAGAACCTTGTAGGTTGAAAGACATGAAACAAGAGCTTACGAACCAAAAGAATATGAAACAGCACGGTATAGCCAAGGAATAAGAATGACATAATTTGGACAGCACTCCGACTGAAAATGGAAGGAATTAACATGAACTTTAGGAGATGGATGATACTTGATGAAATCAACAACACACTGCCTCTGAAACAATTGAAAGATTGGCACAAGGGGTAAGAAGGATTCAGACAGCACTCCGGTTGAAAACAGAGGAAAAAAACTAGATAAGATGACGGAACTTGAATGGAGGGCACAACACTCCGTTAAATAGACAAGCAAGGGAAGAATATGATCTTGATAAAACGAGATGATGGTCAAAGAGAGCAATATCACAATGCCTCCGGAATGAAAGAATAGGATATAGATCAATGAAAGAAATGAACGGAGAAAAAATATGACAACTTCTCTCAATATTGAATTTGAAAGAGCATCCTTACGAAGAAGGGTTGAACGGAGTTGTTGGAAAATCAACAACGAAAAGAATAAGCTCATTGTGGACTTATGGAAAACATCGCAAAATTAAGAGGTGATAACCAGGGACTTACGAAAACATTTGATTGGATTGAGATCAACAAGGAGACGATAAACTTTCATCGGGAGGATAAATGAAGAACTTGGGTCATTTATAAGCACCATAAATAGCAACAATCCTTAGGGAAAGCTTTAGGTGAATTACGACCCAAGATTACTCCAACGAATAAATTGAAAGGTTGGAAAGATCTCCTGAACAAAGAAAATGATGGGTTTAAATATCTCATTCCTGACAACTTGTGAATCATGAAACATGAAGGGAAATTGTCAAAAATGGCATACCACCATCTCAAACAATAAGGTAGAAAGAATTGCACTTGGAAAGCATGATGAAGAATGCTTGAGCTCAACAAGAATCTTTATGAAGACTTCGAGGATGAATTAAATCATGATCAACCACTATGTTGAACTCCAGTAACAAACGAATGAGAAGTGAAGGTAGAAAAGAATAAGATTCGGGCATGCAATGATTCAGATAGAGCTTCGTGACAAGATAATTTTGAGAGTTTGGAACTCCGGAAGAAAAGATGAACAACCAATAATTTGATATCATGAACAAACTCCAGACAAAGGAATTAAACACTTGGAAGGAACAAGAATAAGAATTATGTCATGCATATCCTTCACAAATTTAAATTGGCGACAACCAATGGATTTGGCACACTACCTATTCTTCTTCAAAAGGATTGGAGAGAGGTATAGCCGAATTTGAGAAAAATCTTGAACAACTCACCGGTAGGATTATGAAAAGAGCAAATGAATTAATACGATAACAACGGAAGAGTAATCTTGAAAGAACCACCGTAAGAATATGGAGATGAAAGAAGATACATCGATGAAGAATATTTGTAAGACAAAGCTGAAAACTGAGAATGAAGAAATATTCTGAAATGATGGCCTTCAGAGGATCACAATGGAAATGATTCATGAAATGCTTCGGATGGTATAAAAAGAATTCCTCACAATCGGAACAATAATGAGGATGGCATGAAGCTAGAACCACGAATCTTCAAGAGGACGGCCAAGATTTATGAGAAATTCTTCTTCGGTCTTCAAATGTGAGAATGACGACGAGATACACCACCATGAAATGAGCACTCCGGAATGAAGAATTAAAAAGGTTGAAACAATGGTGAAAAGAATTGAACGCGATCTTGGAGAAGGTATATGACTGATGTAATCCATTCTTACGTCCCATTTGAAAAGAATTCTCCAGAAAAATTAGAAGAGTCAGGTAAGATCCTGGAAAAAGACATGTGGGTTAGGGCCCACTAAAGAAATCACCGCTGAAAATATTGCTTAAGAGATGTTGCACCGGTTAAATTAAATGGCTTGGGTGAGATAACAATCTCAAAATATAATGAACAGGTTGAAAATGGAAAGACGTGTCCTCTGAGATCTCTTGTACACTCCAGATAAGAATTAGGGAGAGTTAAATAATAAAGAGAGACTTCGGATAAGAATTCCCACATTGGAAAACATGTGAAACAAGAGGCACAGATATGATCAATACGGAAGCTTGGATTTAGTTCAACGGAGAAGAATATTAGAATTAAGAATGATGAACTTGAAACTCTTGAGCATCTTCACGATAAATCACCGGATAAGAACATTGAAGCAAATGAATGAAGAAATATCACATGAATAAAATGGATACTTGATTAAGAATTCTGGCTCCGAGAAGAAGAAGGGTGGGAGGGTGGGGAAAACAAAGACAACTTGGGATGAATGAAACAGACAAATCGTCAGATTTCTCAACGGCGTCCGTATGGAATAACTTGAAGAGAAGGCACACCGGTTGAAAAGGATTACCATGAAAATCTCGATGGTCAAGAAGAATTAGCACTCCCATAGAAATATGAGAACACCGATTAAGAAAGGTATGGAATCAACATTTGACATCGAAGCAACTCGAATACCAGAATCAAATCAAAACAAAGGATAGATATGTTG
This sequence comes from Secale cereale, assembly GCA_902687465.1. NCBI lineage: Eukaryota > Viridiplantae > Streptophyta > Magnoliopsida > Poales > Poaceae > Secale > Secale cereale. The sequence continues at coordinate 302,678,398 of LR738711.1, forward strand.
CAATAAATCTTCGCAATATCATCCGAACAGAGAATTGAACGAATGAATTCTGCAGGTACATCAACTTGTCGAGAAGCCACTTGGGAGAACAAAAGGTAAATAAAAGCAACAAGGAGTAGATAGAACAAATACAAGATAGAAGTTCCGTTCCACATGTTCGTGCTGAAAGCTCATGAAACGTGTTACAAAAGGGTTTTGCAATCCCCGGATCAGCATAGCCAAGGACCCTTTAAGATGCAACTCCCGATTGGAACAACGCCCATAAAACTACTTCACCCGATGTAGAACCCCGAACTCCATATCATGCATTCATTGGAAGAATGCCTACGAACTACTAGATGAACCCACCTATTAATTTCCGAAAGTTTCCAGTTATGCAATCAGGTGTTGGGGATACAGGGGAAGCATCACGCACTCAACTCTAATCCTACATCCAGCTGTATCCGTCCTTCAACACAGAACCAGTTATTTTCGGAAACCGTTTACCTCGGACCTTCGAAACGCATATGCTATACACGCTATGGCAATACTCCCGAACTACCTCCCCAGTACTGGGTGATGTCAGGGTTATCTTGCCACTAACCGCATAGGAGAGTTTTCGATGTCGGCCGTCTTAAGTATTCCAGAACTGATGCGATATATTTGTGACAACAACACCTCGGAACTCAACTCCCCGGGACACTGCCACAACCCCTAATGACAGGAGGCATCAAGAACAATGTTCTCGTCACAAAGACATCGGAACAATCCAAACAATACTCGCGTGATCCTAAAAAAAATTGTGAAATTTTGAGAGTAGAAGAGACAAGTAATCGTCAGGAGTCCTCACCAGAGTGAAAAGAGATGAGGAACAAAATAAATCCTACTCTCCGATATATATATATGACTCAAAACATTTTCAAGTGTGTGCCTAGACTCAACCGTCAACGATTCGATCAATCAGTGGGGGCTCCTAGGTCGGGGAAGGCTCTGATACCAACTTGTAATGTCCAGGATGGGACTATACCTCCTACGTGTCGAGGCACGACTTAATGGTATAAGCCCATTCTGGAATGATCTCAGGTTCGGCATCTTTTCACGACTCATGTAAAAATAGGGATGAAATTGTAAAAGGATAGTTAGCTTACACTCGCCACGTCACACAATACATTACATAAGAAAATCATCATCCAAAACATCACAACTCGACTACGGGCGAAGATCCAAATGAAAGATACCAAAAAAACATAAAGCCATAGGTCCAAATCGCCCCTAGTAGAAACCACTACTGATCGTCGAACAACATCACAAGCATAGGGCCACGCTCTTCATGGAACTCCCGGAAGTTCTGACCCATCTCCTACGTCCATCTCGGCTGAACCTGCATCTGGTGTTGTAGTATCTGTGAGCCACTAGGACTCAGCGATCCCATAACCATGGGTATCAAGACTAGCAAAGCTTTATGGGTAGGAAGAGGTAAAGTGGTGAGGTTGCAGCAGCGGCTAAGCATAATATGGTGGCTAACTTACGAGTACAAGAATAAGATGAGCATCTAAGCAAACGGTCGCAAACTAGTAGTGATCACTAAAGATCCTAAACTACCTACGAGTCAAACATAACCCCACCGTGTTCTCTTCTCAAAGTGAAAAGAGACAGTCACGGTTACTCACACGGTTGTGTGTTTTACTTCGGATCCTCTGTCAAGTTTTCTACAACCGAACATTAACAAATTCCAATCTACCACATAACCGCGGGCACGGCTTTCGAAAGATCATAACCCTGCAGGGGTGTCCCAACTTAGCCCATCACAAGCTCTCACGATCAGCTGAAGTGATAAATATAATATCATCACCCCATATCTTAGGGAAATCCGATCAGGCTCGGCATCCCTGTGCACAAGACATTTTGACAATGGTAAAAGAAGTCCAGCACGACCTCCCGGCATGCCGACACCCTGATAGTAGCCGCGCGTATCTTGTCTCAGGCCACGTCCGGATGGGTGATGCTACAGGTAAAAACAGCCCTCGAGTTTCCACGAGGTGGCCCCGCAGGCTCCCCGTTTGGGACCAACACCATCAGCACTGGCCCCCCCTGCTATGTAGAAAAGAATCTCGAGGGCGCGACCTCCAATGCGAAATTAATTAATTAATTAAGTTGTTATTATGAGGCAAATTAAAAACCAATGTTGGGCCTTGCTGGAGGAGTTTTATTCAAAGACGAAGTGTCAAGGGGTCCTTATATACGCAACCGTGTAAGGAACGCAAAATCAAGGAACATAATGCCGGTTTATCGGCGCCTAAGGTGGCATGAGTGGAACAAAACACCGAGCAAAAGGCCAAGCCTTCCACCCATGCCCAATATATAGGTGTATTATTAATAATAATAGATATTGTGATATTCCAACAACAAGTTCCCTCCTGGAACGATCTTCATCTTCAGCTGCAACTAACAACGCTATAAGAGGGGCTGAGCAAGCGGGTAACATAGCGAAACAATGGTTTTGCTAGGAAGGTTTCAAAGGTTAGAGGTTTCATGGCAACAAGGAGAGGGGCTGACAATAAGAAGGGTTGCGCGACATATAACGATAGCATTGAGACACTAGGCATGGCAATGATAGTAAAGGTATCCAAGGGTATGGTCATCCTGCCTGAGATCTCGCAAGGAAGAAGAACGGATCCATGAAGAAGACGAAGAAGAAGTCTTGAAGACGAACCACGAGAAGACGAACGAATCCTCACGATCGCAACGGAACAAGAACTAACGAGAAGAAGCAAGCAATACGGTAAACAAACCACTCAAGAACATGACAATATGCTCAACCAAGTATGATGCGAAACAAGTCTACATATGTTGCACAGCAAGTCTATACAGGAAGCAAAACATGGCAAGGTAGGAAGCACAGTAAAACAATACAAGTCTATATGATGCAATACATGGCAAGGTATGATGCATGACAAGTCTATACAGGAAGCAATACATGGAAATGTAGGAAGCACAGTAAAACAACACAAGAACATGACAATATGCTCGAGCAAGTACGATGCAATACAAGATTAAATAGGCATGGCAAGGCAAAGTGCAACAAACAAAACTACAATTAAGTGGAGCTCAATATGCAACAAGTTGCATATTGACGAAACTCCACATTTTATTTATTTAATTGACTCTCGTTTATTTACAAGACAAAATTAAATGTTTGTTAACATGGCCAGAGGTGAAGCATAATAAAACTACACTATTTAGGCATTTTAAATGAGGCCGGAAATAACAACAACAATTCCAGGAAAATCCCCATGACCACTTTAGCAATTAGTAGTGCAACAACAATTTAACATTCAAAGGTTGTTATGATGATGCGGATGACATGATCAAGTTTTATGCAATTTTTAGTTAAAGGTTGACATGAGAGATATGAAGTATTTGTCACCGTGGTGGAAAGAAAGGGGCCACGGCGACGAATCCCAAATGATGCCACGCAACATATCGGTTCCGGTAACTCGTCGAGAGACCGGTGTAAAAGAAGGATCGGCGCTAGCGTGAAAGCAAAGATGGTGGGGTGCTCCCGGTTACCCGGTTCCCACTTGACAACGACAGGGCAAACGAGGGTCACAACGGACACGATGCAAACCTCCGATTCATCTCATACAACACACATTCACAAGCACTCATCCACGGGGTCGTCTCGGTGGTATACCTTTGAAGCGTTCGTTTCGGGGCGGTTCGAGGTCGTAGAGGAAGTAGTGGTACTCGCGGGTCGTCGTACACATTTTGTAGTCGTTCACGTTATCGCGTCGTGGTACTTGCCGCGTTCCGGACCGAAGGGGTACTTGGCGCATCCACGGGTCTCCGAGGTCGACGGTAGAGGATGTAGTCGTTCTTGTTTCGTAGATGTTCATGTTTCCGTAGAGGTACTTGTCGTGGCATCGGACGTAGTGTTACTTGACGCGTCACCCTGTGTAGTTGTACTCGGTGTCCACGGGGTATCGGCGGTAGTTGTACACGTTCAGCTTGACGAAACTTGGCGAAAACACGGTCACAGACTTGGCGATCCGGGTGCAGGTCTTCTAGCTGTGGACTTGGCATCACCGAAAAACGAAGCCGCACGCAGGCCTCGTGAAGCAAGGCAGAGCAGCGGCAGCAGCAGGGGAGGCGGAGCCACGGCAGGAGGGAGCAAGGCGCGGAGGCACCGGCGCGGGGTCGCAGGAGGGATGGCGGCGACGGCTGCTCTTGGCGTCGGTGAGGGGATCGGGCACAGGGAGCTCCTCACCCTGGCTCGATGCGTGCGAGCGAAGGCGGCGCGGCACCGGCCTGACCCGCGTCTGGAGGGCGCCGAAGGGGCGGATTGAGGCCATGGCGAGGAGGCAGGGAGGCGGCAGCGCTCCTTCCTGGCCGAGGCCACTCGAGGGGCTCCTCCCCTCAGGTGAGCTCGCGCGGGACGACGCAGGACGACGGCTACGTCGCTGGGCACGCGGGTGAGGAGGGGAATCAGGCAAGAGGTAGATCGGGAAGGAGACGGATGGAGGCAAGCGGGGCTCGTGCAGAGGGGGAGCGAGAGAAAGGGAGAGATGGGAATCGGGAAGGAGAGGGATGGAGGCGAGCGATGGGGTGGCGGTGGTGGTAGGACGAGCGACGGGAAGAGGGAGCGGGGTAGGATGGCTCGGTTGGCCCTTAGGGTTAGAAGGGGGGCGCGGCTGGGCCTAGCAGCTTGGGCCAGAAGGCCAGCTGGGCTGGGCCACGGGGAAGGAAAGCTGGACCAAATCGGCCAGCTAGGTCAGGCCACAGGCGGCCTTAAGCAGGCTGCAGGGAGCCCTTTCCCTTATATTAAAAAATGCAGATTCAAAATCCCCGGTGAAGAAAAGGAAAAAGGACAGGGTGTTAGAGGAAGAATGTGAAGGAAGTAAAATATACTTAATCCCCTAGATTTATGCACAATTTTAATAAACTAGTTTGGACATTTTTTAAGGATATAAAAATAATTCAAGTTTGAATTAAATTCAAACTTGAGCCATTTTTGAACCCAACCAAAACAAGTCCAAAGGAACTAAAAATTGGCAAGGATGTTGAAGGCATGGTTGAGAATTGATAGGAAAAGAATGAACATTAAATTGGTGCAGGAAATAGAATGCCACAATTTAAATGGACTAACGAAGAAGGAGAAGAAGGTGATCAAGCAAGGTTGTGGGAGTCAACTTGGAGTGAAACAGGCATGGGGAATATTATGTAAGTGTGTGATGGTTGCTTCCAACAATGGAATATTTTTATAATAGCTCCATAAATATTAGGAGGATATATATATGTTATAAAGATAAGTCATCCTTCCCTCGATTTAAATGGACCGAAGGTCCACACGACTTATTTGGTTGAGTTGCAGAATTAAATTCATGAAGGCATGATGACATGATGCAATGCAAAATAAATAACACAAGGACAAATGAAACACACGGGAGAACCCGGAACATCTGGAATCTTCTGGGACGTCGGTCTTCGGGCGTCACAAGCTGTCAACCAATAGAACCCGCGACGAAAAGCTTTGGCTACAAGAGATTTAGAGCCGGCGTGATGACCACAATCTCCTTCATGGATCTCTTGCAGGATCTCACAGCCTTCCTCAGGGGAGACACAACGTTGAAACGCCCATGTAACACTGTGATGGTGCAATTCTCCGTTGACAATCGTCATTGACTTAGACCGCCGAATTATTTGTCTGGCCAAGATTTCATCCTCAGGCAACTCACCCCGGGTAATGTAAGCCAAATACGGAATCGTCCAGTCAGGTATAACATGAAGTGCCGCCACCAACTGTGCCTCCGGGTCAGGCATAGCAAGGTCCTCCTCTGTAGGCAACTTGACAGACGGGTTAACCAAAATATCTAAGAAAGTGTTGGGTGGTATCGGCTTACGCTGAGATCCTAACCGGCATAAGGTATCAGCCGCCTCGTTCTTCCTCTGATCAATGTGCTCAACTTGGTAACCCTTGAATTGACCCGCAATAGCATCAACCTTCTTCGATAAGCCGCCATGAGCGGATCCTGGGAATCCCAAGTACCAGAAACCTGCTGGGCTACCAGATCTAAATCACCAAAACATCTTCCTCGGCTTAAGTTCATCTCCTTGGCCATCCGAAGACCGTGAAGCAAGGCCTCGTACTCAGCTGCATTATTAGTGCAAGGGAACATTAACCAGAGAACATAAGAAAATTTATCACCTCGCGGGGAAGTCAAGGCAACTCCAGCCCCTGAGCCTTCCAACTGCCTGGGCCCATCAAAGTGAATTGTCCAATATGTATTTTCTCGCTTTTCCTTGGGTGTTTGCAATTTTGTCCAGTCATTGATAAAATCCACGAGCGCTTGTGATTTCATGGCCATTCGAGGTACATATTTTAACCCATGAGGCCCAAGCTCAATGGCCCACTTGGCCACTCGACCAGTGGCTTCTCTATTTTGGATGATATCCCCTAAGGGAGCAGAACTCACCATCGTAATAGGATGACCCAGGAAATATTGCTTGAGCTTCCGGCTTGCCATGAAGACCCCATATACCAACTTCTGCCAATGTGATACCTCTTCTTGGACTCAATGAGCACCTCACTGATATAATAAACTGGCCTTTGAACCGGATACTCCTTGCCGGCCTCTTTCCTTTCCACAACAATGGCCACACCGGCAGCCCTGCTAATTGCAACAACGTATAACAACAAAGGCTCCTTGTCAATGGGAGCCGCAAGAATCGACGGCTCAACCAATTGCTTATTAAGTGCCTCAAACGCCTCATCATCAACTTCACTCCAAACAAAGTCATCTGTCTTTTTCATCATCTCATACAGAGGGATAGCCTTTTCACCTAGGCGGCTTATGAACCGACTCAAAGCCGCTATTCGTCCTGCCAAGCGCTGGACATCATTGACACACTTTGGCCTCGCCAAGGAGGTGATAGCCTTGATTTTCTTCGGGTTACCCTCGATGCCTCGCTCAGAGACCAAAAAACCCAAATGCCTGCCTGCTGGAACACCGAAGACACAATTGGCCGGGTTAAGCATCATCTTGTACACCCGAAGATTGTCAAACGTCTCTTTCAAATCGTCAATCAGGGTCTCCTTCTTTTTGGATTTAACCACAATATCATCCACATAATCATGAACATTACGCCCGATCTGGCCGTGTAGGCAATTCTATACACACCGCTGGTAAGTCGCCAGGGCACTCTTGAGCCCGAAAAGCATAGACACATAGAAGAAGGCTCCAAATGGAGTGATGAAAGTTGTCTTCTCCTGGTCCTTAACTTCCATCTTGATTTGATGATACCCAGAATAGGCATCCAAAAACCTCAAATGCTCACAACCCGCTGTAGCATCAATAATCTGATCAAACTGAGGGAGGGCGAATGGGTCAGCTGGGGAAGCCTTGTTTAAGTCCGTGTAATCCACACACATTCGCCAAGTGTCGTTCTTCTTAAGCACTAAAACCGGGTTAGCCAACCACTCAGGATGAAAAACTTCAACGATGAACTCGGCCGCTAAGAGCCGGGCAACATCTTCACCAATGGCCTTCCGTCTCTCCTCATTAAAACGTCGAAGAAACTTTTTGATCGGCTTATACTTCGGTTCAATATTGAGAGTGTGCTCAGTGAGTTCTCTTGATACACCCGGCATGTCTGAAGGTTTCCATGCAAAGATGTCGCGGTTCTCACGGATGAACTCGATGAGCGCGCTTTCCTATTTCGGATCCAGATCAGCACTGATACTAAACTGCTTAAATGAGTCACCAAGAACAAAGTCAACTAGCTTGGTCTCGTCCGCCGATTTAAACTTCACCAACGGGTCATGCTCTATGGTTGGCTTCTTCAAAGACATCATATCTGCCGGGTCAACATTATCCTTGTAGAATTTGATCTCCTCTGTGGCACAAACTGACTCTGCGTTAGCCGCATCACCTTCTTCACACTCCAAGGCTACCGTGCGACTCCAATGCACTGTAATGGTCCCCTTGTGACCCGGCATCTTAAGCTGCAAATAAACATAACACGGCATTGCCATGAATTTAGCGTAAGCCGGCCTCCCAAACAGAGCATGATAAGAGATGTGGATCCTAACAACCTCAAATGTTAGAGTCTCCGTTCTGGCATCATATTCATCCCCAAAGGTTAGCTTCAAATCAATTTTGCCTACCGGGTACGTCGACTTACCAGGCACCACTCCATGGAAAACAGTGTTGGATGGTCTAAGATTCTTGTCAGTTAAACCCATACGACGGAAAGTACTATAGTAAAGGATATAGATACTGTTGCCTCCATCCATGAGTACCTTACTGAATTTATATCCTCTCACCTCAGGTGCCACCACCAAAGCCAGCTGACCCGAATTATCAACTCGGGGTGGGTGATCTTCGTGGCTCCACACAATGGGTTGGTCAGACCATTGCAAGAAACGGGGAACTGCCGGCTCAATAGCATTCACCGCCCTTTTATGATGTTTCTGATCACGCTTGCACATACTTGTGGTAAAGACGTGGTACTTCCCACTTCTCAGCTTCTTTGGGTTACTCTGATAACCGGACTACTGCTGATTCCCTTGATTGTTCTACTGGTTGTTGCCGCCATGATTTCCTTAGCCTTGAAACCCGGAATTTGAGCCGCCACCTCCATAACCCGGACCGTGTGAGCCAGAACCTGACCCGCCGTTCGGTCCATGGTTGTTCTGGATAGACTCCCTGTAGAGTCTCATAATGCTGCTATCCTTCCACATATGGGTAGCCGGTCTTTCGTCAGTTCCATGCTTTGGACATGGCTGATTCATCACCTCATCAAGGTTATATCTCGGAGGCAGCTTCCCCTTGCGACGATGATTAAAATTTCGTGTCCCAGTATTAGCTACAAAAGTATCAGCTTTGCGCTTATTGCCACTGCATTGATTGGTTGGGTTAAACTGTTATCCTCCCGTGTCATTACTCTTCTTTCCATTTCCCAGTCTTTCAGCCTCAAATTCGGGGACCTTGTACTATCAGAGTCGGCATATTTGACGAGAGCCGCCATAAGCTCCCCCATGTCATCGCAATGACGCGTAAGCCGCCCTAACTTATGTTTGAGTGGAAGAAAACGGTAATTCTTTTCCAACATTAACACTGTTGACCAGGCATTGATCTTGTCTGAGGACTGTATAATGTTTGAGACCCGGCACACCCAGCTGGTTGTTAACTCGCCCTTGTTCTGAACACATGAAGCTAAACCCACAATTGACATTGGATGCTTACATGTATCCTTAAAATGCTTGATAAACTTGGTCTTCAGCTCTGCCCACGACCCAATGGAATTGACGGGCAATCCTCTTAATCATTTACGGGCTATGCCTTCCAGCATCATGGTGAAATACTTAGCACATGCGGCCTCGCTAACATGCAGCATCTCCGTAACCATCTCGTAACTTTCCACCCAAGCCTCGGGGGGTTGATCTGCTATGTAGTTAGGCACCTTGCGAGGGCCCTTGAAGTCCTTGGGTAAACGCTCGTTCCGTATAGCCGCCGTTAAGCACGGTACGCCCCATGCTCGAGAAGTTCTACCTGTCTCTACTGAAGCTGCCGGGTAAAATGACACCGGCTGATGATCTACCGCCTGAGCCGCCAGCTCGGCCTCTCGGCGCATCCTGCCCTAATCCACTAAGTCATGCGCATTGGCACCATGCCACGCCAGGTCATGCCCACGAGGCGGGTCACGGTGCTGCTCTGTGCTTGAAACCTCTGACGAGTCAACATGTCTGATGTAGCTGACACCTGGACGGGGGGTTGAGTGAATCCGGTCCTGACTATAAGAATAAGCATGTTGCTGCTGAAGTGTCGTCTGAAGAAGTTCCTGGGCCCTCTGGGTTTCCATAACCATTGGAGTTTCGCACTCAACTGGCAAAGCCACCAATCTTGTCGCTGCTGTTATCATGTTATCCACGGGGTTGGAATAATGACCCGCTGGTGTCGCCAGGTAATGAGGTGTTCGACGGTTTTGATTTGCATACAAAGAACCTGTCATATGCGGTTGAACCGGCCCTCCGGCCCTAGGTAATTCCGCCGTCCGGTTTACCCCCGGCGGGTTACTGCCCCCTACTCCAGCTATGTTGAAAAGATTCCTCGGCTCGTAAACGAAAGGCAGACGACTCCGTTGCTTCCTCCTCATGACCTCGTTAGCAGCGTTCTGATCCACCGAGAGCCGGTACAAATCTGATTGAATCAGTTGAGCCTGGGCATCCAAAACAGCCCGTTCTGCAGTCATCCTAGCGTTCTCCGCTGCCGGGTCTACTTTTGCTTGCGCTATCTCCTGTTGCAGCTTATCGACATCTGCCTTGTGCTGCTCCTGGTTCTCCGGGGTTACCTCCGTTCCCATAAGAGTCGCCACATCCTCCAACAGATATGTCAAGACTTGAGTCAGCGGGCGTGTTGGTCCGCTCGCGCCTGCCGGAGTCACGGTCGCCCCGGGTGTTATGGCCCCGGCGACTGTCGAGCCGAGAGCTGGCTGGGTGCTAGTCATAAAAATCGCCGCCCTGCGCGGCGGCTCACGGGGGTTCAGAATGCTATTACCATCGGACTAACCCCCAAGCTGTCCGCTCTGCATCTAATACATTGAATTAGTCTCGCCCGTGGAAGATTCACCGTCGGAGAGCACGACCATCTCACCGTGAGATCCAGAACCTCCAGCGCCCTGGATGTATCCAACGAAAGCACGCTTCATGGTGGGCTGAACCCGGGAGGGTCGCGCATGCTGAGCCGCCTCGATGATGTCGGTGCAGGTGTCCGGCTCAGGGCCCGATTCACCGATCTTGCCGATGAATACGTGGATTTCGCCGAAGGGGACCCGGTACCCGTACTCAATTGAGCCGGCCTCGGGACCCCAACATGCATCGTCGATGTAAAACTTGCCGCGACGACTCTTAGTCATCCGGCCCACATCGTATCCCTTGAGCCCTTCGAAGTTGCCCTTCAAGAACAGGAAATCGTAATACATGTGTGAATACATAGACCACAACATGTCCCTAGTGAGCATCTAGTTAACTAGCTCGTTGATCAACAGATGGTTGTGGTTTCTTGACCATGGACATTGGATGTCGTTGATAACGAGATCACATCATTAGAGAATGATGTGATGGACAAGACCCAATCCTAAGCATAGTATAAGATCGAGTAGTTCATCTGCTAGAGCTTTTCTAATGTCAAGTATCTTTTCCTTAGACCATGAGATTGTGCAACTTCTGGATACCGTAGGAATGCTTTGGGTGTATCAAACGTCACAACATAACTGGGTGGCTATAAAGGTGCACTACAGGTATCTCTGAAAGTGTCTGTTGGGTTGGCACGAATCGAGGCTCGGATTTGTCACTCCGTATGACGGAGAAGTATCTCTGGGCCCACTCGGTAATGCATCATCATAATGAGCTCAATGTAACTAAGGTGTTAGTCACAGGATCATATGTTATAGAACGCGTAAAGAGACTTGTCGCTAACGAGATTGAATAAGGTATACGGATACCGACGATCAAATCTCGGGCAAGTAACATACCGTTGGACGCAGGGAATTGCACACGGGATTGATTGAATCCTCGACATAATGGTTCATGCGATGAGATCATCGTGGAACATGTGGGAACTAATATGGGTATCCAGATCCCACTATTAGTTATTGGCCAGAGAGCTATCTCGGTCATGTCTGCATGGCTCCCGAACCCATAGGGTCTAGACACTTAAGATTCGGTGATGCTAGAGTTGTAACAGGAAATTGTATGTGATTACCAAAGGTTGTTCGGAGTCCCGGATGAGATCCCGGACGTCATGAGGAGTTCCGGAATGGTCCGGAGGTAAAGCTTTATATATAGGAAGTCCAGTTTCAGCCACTAGAAGAGTTTCGGGGGTCACCGATATTGTACCGGGACCACCGGAAAGGTTTCGGGGTCCACCGGGTGGGGCCACATGCCCTGGAGGGCCTAATATGCTGAATATTGGTGGGGACCAGCCCCTTAGTGGGCTGGTGCGCCCCCCAAGGGCCCAAGGTTTCTAGGTTAGGAAAACCTAGGGGGTAGGGGCGCCCCCACCAGCTTGGGGGGCAAGTTACCCCCTGGCTGCCGCCCCCCATCTAGATGGGATCTAGGGGGCCGGCCCCTCCCCTTCCCCCTATATAGAGTGAGGGGTGGGATGGTAGCAGCACCCCTCTCCTGGCATAGCCCCTCCCCCTCCAACTCCTCCTCCTCCTCCTCCGTAGCGCTTGGCGAAGCCCTGCCGGAGAACCGCAAGCTCCACCTCCACGTCGTCGTGCTGCCGGAGCTATCCCTCAACTTCTCCTCCCCCTTGGTGGATCAAGAAGGAGGAGACGTCCCCGGGTTGTACGTGTGTTGAACACGGAGGTGCTATCCGTTCGGCACTTGGATTGGATCTTCCGCGATTTGAATCACCGCGAGTACGACTCCATCAACCGCGTTCTTGTAACGCTTCCGCTTAGCGATCTTCAAGGGTATGAAGTTGCACTTCCTCTATCTCGTTGCTAGCATCTCCTAGATTGATCTTGGTGACACGTAAGAAAATTTTGAATTATTACTACATTCCCCAATAGTGGCATCATGAGCTAGGTCTATGTGTAGATTCTATGCACGAGTAGAACACAAGGAGGTGTGGGCGATGATTTGGTCAATTTGTTTACCGTTAACTAGTCATATCTTGATTCGGCGGCATTGTGGGATGAAGCGGCCCGGACTGACCTTACACGTACGCTTACGTGCGACAGGTTCCACCGGCTGACATGCACTTGTTGCATAAGGCGGCTAGCGGGTGTTTGTCTCTCCCACTTTAGTTAGATCGAATTCAGTGAACAGTGTCCTTATGAAGGGTAAATAGCAATTGACAAATCACCGTTGTGGCTTTTGCATATGTAAGAAACGTTCTTGCTAGAAACCCATAGCAGCCACGTAAAACATGCACCAACAATAAGAGGACGTCTAACTTGTTTTCGCAGGGTATGCTATGTGATGTGATATGGCCAAAAGGATGTGATGAATTATATATGTGATGTATGAGATTGATCATGTTCTTGTAATAGGAATCACGACTTTCATGTCGATGAGTAAGACAACTGGCAGGAGCCATAGGAGTTGTCATAATTTTATTATATGACCTGCGTGTCAATAAAAACGCCATGTAATTACTTTACTTTATTTCTAATCATTAGCTATAGCAGTAGAAGTAATAGTTGGCGAGACAACTTCATGAAGACACGATGATGGAGATCATGGTGTCATGCCGGTGACAATGGTGACCGTGCCGCGCTTCGAAGATGGAGATCAAAAATGCTAGATGATATTGGCCATATCATGTCACTTTATGATTTGCATGTGATGTTTGTCATGTTTACATCTTATTTGCTTAGAACGACGGTAGCTTAAATAAGATGATCCCTCACTAAAATTTCAAGAAATGTTTTCCCCTAAGTGTGCACTGTTGCGAAGGTTTGTTGTTTCAAAGCACCACGTGATGATCGGGTGTGATAGATTCTAACGTTCGCATACAACGGCTGTAAGCCAGATTTACACATGCGAAACACTTAGGTTGACTTGACAAGCCTAGCATGTACAGACATGGCCTCGGAACACGAGAGACCGAAAGGTCGAACATGAGTCGTATAGTAGATGCGATGAACAAGGAGATGTTCACTATTGATGACTAGTCCGTCTCACGTGATGATCGTACACGGCCTACTTGATTCGGATCATGTATTACTTGGATGACTAGAGCGATGTCTATCTGAGTGGGAGTTCATTAAATAATTTTATTAGATTAACTTAATTTTCATGAACCTAGTCTAAAATTGTCTTTACAACCTATCTTGTAGATCCAACGGCCCACGCTAATGTTGCCCTCAACTTCAACGCGTTCCTAGAAAAACGAAACTGAAAGACGATGGAAGCAACTATACGGACTAGGTCCATAACTTGAGGATAATCCTCATCGCTTACAAGAAAGCATATGTACTTGAAGCAGCAATAGGTGACGCACCCATTTTCCCAGCAACTCAAGACGTTATGAATGCCTGGCGGACACGTAGTGATGATTACTCCCTAGTTCAGTGTGGCATGCTTTACAGCTTAAAATCGGGGCTCCAAATGAGTTTTGAGCAACACAGAGCATAAGAAATGTTCCAAGAGCTGAAAATGACTTTCCAAGCTCATGCCCAGGTCGAGAGATATGAAGTCTCCAACAAGTTCTATAGTTGTAAGATGGAGGAAAACAGTTCTTTCAACGAGCATATACTCAAAATGTCTGGGTTGCACAACCGCCTGTCTCAGCTGGGAGTTAATCTTCCAGATAACTCGGTCATTGACAGAATCCCCCAGTCGCTTCAACCTCTCTACAAAAGCTTTTTTATGAACTACAATATGCAAGGGATGGAGAAGTCCATTCCCGAGTTGTATTCAATGCTGAAATCAGTGGAGGTGGAGATCAAAAAGGAGCACCAAGTGTTGATGGTGAATAAGACCACTATGTTCAAGAAGGGCAAGGGTAAAAAGAACTTCAAGAAGGACGACAAGGGAGTTGTCACGCGTGGTAAGCCAGTTGCCGGGAAGAAGCCAAAGAATGGACCCAAGCCTGAGACTGAGTGTTTTTATTGCAAGGGAAATGGTCACTGGAAGCGGAACTGCCCCAAGTTCTTAGCGGATAAGAAGGCCGACAACGTGAAAGGTATATATGATATACATGTTATTGATGTGTACCTTACCAGCACTTGTAGTATCTCCTGGGTATTTGATACCGGTGCAGTTGCTCACATTTCTAACTCAAAACAGGAGTTGCGGAATAAGCGGAGACTGGCGAAGGACGAGGTGACGATGTGCGTCGGGATTGGTTCCAAGGTCGATGTGATCGCCGTCGGCACGCTACCTCTGCATCTACCTTCGGGATTAGTTTTAAACCTCAATAATTGTTATTTAGTACCAGTTTTGAGCGTGAACATTATATGTGGATCTCGTTTAATGCGAGATGGCTACTCATTTAAATCTGAGAATAATGGTTGTTCTATTTATATGAGAGATATGTTTTATGGTCATGCCCCGCTTGTCAATGTTTTATTTTTATTGAATCTCGAACGTGATGTTATAAATATTCATAGTGTGAATGCCAAAAGATGTAAGGTTGATAATGATAGTCCCACATACTTGTGGCACTACCGCCTTGGTCTTATCGGTGTCAAACGCGTGAAGAAACTGCATGCAGATGGACTTTTGGAGTCTCTTGATTATGAATCATTTGACACATGCAAACCGTGCCTCCTCAGCAAGACGACCAAGACTCCGTTCTCCGGAACAATGGAGCGAGCAACTAACTTTTTGGAAATAATACATACTGATGTATGCGGTCCAATGAGCATTGAGGCTCGCGGTGGCTATCGTTATGTTCTCACCCTCACTGATGACTTGAGTAGATATGGGTATGTCTACATAATGAAACACGAATATGAGACCTTTGAAAAGTTCAAGGAATTACAGAGCACCATAGAGAACCAACGTGACAGGAAAATAAAGTTCTTACGATCAGATCTTGGAGGAGAATATTTGAGTCACGATTTTGGCACGCACTTAAGAAAATGTTGAATTATTTCACAACTCACGCCTCCTGGAACACCTCAGCGTAATGGTGTGTTCGAACGTCGTAATCGCACTCTATTGGATATGGTGCGATTGATGATGTCTCTTACCGATCTACTGCTATTATTTTGGAGTTATACTTTAGAGACTGCCGCATTCACTTTAAATAGGGCACGTTGAGACGACACTGTATGAATTATGTGTTGGGGATCGTAGCAGAAAATCAAAAAAATTCCTACGCATCACCAAGATCTATCTATGGAGTAATCTAGCAACGAGCATAAAGGAGAGTGGAGTGCATCTACATACCCTTGTGATCGCGATGCGGAAGCGTTGCAAGAACGCGGATGAAGGAGTCGCACTCGCTGCGATTTAGATCGCGGTTGATTCCGATCTAAGCGTCGAACAACGGCGCCTCCGCGTTCAACACACGTGCAGCCCGATGACGTCTCCCACGCCTTGAACCAGCAAGGAGAGAGGGAGAGGTTGGGGAAGCCTCCTTCCAGCAGTAGCACGACGGCGTGGTGGTGGTGGAGGAGCGCGGGACTCCAGCAGGGCTTCGCCAAGCGCTGTGAGAGACGAGGAGGACTTGGGAGAGGGGGAGGGCTGCGCCAGAACTTGTGGTGCGGCTACCCTCCCACCCCCCACATATATATAGGGGCAAGGGAGTGGGGGTCCGGCCCCCTCAGATCCAATCTGAGGAGGGGGCGGCTGCCAGGGGGGTTCCGGAATAGTCCGGAATAGTCCGAATAGTCCGAAGGCAAGGGGGGCACCCCCCTTTAGGGTTTCCCCCAAACCCTAGGCGCATGGGCCCTAGGGGGGAGGCGCCGAGCCCACTAAGGGGCTGACCCCTCTCCACATACCGCCCATAGGGCCCTCCGGGGCAGGTGGACCCTCCCGGCGGACCCCCGGAACCCCTTCGGTGGTCCCGGTACATTACCGGTAACCCCCCGGATCATTCCGGTGACCGTATGACGACTTCCCATATATAAATCTTTACCTCCGGACTATTCCGGAACTCCTCGTGACGTCCGGGATCTCATCCGGGACTCCGAACAACATTCGGTAACCGCGTACATACTTTCCCTATAACCCTAGCGTCATCGAACCTTAAGTGTGTAGACCCTACGGGCTCGGGAGTCATGCAGACATGGCCGAGACAACTCTCCGGTCAATAACCAACAGCGGGATCTGGATACCCATGTTGGCTCCCACATGCTCCACGATGATCTCATCGGATGAACCACGATGTCAAGGATTCAATCAATCCCGTATACAATTCCCTTTGTCTATCGGCATAGTACTTGCCCGAGATTCGATCGTCGGTATACCAATACCTTGTTCAATCTCGTTACCGGCAAGTCTCTTTACTCGTTCTGTAACACATCATCCCGTGATCAACTCCTTGATCACATTGTGCACATTATGATGATGTCCTACCGAGTGGGCCCAGAGATACCTCTCCGTCATACGGAGTGACAAATCCCAGTCTTGATTCGTGCCAACCCAACAGACACTTTCAGAGATACCTGTAGTGCACCTTTATAGCCACCCAGTTACGTTGTGACGTTTGGTACACCCAAAGCATTCTTATAGTATCCGGGAGTTGCACAATCTCATGGTCTAAGGAAAAGATACTTGACATATAGAAAAGGTTTAGCATACGAACTACACGATTTGTGCTAGGCTTAGGATTGGGTCTTGTCCAGCACATCATTCTCCTAATGATGTGATCCCGTTATCAACGACATCCAATGTCCATGATCAGGAAACCGTGATCATCTGTTGATCAACGAGCTAGTCAACTAGAGGCTTACTAGGGACATGGTGTTTGTTATGTATCCACACAGGTATGTGAGTTTCCTATCAATACAATTCTAGCATGGATAATAAACGATTATCATGAACAAGGAAATATAATAATAATAACCAATTTATTATTGCCTCTAGGCCATATTTCCAACAGTCTCCCACTTGCACTAGAGTCAATAATCTAGTTCACATCGCCATGTGATTAACACTCACAGGTCACATCGTCATGTGACTAACATCCAAAGAGTTTACTAGAGTCAGTAATCTAGTTCACATCAATATGTGATTAACACTCAATGAGTTCTGGGTTTGATCATGTTATTCTTGTGAGAGAGGTTGTAGTCAACGGGTCTGCAACATTTAGATCCCTATGTACTTCGCAAAACTTTATGTCATATCGTAGATGCTGCTACCATGTTCCACTTGGAGCTATTCCAAACTGTTGCTCCATTATACGTATCCGGTATCTCCACTTAGAGTTATCCGGATAGGTGTTAAGCTTGCATCGACGTAACTCTTTACGTCGAACTCTTTATCACCTCCATAACCGAGAAACATTTCCTTATTCCTCTAAGGATAATTTTGACCACTATCTAGTGATCTACGCCTGGATCACCTTTGTACCCTCTTGCCAGACATGTGGCAAGTCACACATCAGGTGCGGTACTCATCTTGGCATATCGTATAGAGCCTATGACAAAAGCATAGGGGACGACCTTCGTCCTTCCTCTTTCTTCTGCCGTGGTCAAGCTTTGAGTCTTACTCAACTTCACACCTTACAACTCAGGCAAGAACTCCTTCTTTGACTGATCTATTTTGAACTCCTTCAAAATCATGTCAAAGGTGTGTGTCCCTTTTGAAAGTATCATCAGGCGTCTTGATCTATCTCTATAGATCTTGATGCCCACTTACATAAGCAGCTTTATCCATGTCTTCCTTTGAAAAACTCCATTCAAACAACCCTTTATGCTTTCCAAAATTTCTACATCATTTCGGATCAACAATATGTCATTCACATATACTTATCAGAAATGTTGTAGTGCTCCCACTCACTTTATTGTAAATACAAGTTTCTAACAAACTTTGCATACCCAAAAACTTTGATCACTCCATCAAAGCGTATATTCCGACTCCGAGATGCTTGCTCTAGTCCATGGAAGGATCACTGGAGCTAGCATACCTTTTAGCATCCTTAGGATCGACAAAACCTTTCTGATTGTATCACATACAACCTTTCCTTACGAAAACTGGTAAGGAAACTTGTTTTGACATCCATCTGCCAGATTTCATAAATGCAGCTTATGCTAACATGATTCTGACGGACTTGAGCATCGCTACGGGTGAGAAAATCTCATCGTAGTCAACTCCTTGAACTTGTGAAAAACTCTTTGCCACAAGTCGAGCTTCATAGACGGTGACATTACCGTCCACGTCCATCTTCTTCTTAAAGATCCATTTATCTCAATGGCTTGCCGATCATCGTTCAAGTTCACCGAAGTCCATACTTTGTTTTGATACATGGATCCTATCTCGGATTTCTCGGCTTCTAACCATTTGTCGGAATACGGGCCCACCATCGCTTCTCCATAGTTCGTAGGTTCATCGTTGTCCAACAACATGACCTCTAAGACAGGATCATCGTACCACTCAGGAGTAGTACATATCCTTGTCAACCTACGAGGTTCTATAGCAACTTGATCTGAAACTTCATGATCACTATCATTAGTTTCCTCTTCAACAGTCGTAGGTTCCACAGAAACATCTTTCTGTGATGAACTACTCCCCGGTTGAATTGAAGGTTCGACAACATCATCAAAGTTCTATCTTCCTCCCACTCAATTCTTTCGAGAGAAACTCCTTCTCGAGAAAGGACCCGTTCTTAGCGGCAAACATTTTTGCCGTTGGATTTGAGATAGGAGGTATACCCAACTGTTACCTTTGGGTATCCTATGAAGATGTATTTGTCCGCCTTGGGTTCGAACTTTTTCTGGCCGAATCCATAAGCATCGCAACCCCAACTATTAAGAAATGACAACTTTGGTTTCTTGCCAAACCATAGTTCATACGGCGTTGTCTCAACGGACTTAGATGGTGCCCTATCTAAAGTGAATGCAGCTGTCTCTAATGCATAACCTTAAAATAATAGCGGTAGATCGGTAAGAGACATCATAGATCGCACCATATCTCATAAGGTTCGATTACGACGTCCGGACACACCATTACGCTGTGGTGTTCCAGGTGGCTTCAACTGCGAAACAATTCCACAATGTCTTAAGTGATTGCCAAACTCATTATTCAGAAAATCTCCCCTTTGATCAGATCGTAGGAACATGATCTTCTTGTTATGATGATTCTTAACTTCACTCTGAAATTGCTTGAACTTTTCAAACATTTCAGACTTTTGCTTCATTAAGTAAATATAACCATATCTACTCAAATCGCAGTGAAGATGAGAAAATAATGATATCCACCACACGCCTTAATTCTCATTGGATCACACACATCAGTATGTGTGACTTCCAACAAGTCACTTGCCCGTTTCATTGTACCTGAAAACGGGATCTCAGTCATCCTGCCCATGAGGCATGGCTCGCATGTGTCAAGCGATTCAAAATCAAGTGACTCCAAACATCCATCAGCATGGAGTTTCTTCATGCATTTTATGCCAAAATGACCTAAGCGGCAGTGCCACAAGAAAGTGGTACTATCAATATTAACTCTACATCTTTTGGCATTAATATTATCATCATGTGTATTACTATAATCAAGATTCAACAAACCATTGGGTGCATGACCATACAGGTATTATTCATGTAAACAGAATAACCATTATTCTCTAACTTAAATGAATAACCGTATTGCAATGAACATGATTTAATCATATTCGTGCTCAATGTAGACACCTGATAACATTTATCTAGTTTCAACACTAATCCCGAAGGTAGAGAGAGCGTGCGATGGTGATCTTATCAACCTTGGAAACACTTCCAACACACATCGTCACCTCGCCCTTAGCTAGTCTCCGTTCAGTCCGTAGCTTTTGCTTCAAGTCACTAACAATAGCAACTGAACCGGTATCCAATACCCAGGTGCTACAAGGAGTACTAGTAAGGTACACATCAATAACACGTATATCAAATATACTTTGTTGAAGTTGCCAGCTTTTCTTATCTACCATGTATTTGGGGTAATTCTGCTACCATGTGACCGTTTCCCTTACAATAGAAGCACTTAGTCTCGTGTTTTGGGTTCAACCTTGGGTTCCTTCATTAGAGCGACAACTGGTTTGCCATTCATGAAGTTTCCCTTCTAGCCCTTGCCCTTTTGAAACCAGTGGTCTTGATAAACTATCAACACTTGATGCTCCTTCTCGATTTCTACTTTTGCGGTCTTAAGCACCGCTAATAGCTCCGGGATCATCTCCATCCTTTGCATGTCATAGTTCATCACGAAGTTCTAGTAGCTTGGTGATAGTGTCTAGAGAATTCCGTCAACCACTATCTCATCTGGAAGATTAACTCCCACTTGGTTCAAGTGATTTTAGCACCCAGACATTCTGAGCACATGCTCACAAGTTGAGCTATTCTCCTCCATCTTTTTGGCAAAATAACTTGTCAGAGGTCTCATACTTCTCAACACGGGAATGAGCATGAAATCCCAATTTCAGCTCTTAGAACATCTCATGTGTTCTATGGCGTTCAAAACATCATTGGAATCCCGATTCTAAGCCGTAAAATATGGTGCACTAAACTATCAAGTAGTCATCAGGACGTGTCTGTCAGGTGTTCACAACATCCACAGACAACGTTGTAGGGGTTTGCACATCGAGCGGTGCATCAAAGACGTAAGCTTTCTGTGCAGCAGTGAGGACACTCCTCGGACTACGGACCCAGTCCGCATCATTGCTTACAATATCTTTCAACTTAGTCTTTCTCTAGGATCGTATTAAACAGGGAGCTACAACACAGTTATTGGTCTACAACATAATTTGCGAAGACAACTTAGACTATTGTTCATGATAATTAAGTTCATCTAATGAACTCCCACTCGGATAGACATCTCTCTAGTCATCTAAGTGATACATGATCCGAATCGACTAGGCCATGTCCGATCATCACGTGAGACGGACTAGTCATCAACGGTGAACATCTTCATGTTGATCGTATCTTCTATACGACTCATGTTCGACCTTTCAGTCTTCCGTGTTCCGAGGGCATGTCTGTACATGCTAGGCTCGTCAAGTCAACCCTAAGTGTATCGCGTGTGTAAATCTGGCTTACACCCGTTGTATGCGAACGTTAGAACCTATCACACCCGATCATCACGTGGTGCTTGGGAACAACGAACCTTAGCAACGGTGCAGAGTTAGGGGGAACACAATTCTTGAAATTTTAGTGAGAGATCATCTTATTCACTACCGTTGTTCTAAGCAAATAAGATGTAAAACATGATAAACATCACATGCAATCAAATAGTGACATGATATGGCCAATATCATCTTGCTCCTTTGATCTTCATCTTCGGGGCTCCATGATCATCATCGTCACCGGCATGACACCATGATCTCCATCATCATGATCTCCATCATCGTGTCTTCATGAAGTCGTCTCGC
The DNA here is from genome assembly GCA_902687465.1 of Secale cereale. NCBI lineage: Eukaryota > Viridiplantae > Streptophyta > Magnoliopsida > Poales > Poaceae > Secale > Secale cereale. The sequence continues at coordinate 302,700,399 of LR738711.1, forward strand.
CGAACATTACTTCTACTACTATGGCTAACGTTTAGCAATAAATTAAAGTAATTACATGGCGTTATTCAGTGACACACAGGTCATACAATAAATAAGAGAACTCCTATGGCTCCTGCCGGTTGTCATACTCATCCACATGCAAGTCGTGATTCCTATTACATGAACATGATCAATCTGATACATCACATATATATCATTCATCACATCCTTTTGGCCATATCACATCACACGGCACATGCTGTAAGAACAAGTTAGACGTCCTCTAATTGTTGTTGCAAGTTTTTACGTGGCTGCTATAGGTTTCTAGCAAGAACGTTTCTTACCTACGCCAAAACCACAATGTGATATGCCAATTTCTATTTACCCTTCATAAGGACCCTTTTCATCGAATCCGATCCGACTAAAGTGGGAGAGACAAACACCCGCTAGCCACCTTATGCAACTAGTGCATGTCAGTCGGTGGAACTAGTCTCACGTAAGAGTACGTGTAAGGTCGGTCCGGGCCGCTTCATCCCACGATGCCGCCGAATCAAGATAAGACTAGTAACGGCAAGTAAATTGACATGATCTACGCCCACAACTACTTTGTGTTCTACTCATGCAAGATACTACGCATAGACCTAGCTCATGATGCCACTGTTGGGGATCGTAGCAGAAAATCAAAAAATTTCCTACGCATCACCAAGATCTATCTATTGAGTAATCTAGCAACGAGCATAAAGGAGAGTGGAGTGCATCTACATACCCTTGTAGATCGCGATGCGGAAGCGTTGCAAGAACGCGGATGAAGGAGTCGTACTCGCTGCGATTCAGATCGCGGTTGATTCCGATCTAAGCGCCGAACAACGGCGCCTCCGCGTTCAACACACGTGCAGCCCGATGACGTCTCCCACGCCTTGATCCAGCAAGGAGAGAGGGAGAGGTTGGGGAAGCCTCCTTCCAGCAGCAGCACGACGGCGTGGTGGTGGTGGAGGAGCGCGGGACTCCAGCAGGGCTTCGCCAAGCGCTGCGAGAGACGAGGAGAACTTGGGAGAGGGGGAGGGCTGCGCCAGAACTTGTGGTGAGGCTGCCCTCCCACCCCCACATATATATATAGGGGCAAGGGAGAGGGGGGGCCGACCCCCTCAGATCCAATCTGAGGAGGGGGCGGCGGCCAGGGGGGTTGCCTTGCCCCCCAAGGCAAGGGGGCGCCCCCCTTTAGGGTTTCCCCCAAACCCTAGGCGCATGGGCCCTAGGGGGGAGGCGCCCAGCCCACTAAGGGGCTGGTCCCTCTCCACATACAGCCCATAGGGCCCTCCGGGGCAGGTGGACCCTCCCGGTGGACCCCCGGAACCCCTTCGGTGGTCCCGGTACATTACCGGTAACCCCCCGAATCATTCCGGTGACCGTATGACGACTTCCCATATATAAATCTTTACCTCCGGACTATTCCGGATCTCCTCGTGACATCCGGGATCTCATCCGGGACTCCGAACAACATTCAGTAACCGCGTACATACTTTCCCTATAACCCTAGCGTCATCGAACCTTAAGTGTGTAGACCCTACGGGCTCGGGAGTCATGCAGACATGGCCGAGACAACTCTCCGGTCAATAACCAACAGCAGGATCTGGATACCCATGTTAGCTCCCACATGCTCCATGATGATCTCATCGGATGAACCACGATGTCAAGGATTCAATCAATCCCATATACAACTCCCTTTGCCTATCGGCATAGTACTTGCCCGAGATTCGATCGTCGGTATACCGATACCTTGTTCAATCTCGTTACCGGCAAGTCTCTTTACTCGTTCTGTAACACATCATCCCATGATCAACTCCTTGATCGCATTGTGCACATTATGATGATGTCCTACCGAGTGGGCCCAGAGATACCTCTCCGTCATACGGAGGGACAAATCCCAGTCTTGATTCGGGCCAACCCAACAGACACTTTCAGAGATACCTGTAGTGCACCTTTATAGCCACCCAGTTACGTTGTGACGTTTGGTACACCCAAAGCATTCTTACGGTATCCGGGAGTTGCACAATCTCATGGTCTAAGGAAAAGATACTTGACATATAGAAAAGCTTTAGCATACGAACTACACGATCTGTGCTAGGCTTAGGATTGGGTCTTGTCCATCACATCATTCTCCTAATGATGTGATCCCGTTATCAATGACATCCAATGTCCATGGTCAGGAAACCGTGACCATTTGTTGATCAACGAGCTAGTCAACTAGAGGCTTACTAGGGACATGGTGTTTGTTATGTATCCACAAATGTATCTGAGTTTCCTATCAATACAATTCTAGCATGGATAATAAACGATTATCATCAACAAGGAAATATAATAATAATAACCAATTTATTATTGCCTCTAGGGCATATTTCCAACATTATGGTTTGGAAAGCAACATAAGCTCTCGTTTCTGAAAGTTTGGGGATGTGATTCTTATGTCAATAAACTTCAACCGGAAAAGCTCGAACCCAAATCAAAAAAGTGCGTCTTCATAGGATACCCTAAGGAAACTATTGGGTATACCTTCTACCTTAGATCTGAAGGCAGTATCTTTGTTGCCAAGAATGGATCCTTTCTGGAGAAAGAGTTTCTCTTGAAAGAAGTAAGTGGGAGGAAAGTAGAACTTGATGAGAAAATTGTTCCCCCTCTTGAACCGGAGAGTAGCGAAGCACATGAAGATGTTTCTGTGGTGCCTGCACCGACTAAAGAGGAAGTTAATGATGATGATCATGAAACTTCGGATCAAGTTGCTACTGAAATTTGTAGGTCCACGAGGACACGTTTGATGTCTACTACACAACTTGTTCTTGTAGACTCGTGTTGGGACTCCAAGCGCAGAGTTTTGTAGGACAGTGGCAAATTTCCGTCAAGTGGATGACCTAAGGTTTATCAGTCCATGGGAGGTGTAGGATGAAGATGGTCTCTCTCAAACAACCCTGCAACCAAATAATAAAAAGTCTCTTGTGTCCGCAACACACACAATACAATGGCGAATTGTATAGGTGCACTAGTTCGGCAAAGAGATGGTGATACAAGTGTAATCACTATTCAAGAAATCTTTAACTGGTAGATGCTCGGTCGGTCCAGGAGTAGTGATTAATCAATGAATCGGCCTATTAATTGGATTAATCGATCGACCATTAATCGATATATTGAATAGGAACTTGCCAACATATATATAGTTTTTTATGTATTATACCATAATCTCATGCTCCCAACTATGTTATATACAAAAACATGATGTCATACACATATAAAAAGCATAGAGAGGAGGTAAAAATACTAATCCTAGTTATTAAGCTATGAGATGGGGTTACGTGCGAATTTTTTTTGCGTTATTTGCAGCCATTAATCAGCTAGTGGGGATTAATCGGCCTAACAACTGATTAATCGGTCTAACCGGACAATTAATCAGCCCGACAAGTTAACCCGACGAATATGTGTTATTCAATTCAGGCATGCTATGAGTAGCGATTAACTGGCACGTTAACTGATTAATCGTGTTAATTCGAGTGTAATAGGGATACTAGATATGAGTTTTTGTAGTGCAAACAATAAAAAACAGCAAGGTAGCAAGTTACAAAAGTGAGCACAAATAGTATTGCAATGCTTGCATATGAGACCTAGGGTCCGTACTTTCGCTAGTGCAATCTCTCAACAATGCTAACATAGCTGGATCATATGATTATCCCTCAAAGTGCAATAAAGAATCACTCCTGAGTTCCTATTAGCGGAGAACAAAAGATAGAAATTGTTTGAAGGGTACAAAACCACCTCAAAGCTATTTTTTTAAATCAATCTATCCTAGAGTTCGTACTAGTATAACACAAAGCTATTCTTTCCAAACAATCTAACCAAGAGTTTGTACTAAAATAACACCATATGACACCCATCAACCAACTCTAATGTCACCTAGATATTCAAATGTCACCACAAATATCCATGAATTGATTCTACGATATGCCTCAAACAACTTCATGATCATAATATTCAATCCACACAAAGAACTACGAGGAAACCCCAAAGTTTCTATCGGAGAAAAGATAATAAGAACATGCATCATACCCTATGCATAGATTACCCCAATGTCACCGCGGGAATCCGCAAGTTGAGTGTCATAACATACATCAAGTGAATCAATATGATACCCCATTGTCACCTGAAGTATTCATACCGCAAGACATATATCATGTGTTCTCAAATCTGAACATTCAATCCGACATGACAAAACTTCAAAGGGTAAAGATTCGATTCATCACAACAAGAGTAGAGAGGGGAGAAACATCATATGATCCATCTATGTTCACAAAGCCCGTGATACATCAAGATTGTGCATCTAAAGAACACAAGAGAGAGAGATTAAACACATAGCTACTAGTACAAACCCTCAGCTCCGAGGGTGGACTACTCCCTTCTCACCATGGTGGCCGTCGGGATGACGAAGATGGCCACTGGTGACGATTTCCCCCTCCGGAAGAGTGCCGGAAAGGGCTCTAGATTGGATCTCGTGGACTACAGAGCCTTGCGGCGGCGGATCTTTTGATCTAGGTCTACCCCGAGGGGGCCTGGCATGCCCTGGTGGGTTGTGCCCCCCTCGGAGCACCCCCCAGGTGCAGCTCTGGCCCATCCTGGGTGTTTTGGCCCATAAAAAATCTCCAAAGAGTTTCACGGTGTTTGGACTCCGTTTGATATTGATTTCCCGCGATGTAAAGAACAAGCAAAAAATAGCAACTGCCACTGGGCACTGGGTCAATAGGTTAGTCCCAAAAAATGATATAAAGTTTTTATAAAATGATTGTAAAACATCCAAGAATGATAATAAAATAGCATGAATACTTCATAAATCATAGATACGTTGGAGACGTATTAGCATCCCCAAGCTTAATTCCTAATCGTCGTCGAGTTGGTAAATGATAAAAGAAATAATTTATGAAGTGTGAATGATAGCAAAGTGCAAAAGTTAGATCAATGACAATTTCAATCACTTTTCCTAGCATCATAACAACAATTCTTTCCTATAAAACTTCTCATGTTAATGTAGGAACCAATTCACATGTTAAGGTTCAAACAATGAATTCTCTTAAAACTCAACAACCTATGTTATCAGTCACCAAGCAAATGTAATTCAACTTTTTGAACAGATTTTAAGTAAGAGCTCCACATACTCAACCATCATATAGTCTTCTATGATGGCTAACACTCACCGCATACACATGAGCAAAATGTTTCAACCGTGCACATAGAAAGATAAGGGCTTGTAATTTCGCCTCCCAACGTATTCATCTTTGGGTGATGTCAACAATAATAACTGATGCTACCCATATTCAGATGGACATATGTGCGTAGATCTTTCCTAACCACATGATGCTTGCCAAAGCAGATAAATAAAAAAAGGAATAGAGAGAAAAACTTTGACTCTTTGAATAAAAGTAAATACTGGAAAGTAAAAGATAGGTCCTTCGCAAAGGGAAGCGGAGGTTGCCATATGCTTATTTGTTTGTATGCATAGCCCCTTAATGCAAAGCAACGTCACGCTATATTTCCCCTTATGATAGCAACCTTTATTATGCTGTCCTCCGCTTCTATCACTTTGCCATCAAAAGTTCGTACAACGCTCAATTTTCCCTTAGACTAAATGATTTAACACTTTTAGAAGCAATTTTATTCCCTTTTTGCAACGATGACAACTTACTTGAAGGATCCTTCTCAATCCTTAGGTAGGTATGGTGAACTCTTCAAGATAAGATTTGGGTTTAAGGGTTTTTGGATGCACAAGTAGTATCTCTACTTGGTGCAGAATTTTTGGCTAGCAAAGATAGGGGGGCAAGCACCACATGTTGAAGGATCTATGACAATATAACTTCTATGTGAATATGAACAAACATAAACCATTATGTTGTTTTCCTTTTCCAATGTCAACAATTTTGGCATATATATTTCTATGGGGGATCACAATCACAAAATATTTCCAAGATAGTGTATTTGCATGTGAAAGTTCTCTTCCTCATACTAATTATTTGTGAATTGCTTGTATGACCAATATTGTGATTGTCAAGCCTCAAAAGATTTCACTCTCTAAACCGAATGTGAAGGTACCACTAGGCATGATATGATTTCAACTTCATGACATTCAATTTATTGAAGAATTTACTCATAGGACATAAGTGAAGCACAAGAGTAAATGACAAGCTACTCCAAAATTATATAAATGAAGATCATGAGCATAATATTTATTTGTTGGGGAACGTAGCATGCAATTTCAAAAAAAATTCCTACACTCACGTTAGATCTATCTAGGAGATGCATAGCAACGAGACAGGAAGAGTGTGTCTACATACCCTCGTAGACCGAAAGCAGAAGCGTTAGATTAACGCGGTTGATGTAGTCGAACGTCTTTTCGATTCAACCGATCAAGCACCAAACGTACGGCACCTCTGAGTTCTGCAAACGTTCAGCTCGATGATGTCCCACAAACTCTTGATCCAGAAGAGTGTCGAGGGAGAGTTTCGTCAGCACGGCGGCATGGTGACGGTGATGGTGAAGTGATCCACGCAGGGCTTAGCCTAAGCAATATGACAATATGACCAGAGGAGCAAACTGAGGAGGGGGTGCCGCACACGGCTAGGAACAATTGACCTGTGTCCTAGGGGTGCCCTCCCCACATATATAATGGAGGGAGACGGAGGGAGGCTGCCTAGGGCGCGCCCAAGTAGGAGGAATCCTACTTGGGCCCCTAGTCCAATTCGCCCCCCTCCCCCTTACCATATTTGGACAAGGGGGAAAGGAAGGAGGGGAAGGAAGTAGGATTCCTACTTCATACTTTCCTTTTCCTCCTCTCCTTTTCCTTTCTGCCCACGAGGCTGGTCCTATAGGTGGCGCACCAGCCCCTTGTGGGCTGGTGTGTTCCCTTACTTGGCCCATTAAGCCCATATCTTTGTCGGGGGTTGCCCGGAACCCCTTCTTGTGACCCAGTATCACCCAGAACAGTTATGGTGTCCAAATACCATCATCCTATATCTATGAATCTTTAACTCTCGACCATTTTGAGACTCCTGGTCATGTCCGTGATCTCATCCAGGACTCCGAACAAGATTCGGTCACCAAATCACATAACTTATATAATACAAATCGTCACCCTACGGGTTCGAGAACTATGTAGACATGACCGAGACACCTCTCTGGTCAATAACCAATAGCGAAACCTAGATGCTCATATTGGCTCCTACATATTCTATGAAGATCTTTATCGGTCGAACCGTTATGAAAACATACGTTATTCCATTTGGCATCGGTATGTTACTTGCCCGAGATTCGATCGTCGGTATCTTCATACCTAGTTCAATATCATTACCGACAAGTCTCTTTACTCGTTTCGTAATGCATCATCCCACAACTAACTCATTATTCACATTGCTTGCAAGGCTTCTTATTATGTGCATTACCGAGAGGGCCCAGAGATACCTCTCCGATACTCGGAGTGACAAATCCTAATCTCGATCTATGCCAACCCAAAAACACCTTCGGAGATACCTATAGAGCATCTTTATAATCACCCAGTTACGTTGTGACATTTGATAGAACATAAGGCATTCCTACAGTATCCGGGAGTTGCATAATCTCATAGTCGGAGGAATATGTATTTGACATGAAGAAAGCAGTAGTAATAAAACTTAACGGTCATTATGCTAAACTAACGGATGGGTCTTGTCCATCACATCATTCTCCTAATGATGTGATCCCATTCACCAAATGACAACATATGTCTGTGGTTAGGTTGCTTAACCATCTTTGATTAACGAGCTAGTCTAGTAGAGGCTTGCTAGGAACACGATATTTTGTCTATGTATCCACACATGTATCAAGTTTCCGTTTAATACAATCCTGGCATGAATAATAAACATTTATCATGATATAAGGAAATATAAAATAACTACTTTATTAGTGCCTCTAGGGCATATTTCCTTCAGTCTCCCACTTGCACTAGAGTCAATAATCTAGTTCACATCGCTACGTGATTTAACACCAATAGTTTGCATTGTTATGTGATTAACACCCATAGTTCACATCACCATGTGACCAACATCCAAAGGGTTTACTAGAGTCAATAATCTAGTTGACATCTCCATGTGATTAACACCCAAAGAGTACTAAGGTGTGATCAAGTTTTGCTTGTGAGAGAAGTTTAGTCAACGCGTATGTCCTATTCAGAACCGTATGTATTTTGCAAATTTCTATTTTTACAATGCTCTACACGGAACTACTCTAGCTAATCGCTCCCACTTTCAATATGTATCCAGATTGAGACTCTGAGTCATCTGGATCGGTGTTTAATGCTTTCATTGACGTAACCCTTTACGACGAACTCTTTATCACCTCCATAACCGAGAAACATTTCCTTAGTCCTCTTAGGTAACTAAGGATAATTTTGACCACTGTCAAGTGATCCATTCCTGGATCACTATCGTACCCCTGGCCAAACTCATGGCAAGGTGCACAATAGGTCTGGTACATAGCATGGCATACTTCATAGAAACTGTCATGGAATTAACACGTCAGATGTCCGGATTAACGGACTTAGTCATGAGGCCGCGCATCTATGTAGTAGCTTGAGAGGGGTTGAGCGGAATCGAGAGACGCGATGCAAGACACGGGTTTAGACAGCTTCGGGCCCCGGGAAACATCATCCGGTAATAACCCTACCTGCTGTTTGAGGCTAGGTCTCATTAAGATCCTCGTGGTGTCGCCGATAAACCGGCTCTTTGTGTCTAACCCTAGAAACTTGTCTAAACCTCTCCTCTAAAACCTGTCCTCTTTGGGGAGCCCTGCCCCTCCTTATATATGTTGAAGGGATGGGTTACATGACTAGTCCTAGTAGGAGTAGGATTGATCTATTACAAGGAGTCCTATTCTTCCTTCCTTTGTAAGAGAATATTCCTTATGCTTTCTTCATAAACCGGCCCACCATACATGAACCGGCCTTCTGGGCCTTGGGCCTTGTCATCCGTGATCCATACGCTGGGTTACCAGTGAGTAATATTATTTAGGCAGGTTGCTCGTAAACCGTCTGGTGATAACGGATCGCCAGTGAATCACCAAGTGTAAACCGCCATGTCCGCCCGGGTTATAATTCCGGCCGGTTCATACCGCGGGGTATATCCCCGACAGAACCTATGGCTGAGGCATAGGGAATGACTTTCATTCTCTCTCTATCTTCTGCCGTGGTCGGGTTTTGAGTCTTACTCAACTTCATACCTTACAACTCAGGCAAGAACTTCTTCTTTGACTGATCCATTTTGAACTCCTTCAAAATCTTATCAAGGTATGTACTTATTGAAAAATCTTATCAAGCGTCTTGATCTATCTCTATAGATATTGATGCCCAATATGTAAGCAGCTTCACCGAGGTCTTTCGTTCAAAAATTCTTATTCAAGTATCATTTTATGCTATCCAGAAATTATATATCATTTCCAATAAATAATATGTCATCCACATATAATATCAGAAATGCTACAGAGCTCCCACTCAATTTCTTGTAAATACAGGCTTCACCGTAAGTCTGTATAAAGCCATATGCTTTGATCACGTTATCAAAGTGCATATTCCATCTCCGAGATGCTTGCACCAATCCATAGATGGATCGCTGGAGCTTGCACACTTTGGTACCACCTTTAGGATTGACAAAACCTTTTGGTTGCATCACATACAACTCTGCTTTCGGAAATCCATTAAGGAATTTAATTTTTACTTCCATTTGTCAGAATTCATACAATGCGACAATTCCTAACATAACTCGAACACACTTAAACATCACTACGGGTGAGAAAGTCTCATTGTAGTCAACTCTTTGAAATTGTCGAAAAACCTTTTGCGACAAATCGATCTTTGTAGACAGTGACATTACCATCAGCGTTTGTGTCACACCCAAGATGCGATTCTATCCCGATCACGTGATGAACTCGTGATTAGGGCACAACCACATTTCGGGCGCTTTGCAAGGTGGATATCATTACATCGTACCATTACATACATAGATGGGGATACATACAAGTCATCCAAACTTCCACATGAATACAACAATTCATACAGAAGACATCCAACTACGGAGAGAAACACATGAAAAAGCACATGACATCCAACCTACTATCCCAGGCTGCCGACCAGGAACCTATCCCAAGACTGAAGAAGAAGAAGAAGAAGAAGAAGAAAGAACTCCAACACAAATAAGCATCGCTCTCACGTAAAGTCATCGGAAACTTGCACCTGCAACTGTTGTTGTAGTATCTGTGAGGCACGAGGACTCAGCAATCCCATAACCATGGGTATCAAGACTAACAAAGCTTAATGGGTATGGAGAGGTTAAGTGGTGAGGTTGCAGCAGCGACTAAGCATATGTATGGTGGCTAACTTACGAGTACAAGAATAAGATGAGCATCTACGCAAATGGTCGCAAACTAGTAATGATCGCTAAGTGATCCTGAACTACCTACGAGTCAAACATAACCCCACCATGTTCTCTCCTTGAGATGAAAAGAGACGGTCACGGTTACTCACGCGATTGTTGTGTTTTGTTTCGGATCCTCTGTCAACTTTTCTTCAACCAGACATTAACAAATTCCAATCTACCACATAACTGCGGGCACAGCTTTCAAAAGATCATAACCCTGCAGGGGTGTCCCAACTTAGCCCATCACAAGCTCTCACGATCAACAGAGGTAAAAGCCCATTATCTTAGGGACAACCCAATCAGACTCGGAATCCCGGTGCACAAGACATTTCGACATTGGTAAAACAAGTCTAGCAAGACCTCCCAGCGTGCCGACACCCTGATAGTAGCCGCGCATATCTTGTCTCAGGTCACGACCGGATGGGACAAGCTACAGGTAAAACCAGATACCTCGAGTTTCCCCGAGGCGGCCCCATAGGTTGCTAGTTTGGGACCAACACCATCAGCACTGCCCCCCTGTATGTGGAAAGAATCCTCGGGTAGCGCTAACTCCCTATGCAATTTAATTAATTAATTAAGTTTTTATTATGTTGCAAATTAAAACCAAAGTTGGGCCTTGCTGGAGGAGTTTTATTCAAAGCAAACTGTCAAGGGGTCCCCATATACCCAACCGCGTTAGGAATGCAAAATCAAGGGACATAACACCGGTTTATTGGTTCTTAAGGCGGCATGAGTGGAACAAAACACCGAGCAAAAGGCCAAGCCTTCCACCCATTGCCAAGTATATAGGTGCATTAATTTAATTAAGAGATATTTTGATATTCCAAAACCAAGATCCGACATGGAGCAATCTTCATCTTCACCTGCAACTAACAACGCTATAAGAGGGGCTGAGCAAGCGGTAACATAGCCATATAACAGTTTGCTGGGATCGTGTCCAAGGTTAGGGGGTGTTTCATGGCAACAATGAGAGGCTGACGAACAAAATATAGGTACCGCGACATATAGCGATAGCATCGAGAAAATTAGCATAGCAATGGTAGTAAAGGTATCCAAGGTGATGGTCATCTTGCCTGAGATCCCGCAAAGAAGAAGAACGAGTCCATGAAGAAGATGAAGCCACGAAGACGAACCAACTGTAGTCGAATGAATCCTCATGATCACAACGAAACAGAAACTAACAAGAAGAAGCAAACAACATGGTAAACACACCACACATAAACAAGACAAGATGCTCAACCAAGTATGATGCATGACAAGGCTACATGATGCAACACAAGAACAACACAACCAAACAAGTTTAAATGAGGCCGGAAGCAACATATAACAATTCTGCTAAGTCCTCATATGCAAATTTCGAAATTGGTCCAGATCTGGAAAAACCTTAAGTTAAAGTTGTTAAACAGCAAGATAACATGCACCATGATGATCTACACGAAATTCTAGTCAAGTTACATATAAAGTTCATTTAATTCGGAACTACGGCCTAGAAGATATGAGCAAAACAAGTTAAGCATGGCAAATATGCAAGATGCATTCAAACATCAAGCAAACACACTCGAAGTATGGATACGTGATAAGATGCATCTATATGCAAAAACAAGCAAGTTTCATATAGATCATGCTCAAAATAGAGCAACGGTTCAACACATACAAATGAAAAAAGATATAACAACAATCTGTCCCAAAACAGCAACTAAGCACTTTGCAATCACCAAAACAACATGCTACAAGAACATTTCATGGCATCAAAGAGCATGGCAAGAATGTACATGTCAAGCACTACAAGCATGATCACAAAGCTACTGCCAAATGCCGCAAGAACACGCTCAAAACATCATGGCAAGATTGCAAATGATAACTATTTCACAGACTTAGTGAAATAAACTGAACATGGCAGCAACAACGACTAGTAGGCATGTTTGCAAGATTGTGCAACTCATCTCAAAGAATACCCTATAATTGCAAACAAGGGCATGAATGGATAGATCACAACATGGTCTTCCAGAAATGATCATTGGACATCTCCAAACATGCATATATTTCACTTTAGCATCAATCAAACATGGCATCACAATGTAACAGTTTCAGACTTGGCGGTTTTTAACAAGTCTCAGAAAACAACAAACAGCAAGTAGGTCACTTTACAAGCTTGTTCCACTCAACACAAGGCATATCATGAAAAGTGGATTGAACCACAGCAAATATGACATGATTATGCTCCTAAAACATGTTGACATGATGCTAAAAAAAATCACACATAAAGATATGAAAAAGACAAATCATCACTTTATATCAAGTTTCAGCAGTTAACATCACTTAGCACTTTTACAACAGATATTACAACACCTAGATGAATACTAACATGAATGCAATCACCACCAACATGTAGAGCACAGAGAGACGAACATTTTGACATATCATATGCTCAATTTGGATCTACGTGCACAAAGTTACATCTACATGAACATGCACATATATTATGTTATGGATCTTAGCCGTTTTCTGGAGAAAAAAACTGAGCGGGCATAAAATAACTAAACTACGCACGCACGGTAGATAGAGCGGTGGGACTTGGTTGGGGAGGTTCTCATCTAGCGGGCTGAGGCCCAGTGGCGGGGCAGGAGGTCTGGCGGGTAGCGGTGGCTGGGCTACGGCTTGCGGACTAGGCCGATGAGGCGAAGGAGGGCCGGCCCACGAGGCGGGGCGCCATCCTCCTCTGCTCGATGCAGAGGTAGGCAGCGGGCATGCCGGCCGCCGGCGAAGCGGTCAACGGTGCATTGAGGAGCGGCTTCGGCGAGGAGGAAGCATGCAGATCCGACGTATCCGGGCACGGGCACCGCGGTCTGGACGAAGACGGGCGAATACGGTGCCGGGGAAGCCCATGGCGGCGGCGACCTGCGAGGCAGACGAGGCTAACAGAGTCAAGGCGAGAGAGAGGATGAAGAGGAGCGGGCAGGGAGAGGGTACCGGTTGTCCTGGGGCGGCCGGAGGAGGTCGCCGGAGGTGAGGTGGACGGCGGCGGGGACGAGGCGGCGGCGCTTGGGATTGATCTAGATTAGATCGAGCGGGGCGAGCGCTGCACTGGAGCGGGAGGCACTCGGGCCTCACGGGCTGCAGCGACGGGCACGGTCGGGGTCGCCCGGGCCCGCGATGGGCTTGGCGGGCCTGTGCTGTGGGAGGAGGCAGGAGGGGCGCGTGGCGAGCGGGGATTGGCCTGCGAGGCGCGGGGTGGCGACGTGGCAACGTGGGAGTGGTCGGGGGCGTCTGCCAGCGGCGGTTGGCTTGTGGTGGTGCGACAAGTGGCGGCGGCGAGGTGGCTGTGCACGGAAACTAAGGAGGGAGGTGGAAGAAGACCATTTTTTGACGACGGAAGGGGCTTAAATAGGCAGGGGGTCTAGGGATTAGGGTTTGGAGGGATTTTTGGGTAGTTTCGGACCCCCGGATCAAAATCCGATGGCTTCGGAGCGGAGGGGGTAGATAGGTGGTCTAGGTGGGCTACGGTGGGCTGTGTGGAGAGGCCTTGGACTACGGTAGAGAAGAGAGAGACTCGGAAACGAGTTTTGGAGATCGGAAATGTCCGACGTATATCCGGCAACGGCACCGCTCTATGTTTAACAGTTCGGCTAACAAACGAGCTCCGAATGTGACGAAATTTGACAGGCGGTCTATCTACACTATAATAAGATCGCACGCCAAGTTTCAACCCATTCCGAGAAGATTTTCCAGCCACTTACAAAAGAAGGTTTTGGAGGTACGGCGGCGCGTGCAAGTGTGTGTGGGCACAGAACGGACAACAGAGAGGATGAGGGGTCTCGGTAACTACAGATGGATGCAAGTTTTCAAAACTATGCAGATGAAATGCACATGATGACATGTCAAAGTGCAACACACAAGCAGATGACATGGCAATGACATCAAATAAGAGGAAGACACCTGGCGCATCGGTCACGTGGCGTCACAGTCTATCTTCCTCTTGAAGATCCATTTATTCTCAATGGCTTGCCGATCATCGGGCAAGTCAACCAAAGTGCACACTTTGTTCTCATACACGGATCCCATCTCAGATTTCATGGCCTCAAGCCATTTCCCGGAATTTGGACTCATCATCGCTTCCTCATAATTCATAGGTTCGTCATGGTCTAGTAACATGACATCCAGAACAGGATTGCCGTACCACTCTGGTATGGAACATGCTCTGGTTGAACTACGAGGTTCGTTAGTAACTTGATCTGAAGTTTCATGATCATTATCATTAGCTTCTTCTCTAGTTGATGTACGCATCACGGGAATAGCTTTCTCTGATGATCTACTTTCCAATTCGAGCGAAGGTACAATTACTTCATCAAGTTCTACCTTCCTCCCACTCACTTCTTTCGAGAGAAACTCCTTCCCTAGAAAGGATCCATTCTTAGCAACAAAGATCTTGCCTACGGATATGTGGTAGAAGGTGTGCCCAACAGTTTCTTTTGGGCATCCTATGAAGACGCACTTCTCCGATTTGGGTTTGAGCTTATCAGGCTGAGGCTTTTTCACATAACCATTGTAACCGCAAACTTTAAGAAACGACAGCTTAGGTTTCTTGCCAAACCACAGTTCATACGGTGTCATCTCAACGGATTTAGATGGTGCCCTATTGATACGTCTCCAACGTATCTATAATTTTTTATTGTTCTATGCTATTATTTATGATGTTTTGGATGTTAATGGGCTTTGTCATACACTTTTATATTATTTTTGGGACTAACCTACTAACCCAAAGGGCCAGTTCAGATTGCTGTCTTTTGCCTGTTTCAGGGTTTTGCGGAAAAGGAATATCAAACGGAGTCTAGACGGAATGAAACCTTCGGGAGAGATATTTTTGGAGAAAATCACGCACGGGAGACTTTAGAACCATGGAGTAGGGGCCACGTGGTGCCCACGAGTGTGGGGGCGCCCCCCCTAGGACGCGCCCCCTGCCTCGTGGTTCCCACGTAAGGCCCATGGTGCCCAACTTCCTCTTATATAAGCCTACGTACCCCGAAACCATCAGAGCAATAGAGAAAACCCTAGTTCCACCGCCGTAACCTTCTGTTCCCGTGAGATCCCATCTTGGGGCCTGTTCCGGAGCTCCGCCGGAGGGGGGATCTACCACAGAGTGCTTCTACATCATCATCATCACCTCACCATGAGTTGTGAGTAGTTTACCATAGACATTTGGGTCCATAGCTAGTATCTAGATGGCTTCTTCTCTCTCTTTGGATCTCAATACAAAGTTCTCCTCGGTCTTCGAGGAGATCTATTCGATGTAATCTCCTTTTGCGGTGTGTTTGTCGAGATCCGATGAATTGTGGGTTTATGATCAAGATTATCTATGAGAAATATTTGGTTCTTCTCTGAACTCTTTATGTATGATTATAATATCCTGGCAAGTCTCTTCGAATTACGGGTTTGGTTTGGCCCACCAGATCTATAGTTCTTGCAATGGGAGAAGTGTTTGGCTTTGGGTTCAATCTTGCGGTGTCCTTTCCCAGTGACAGTAGGGGCAGCAAGGCACGTATTGTATTGTTGTCGTCGAGGATAAAAAGATGGGGTTTATATCATATTGCTTGAGTTCATCCCTCTACATCATGTCATCTTGCTTAAGGCATTACTCTGTTCTTATGAACTCAATACACTAGATGCATGCTGGATAGCAGTCGATGTGTGGAGTAACAGTAGTAGATGCAGAATCGTTCCGGTCTACTTGTCTCGGATGTGATGCCTATATATAATGATCATGCCTAGATAGTCTCATAATTATTCATTTTTCAATCAATTGCTTGACAGTAATTTGTTTACCCGCCGTAGAATATCGCTATCATGAGAGAAGCCACTAGAGAACGCTATGGCCCCGGGTCTATCTCAACATATCAATCTACATCTACTTTACTTTTTCCGCTTTTACTTTCTGTTCTTATAATCCAAAAATACCAAAAATATAAACTATCATCTCTATCAGATCTCACTTTCGTAAGTGACCGTAAAGGGATTGACAACCCCTTATCGCGTTGGCTGCGAAGTTCTTATTTGTTTGTGCAGGTGCGAGGGACTCGTGCATGGTCTCCTACTCGATTGATACCTTGGTTCTCAAAAACTGAGGGAAATACTTATGCTACTGTGCTGCATCTCCCTTTCCTCTTCGAGGGAATAGAACGCAAGCTCGAGAAGTAGCAAGAAGAATTTATGGCGCCGTTGCCGGGGAGGCTTACGCAAAAGTCATATACCAAGTACATATCACAAACCCTTATCCTTCACATTACATTTTTTGCCTCTCATTTTCCGCTCCTCCAATTCACCCTTGCCGTTTTATTTGCCCGTCTTTTGCCATGTGTTTATCGTTCACTTGCTTATTGTTTGCTTGTGTGTGTTGGATTGCTTGCTTGTCACTATGGCTCAGAACAATACCAAATTGTGTGACTTCTCCAATACCAACAATAATAATTTTATCAGCACTCCAATTGCTCCTATTACCGATGCTGAATCCTGTGAGATCAATGCTGCTTTGTTGAATCCTGTCATCGAAGATCAATTTTCCGGCCTTCCTAGTGAAGATGCCGCTACCCATCTAAACAACTTTGTTGATTTGTGTGATATGCAAAAGAAAAGGGATACGGATAACGATATTGTTAAATTTAAGTTATTCCCGTTTTCACTTAGAGATCTTTGCCTAGAAATAGTATTGATTCGTGGAATAAGCGCAAAGATGCTTTTATCTCTAAGTACTCTCCTCCTGCTAAGATCATCTCTCTGAGAAACGATATTATGAATTTTAAGCAACTAGATCATGAGCATGTTGCACAAGCTTGGGAGAGAATGAAATTAACGATACGTAACTGCCCTACACATGGTTTGAACTTGTGGATGATTATTCAAAACTTTTATGCAGGAGGCACTTTAATGGAAACTACCTTAGGAGAAGCTACCAAACTCCTAGATAATATTATGGTTAATTATTCTCAATGGCACACCGAAAGATCTACTAGTAAAAAAGTGCATGCTATTGAAGAAATTAGTGTTTTGAGTGGAAAGATGGATGAACTTATGAAATTATTTGCTTCTAAGAGTGCTTCTTCTGATCCTAATGATATGCCTTTCTCCACTTTGATTGAGAATAACAATGAATCTTTGGATGAGAATTTTGTTGGTAGGAATAATTTTGGTAACAATGCTTATAGAGGGAACTTCAATCCTAAGCCTTTTCCAAGTAATTCCTCTAATAATTATGGTAATTCCTACAACAACTCTTAAGGAAAGATGCCTTCTGAATTTGAAACTAGTGTTAAGGAGTTTATGATTTCGCACAAGAATTTTAATGCTTTGCTTGAAGAAAAATTGCTTAAGATTGATGAATTGACTAGAAGTGTGGATAGAATTACTCTTGATGTTGATTCTTTGAAACTTAGATCTATCCCACCTAAGCATGATATCAATGAGTCTCTCAAAGCCATGAGAATTTCCGTTGATGAATGCACATAAAGAACCTCTAGGATGCGTGCTAAAAGAGAGAATTATATAAAAGCGTGTTCTTCTAGCTATCATGAAAATAAAAATGAAGATATGAAAGTTATTGATGTGTCTCCTATTAGATCCTTGCTTTCTAGCATAAATCTTGATGAAGATAGGATTGGAGATGATTCTACTTTAAGGTGTCCCAATGATTCGGAGTTTTTAGATCTTGATGCTAAAATTGTTAAAAGTGGGAGTGAAGGGATTAAAACTTTGCATAGTGATGAACCCACTACTTTGGATTTCAAGGGATTCAATTATGATAATTGTTCTTTGATTGATTGTATTTCCTTGTTGCAATCCATACTAAACTCTCCGCATGCTTATAGTCAAAATAAAGCTTTCACCAAACACATAGTTGATGCTTTGATGCAATCTTACGAAGAAAAACTTGAGTTAGAAGTTTCTATCCCTAGAAAGCTTTATGATGAGTGGGAACCTATTATCAAAATAAAAATTAAATATCATGAATGCTATGCTTTGTGTGCAAGTGTCTCCACTATCCCAAAAACTTTGTGTGATTAGCAAGGGTTCCATGAGCTTGATGATTGTTCTTTAAATTTGCATCTTGCGGATTCCACTAATAAGAAACCTATGCATGGATTAATGATGTTCTTATTGTTGCCAATAGGAATTATGTGCCCGTAGATTTCATTGTTCTTGATATAGATTGCAATCCTTCATGTCATATTATTCTTAGTAGACCTTTCCTTAGAACGATTGATGCAATTATTGATATGAAGGAAGGAAATATTAGGTTCCAATTTCCGTTAAGGAAAGGCATTGAACACTTTCCTAGACAGAAAATCAAATTACCATATGAATCTATTATGAGAGCCACTTATGGATTGCCTTCCAAAGATGGCAATACCTAGATCTATCATGTATTGTGCCTAGCTAGGGGCGTAAAACGATAGCGCTCGTTGGGAGCCAACCCAATTTTATATTTTTTGTTTTTGCTTCTGTTAGGGAATAAATATTGCATCTAGCTTCTGTTTAGATGTGGTTTTGTGTTTTGTTTAGTGTTTGTGCCAAGTAGAACCTTTGGGAAGACTTGTGTGAAGTTTATGTCATCTTGGTGCGAAAAACAGAATCGTTAGCGCTTGCTAGAATGGTCATCAGATTTTACTGGAGCGTGATATTTAGTTGATTCGTTTTGCAGATGATTAATAGATAAATTCCTCACTTTTACCAGATTAGTTTGAATTTTTTGGAGTTATAGAAGTATGTGAAACCTGCAGATTACTACAGACTGTTCTGTTTTTGACAGATTCTGCTTTTCGTGTGTTGTTTGCTTATTTCAATACATCTATGAGTAATATTGGGAGGTATGAACCATAGAGAAGTTGGAATACAGTAGGCTTAACACCAATATAAACAAAGAATGAATTCATTGCAGTAACTTTGAGTAGTGGTTTGCTTTATTATACTAACGGAGCTCAAGAGATTTTTGTCTAAGTTTTGTGTTGTGAAGTTTTCAAGTTTTGAGTATTGCTTTGATGGACTATGGAACAAAGAATGGCAAGAGCCTAAGCTTGGGGATGCCCATGGCACCCCAAGGTAAAATTCAAGGACTACCAAAATCCTAAGCTTGGGGATGCCCGGGAAGGCATCCCCTCTTTCGTCTTCATCCATCGGTAACTATACTCGGAGCTATATATTTATTCACCACATGATATATGTTTTGCTTGGAGCGTCTTGTATAATTTGAGTCTTTGCTTGTTAGTTTTCCACAATTATCCTTGATGGACACACCTATTTGAGAGAGTTAAATATGGCCTAGGAATTATTAGAACACTCTATGTGCTTCACTTATATCTTTTGAGTTGAATAGTTTTTGCTCTAGTGCTTCACTTATATGTTTTAGAGCACGGTGGTGATAATATTTGGAAGAAATTGTTGAACTCTCATGCTTCACTTATTTCTATTTTAGAGTCTATTAAAACATCATGGTAATGTGTTTAGTCTATAAGACTAGTCTCCACATGATAGACATCCAATATCAATGTAGTAAAAACTTTCACACTAAGTGCATTGAATATGATGAGAAGTTGGAGGCTTGATAAATGTTTTGAGATATGAGGATAGTGATATTAGAGTCATGCTAGTGGAGTTATTATGAAATTTAGAAATACTTGTGTTAAGGTTAGTGATTCCCTTAGCATGCACGTATGGTGAACCGCTATGTGACGAAGTTAGAGCATGAGGTATTTGTTAAGTGTCAACCTTTGTGTGGAGGTCGGGGGCGCGCGATGGTTAACTCCTACCAACCTCACCCCTAGGAGCATGCGTTGATTGCTTTGTTTTGATGACTCGTAGATTTTTGCAATAAGTATATGAGTTCTTATGACTAATGTTGAGCCCATGGATTATGCGCACTCTCACCCTTCCACCATTGCTAAGCCTCTCTTGTACCGCGCAACTTTAGCCGGTACCATACACACACTATATATCCATCCTCAAAACAGCCACCATA
The DNA here is from genome assembly GCA_902687465.1 of Secale cereale. Classification (NCBI taxonomy): domain Eukaryota; kingdom Viridiplantae; phylum Streptophyta; class Magnoliopsida; order Poales; family Poaceae; genus Secale; species Secale cereale. The sequence continues at coordinate 302,720,853 of LR738711.1, forward strand.
TTATTCCTCAAAACAGCCACCATACGCACCTATCATGGCATTTCCATAGCCATTCCGAGATATATTGCCATGCAACTTTCCACCGTTCCGTTCATATGACACACATCATATTGTCATACTGCCATGCATGATCATTTAGTTGACATCGTATTTGTGGCAAAGCCACCATGCATAATTTTTCATACATGTCTCTCTTGATTCATTGCACATCCCGGTACACCACCGGAGGCATTCATACAGAGTCATATTTGTTCTAGTATCGAGTTGTAATATCGAGTTGTAATTCAATGAAAGTGTGATGATCATCATTATTACAGCATTATCCCATGTGAGGAAAGGTTAAATAATAAAGCCCCTCCAGAAAAAAAAGAAAGGCCAAAGAAAAAAAAAAGGCCCAAAAAAAAAAAAAGGGACAATTGCTACTATCTTTTTCCACACTTGTGCTTCAAAGTAGCACCATGTTCTTCATGATAGAGAGTCTCATACTTAGTCACGTTCATATACTAGTGGGAATTTTCATTATAGAACTTGGCTTGGATATTCCAATGATGGGCTTCCTCAAATGCCCTAGGTCTTCGTGAGGAAGAAAGTTGGATGCACACCCACTAGTTTCTTTCGTTGAGCTTTCATACATATTTAGCTCTAGTGCATCCGTTGCATGGCAATCCCTACTCACTCACATTGATATCTATTGATGGGCATCTCCATAGCCCATTGATACGCCTAGTCGATGTGAGACTATCTCCCTCCTTTTTGTCTTCTCCACAACCACCTCTCTATTGCACCCATAGTGTTATGTCCATGGCTCACACTCATGTATTGCGTGAAAGTCGAAAGGTTTAGAAGAAGAGAGTATGAAAACAAGTGCTTGGCTGAAACCGGGGTTGTGCATGATATGAATATTTTGTGTGATGAAGAGGGAGCATAGCCAGACTATATGATTTGGTAGGGATAACTTTCTTTAGCCATAGTATTTTGAGAAGACATGATTGCTTTGTTAGTATGCTTGAAGTATTATTATTTCTTATGTCAATATAGACTTTTGTCTTGAATCTTTCAGATCTGAACATTCATGCCACAATTAAGAGAATTACATTGAAAAACTATGTTGGTTAGCATTCCACATCAAAAAAATCTATTTTTATCATTTACCTAGTCGAGGACGAGCAGGAATTAAGCTTGGGGATGCTTGATACGTCTCCAACGTATATATAATTTTTTATTGTTCCATCCTATTATTTATGATGTTCTGGAAGTTTAATGGGCATTGTCATACACTTTTATATTATTTTTGGGACTAACCTACTAACCGAAAGGCCCAGTCTAGATTGCTGTTTTTTGCCTGTTTCAGGGTTTTGCAGAAAAGGAATATCAAACGGAGTCCCAACGGAATGAAACCTTCGGGAGAGATATTTTTGGAGAAAATCACGCATGGGAGACTTGAGAACCACGGAGTAGGGGCCACGTGCTGCCCACGAGGGTGGGGGCGCCCCCCTAGGGCGCGCCCCCTACCTCGTGGGTCCCACGTAAGGCCCCCGGTGCCCTCCTTGATCCTATATAAGCCTACTTACCCCGAAACCATCCGAGCAACAGATAAAACCCTAGTTCCACCGCCGTAACCTTTTGTTCCCATGAGATCCTATCTTGGGGGCTGTTCCGGAGCTCCGCCGGAGGGGGGATCTACCACGGAGTGCTTCTACATCATCATCATCGCCTCACCATGAGTTGTGAGTAGTTTACCACAGACCTTCGGGTCCATAGCTAGTATCTAGATGGCTCCTTCTCTTTCTTTGGATCTCAATACAAAGTTCTCCTCAGTCTTCAAGGAGATCTATTCGATGTAATCTCCTTTTGCGGTGTGTTTGTCGAGATCCGATGAATTGTGGGTTTATGATCAAGATTATCTATGAGAAATATTTGGTTCTTCTTTGAACTCTTAATGTATGATTATAATATCCTTGCAAGTCTCTTCGAATTATTGGTTTGGTTTGGCCTACTAGATCTATAGTTCTTGCAATGGGAGAAGTGCTTGGCTTTGGGTTCAATCTTGTGGTGTCCTTTCCCAGTGACAGTAGGGGCAGCAAGGCACGTATTGTATTGTTTCCATCGAGGATAAAAATATGGGGTTTATATCATATTGCTTGAGTTTATCCCTCTACGTCATGTCATCTTGCTTAAGGCGTTACTCTGTTCTTATGAACTCAATACACTAGATGCATGCTGGATAGCGATCGATGTGTGGAGTAATGTAGTAGATGCAGAATCGTTTTGGTCTACTTGTCTCGGACGTGATGCATATATATAATGATCATGCCTAGATTATCTCATAATTATTCGCTTTTCAATCAATTGCTCGACAGTAATGTGTTTACCCTCCGTAGAATATCGCTATCATGAGAGAAGCCACTAGAGAACACTATGGCCTCGGGTCTATTCTCAACATATCAATCTACATCTACTTTACTTTTTCCGCTTTTACTTTCTGTTCTTATAATAAAAAAATACCAAAAATATAAATATCATCTCTATCATATCTCACTTTCGTAAGTGACCGTAAAGGGATTGACAACCCCTTATCGCGTTGGTTGCGAAATTCTTATTTGTTTGTGCAGGTGCGAGGGACTCGCGCGTGGTCTCCTACTGTATTGATACCTTGGTTCTCAAAAACTGAGGGAAATACTTACGCTACTGTGCTGCATCTCCCTTTCCTCTTCGGGGGAATACAACGCAAGCTCGAGAAGTAGCACCTATTTAACGTGAATGTAGCTATCTCTAATGCATAACCCCAAAATGATAGTGGTAAATCGGTAAGAGACATCATAAATCGCACAATATCTAATAAAGTACGGTTACGACGTTCGCACACACCATTACGCTGTGGTGTTCCAGGTGGCGTGAGTTGTGAAACTATTTCACATTGTTTCAAATGAAGACCAAACTCGTAACTCAAACATTCGCCTCCGCGATCAGATCGTAGAAACTTTATTTTCTTGTTATGATGATTCTCTACTTCACTGTGAAATTCTTTGAACTTTTCAAAAGTTTCAGACTTATGTTTCATTAAGTAGATATACCCATATCTGCTTAAATCGTCTGTGAAGGTCGGAAAATAACGATACCCGCCACGAGCCACAACACTACTCGGACCGCATACATCGGTATGTATTATTTCCAATAAGTCAGTGGCTCACTCCATTGCTCTGGAGAACAGAGTTTTAGTCATCTTACCCATGGTTTGCAATCATCAAATGCTTCATAATCAAGTGATTCTAAAAGTCCATCAGCATGGAGTTTCTACATGCGTTTTACACCAATATGACCTAAACGGCAGTGCCACAAGCATGTTGCACTATCATTATCAACTCTGCATCTTTTATGAATATGTGTATTACTACGATCGAGATTCAATAAACCATTCACCTTGGGTGTATGACCATAGAACGTTTTATTCATGTAAACAGAATAACAATTATTCTCTGACTTAATGAATAATTGCATTGCAATAAACACGATCCAATCTTCTTCATGATCAATGCAAACACCAAATAACATTTATTTAGGTTTAACACTAAGTCCAAAAGTACAGGGAGTGTGCGATGATGATCATATCAATATTGGAACTACTCCCAACACACATTGTCACCTCACCCTCAACTAGTCTCCGTTTATTCTGCAACTCCTTTTCGAGTTACTGATATTAGCAACCGAACAGGTATCAAATACCCAGGGGCTACTATGAACACTAGTGAGGCATACATCAATAACATGTATATCAAATATACCTTTGTTCACTTTCCATCCTTCTTATCCGCCAGATATTTGGGGGTAGTTCCTCTTTCAGTGACCATTTCCTTTGCCGTAGAAGCACTTAGTTTCAGCCTTGGGTCTAGCTTTGGGTTTCTTCTTGGGAGTCACAAATTTCGTGCCATTATTTTGAAGTTCTATTTCTTTTCCTTTGCCCTTTTTCTTCAAACTAGTGGTCTTGTTAACCATCAATAATTGATGCTCTTTCTTGATTTCTAACTTCGTTGATATTAGCATCACGAAGAGCTCGGGAATTGTTTTCGTCATCCCTTGCATATTATATGTCATCACGAAGTTCAAGTAACTTGGTGATAGTGACTAGAGAACTCTGTCAATCACTGTGTTATCTGGAAGAATAACTCCCAGATGATTCAAGCTATTGTAGTACTCAGTCATTCTGAGCACATGCTCACTGGTTGAGCTATACTCCTCCATCTTGTAGGCAAAGTACTTGTCAGAGGTCTCATACCTCTCGACACGGGCATGAGTCTGAAATACTAATTTCAACTCTTGGAACATCTCATATGCTCTGTGGCGTTCAAAACATTTTTGAAGTCCCGGTTCTAAGCCGTAAAGCATGGCACACTAAACTATCAAGTAGTCATCATACCGATCTTGTCAAATGTTCGTAACGTCTGCATCTGCTCCTGCAATAGCTCTATCACCTAGTGGTGCATCAAGGACATAATTATTCTGTGCAGCAATGAGGATAATCCTCAGATCACGGACCCAGTCCGCATCATTGCAACTATCATCTTTCAATTTTTCTCTAGCAACATATCAAAAATATATAGGAGCTATATCGCAAGCTATTGATCTAGGACATAGATATGCAAATACTATCAGGACTAAGTTCATGATAAATTAAAGTTCTATTTATCAAATTACTTAAGAACTCCCACTTAGATAGACATCCCTCAAGTTATCTAAATGATCACGTGATCCAAATTAACTAAACCATGTCCGATCATCACGTGAGATGGAGTAGTTTTGAATGGTGAACATCTTATGTTGATCATATCCACTAGATGATTCACGCTCGACCTTTCGGTCTCTAGGGTTCAGAGGCCATGTTTGTACATGCTAGGCTCATCAAATTTAACCTCAGTATTCTGCATGTGCAAAACTGTCTTACAATCGTTATATGTGATCGTAGAGCTTATCACACCCGATCATCACGTGGTGTCTCGGCAGGACGAACTGTCGCAACGGTGCATAATCAGGGAGAATACTTGTACCTTGATTTTTTTAAGGGGTCATCTTATAATGCTACCGTCGTTCTAAGCAAAATAAGATGTATAAAAAGATAAACATCACATGTGATCAAAATATGTGACATGATATGGCCATCATCATCTTGTGCTTTTGATCTCCATCTCCAAAGCATCATCATGATCTCCATCATCACCGGCTTGACACCATGATCTTCATCGTAGTGTCGTGGTCGTCTCGCCAACTATTACTTCTACTACTATCGCTAACTCATAGAGATAAAGTAAAGCAATTGCATGGCATTTACAATTCATACAATAAATAGACAACCATAAGGCTCGTGCTGGTTGCCGATAATTTACAAAATATGATCATCTCATACAATAACGTATAACTCATCCCGCCTTGACCATATCACATCACAACATGCCCTGCAAAAACAAGTTAGACGTCCTCTACTTTGTTGTTGCAAGTTTTACGTGGCTGCTACGGGCTTCTAGCAAGAGTGTTCTTACCTACGCATCAAAACCACAACGATTTTTCAACAAGTGTGCTGTTTTAACCTTCAACAAGGACCGGCCCTAGTCAAACTCGATTCAACTAAAGTTGAAGAAACAGACATCCGCCAACCACCTTTGTGCAAAGCACGTCGGTATAACCAGTCTCATGAATGTGGTCATGTAATGTCGATCCGTGCCGCTTCATCCAACAATACCGCCGAATCAAAGTAAGTCGTTGGTCGTAAGCAGTATGACAATTATCGCCCACAACTCTTTGTGTTCTACTTGTGCATATCATCTACGCATAGACCTGGCTCATGATGCCATTGTTGGGGAACGTAGCATGCTATTTCAAAAAAAATCCTACGGTCAAGTGAGATCTATCTAGGAGATGCATAGCAACGAGACGAGAAGAGTGTGTATACATACTCTCGTAGACCAAAATAGGAAGCGTTAGATTAACGCGGTTGATGTAGTCGAACGTCTTCGCGGTTCAACCGATCAAGCACCGAACATACACACCTCCAAGTTCTGCACACGTTCAGCTCGATGACGTCCCACAAACTCTTGATCCAGCAGAGTGTCGAGGGAGAGTTTCATCAGCACGACGGCATGGTAACGGTGATGGTGAAGTGATCCGCGCAAGGATTCCCCTAAGCACTATGACAATATGACCGGAGGACCAAACTATGGAGGGGGGCACCGCACATGGCTAGGAACAATTGATCTTTGTTCTAGGGGTGCCCTACCCATGTATATAAAGGAGGGAGAGGGAGGGAGGCAGCCTAGGGCGCGCCCAAGTAGGAGGAATCCTACTTGGGCCCCTAGTCCAATTCGACCCCCTTACCATATTTGGACAAGGGGGAAAGGAAGGAGGGGAAGGAAGTAGGAGACCTACTTCATACTTTCCTCCTCCTCTCCTTTTCCTTTTTCCCCACATGGCTGGCCCTATAGGGGCGGACCAGCCCCTTGTGGGATGGTGTGTTCCCTTACTTGGCCCATTAAGCCCATATCTTTGCCGGGGGGTGCCCGAAACCCCTTCTGGTGGCCCGGTATCACCCGAAACACTTCCGGTGTCCAAATACCATCGTCCTATATATGAATCTTTACCGCTCGACCATTTCGAGACTCCTCGTCATGTCCGTGATCTCATCCGGGACTCCAAACAACATTCAGTCACCAAATCACATAACTCATATAATACAAATCATCATCGAACTTTAAGTGCGCAGACCCTACGGGTTTGAGAACTATGTAGACATGATAGAGACACCTCTCTGGTCAATAACCAATAGCGAAACCTGGATGCTCATATTGGCTCCTACATATTCTATGAAGATCTTTATCGGTCGAACCGTTATGACAACATACGTTATTCCCTTTGTCATCGGTATGTTACTTGCCCGAGATTCGATCGTCGGTATCTTCATACCTAGTTAAATCTCATTACCGGAAAGTCTCTTTACTCGTTATGTAATGCATCATCCCGCAACTAACTCATTAGTCACATTGCTTTCAAGGCTTCTTATGATGTGCTTTACCGAGAGGGCCCAGAGATACCTCTTCGATACTCGGAGTGACAAATCCTAATCTCGATCGGTGCCAACCCAAAAAACACCTTCGGAGATACCTGTAGAGCATCTTTATAATCACCCAGTTACATTGTGACGTTTGATAGCACACAAGGCATTCCTTCGGTATCCAGGAGTTGCATAATCTCATAGTCGAAGGAATATGTATTTGACATGAAGAAAGTAGTAGCAATAAAACTGAACGATCATTATGCTAAGCTAACGGATGGGTCTTGTCCATCACATCATTCTCCTAATGATGTGATTATGTTCATCAATTGACAACACATGTCTATGGTTAGGAAACTTAACCATCTTTGATTAACGAGCTAGTCTAGTAGAGGCTGGATAGGGACACAATATTTTGTCTATGTATCCACACATGTATCAAGTTTCCGTTTAATACAGTTCTAGCATGAATAATAAACATTTATCATGATATAAGGAAATATAAAATAACAACTTTATTAGTGCCTCTAGAGAATATTTCCTTCATTATTTCTCTCAAATTAATTTAAGTGAAGCAAGAGAGAATTTCTTCAAAAATACTAAACCACACCGTGCTTAAAAAGATATAAGTGAAGCACTAGGGCAATGGCGCCAGAAAAGAGCTTCGTTGACGAGATGTGAATGCCACTTACTTAGCCTCCCTGGCAACTATTTGGGGTCTCTATTTTATTTAAAAACTCTTTATTCTAAGTATTTTATTAAGACAGCAAGCAAAAAATGACATTTCAAAAATAGCACATCTCATGTGAAGAAGCAAAAACTTAGGATCAACCGATACTAACCGATAATTGTTGATGAAGAAAGGTGGGATGCCTATCGGGGCATCCCCAAGCTTAGATGCTTGAGACTTCTTGAAATATTATCTTGGGGTGCCTTGGGCATACCCAAGCTTGAGCTTTTGTGTCTCCTTAATTCTTCTCATATCACGGTTTTCTTAAATCTCAAAAGCTTCATCCACACAAAACTCAACAAGAACTCGTAAGATAAGTTAGTATAAATTAATGCAAAACCTTATCATCATATACTTTAGAAAATCACAATAATTATTATTTAACATTGCATACTAAATGCCTCTGCATATTTATTACTCCTATCCTCAAATTGAATATTTAAACACGCAAAAATATGCAAACAATGCAAACATAACAACAACTTGCCAAAACAGTACAGTCTGTAAAGAATGCAAGAGGATCCATACTTCCCTAGAAAAAAATTCTGAAATTTTAGCATGATGTAGGAAATTTATCATAGCTTGCTGAAAGTTTCAATATTTTATCACATTCTTACTTTTCTCGGGAATATATGCAACAGCGACAAACTTTCTGTTTTCAAACAGCAACATGTAGATGTGCAAAATAAGCATGGTAAAGGCTATCCTTGACACTTTTATTGAAATAAAAGATACAAAACATTACTCTAAATACCAGCAAGCAAATTATAGCAAAAGAAAATGACGATCCAAGCAAAACTCATATCATGTGACGAATAAAAATATAGCTTCAAGTGAGGTTACCGATAATGTTGGAGACGAAAGGGGGGATGCCTTGCAGGGCATCCCCAAGCTTAGTTGGTTGGGTATTCCTTGAATGTTTCCTTGTGGTACCTTGGGCATCCCCAAGCTTAGGGCTTGCCACTCCTTATTCTCCTCATATCGACATCTCACCCAAAACTTGAAAACTTCAATCACACAAAACTTAACCAAACTTCGTGAGATGGGTTAGTATGACAAAACAAATCATTTACTTTGGGTACTATCAAAGGCAAGATTCATAATTTTTCTCACACAATGCCTACTGTAGAATATCATTTCTACAATTTATATTGATCAATATAAGGCATAGAAACTAGAAAACAAGCAAACTATGCATTGAGAACAGAATCTGTCAAAAACAGGACAGTCTGTAATGATATGAACATTCACCATACTTATGCAAACCTAGAAGTTATGAAAAAATAGGAACACGTGAAACCTTTATATATTAACCTTCTGGGAAAAAAATCAACTCCAAAATACTCTTTTGTTAAACAATGAGAATTTTTTCATGAGCGCAAAAGTTTCTGTTTTTCAGCAAGATCAAATCTACTATCACCCAACATGATCCTAAGGCTTTGCTTGGCACTTTATTGAAACAAAATCTGTAAAGCATGATTACTACAGTAGCATAATCATGTGAACACACAAAAACAATAGGTATAAGTGTTGGGTTGTCTTCCAACAAGCGCTTTTCTTTAATGCCTTTTAGCTAGGCATGATGATTTCAATGATGCTCACATAAAAATATATATTGAAACATGCAAGAGAGGATCATGAATCACATGGCAAGACCATTTATGTCTAACCCTCTTCCTATGCATAGGTATTTTGCGAGCAAACAAATTATGGCAGCAAGAATCAACTAGCATAGGAAGGCAAAACAAGCAAAACTTCAAGATTTTCAACACATAGAGAGGAAACTTGATATTATTGCAATACCCACAAGCATATGTTCCTCTCTCATAGTAATTTTTAGTAGCATCATGAATGAATTCAACAATATAGCCATCACATAAATCTTTCTTTTCATGATGCAAAAGCATAAGAAATTTTCTACTCTCCACATAAGCTATTTTATTCTCATGAATAATAGTGGGAGCAAACTCAACAAAATAACTATCATGAGATTGAAAATTAAAATCTTAATGACAAGTTTCATGGTTATCATTATTCAATATAGCATACATGTCATCACCATAATCATCATAGATAGAAACTTTGTTATCATAGTCAATTGAAACATCCTCCAAAGTAGTGGATTCATCACTAAATAAAGTCACGACCTCTCCAAATCCACTTTCATCGATATCATCATCATAAATAGGAGGTATGCAATCATCATAATAAATTTTCTCATCAAAACTTGGGGGACTAAAAATATCATATTCATCAAATATAGCATCCTCAAGCTTATGGCTTTGCATATCATTAGCATCATGGATATTCAAAGAATTCATACTAACAACATTGCACCCATGCTCATCATTCGAAGATTTTGTGCCAAACATTTTATGGACTTCTTCTTCTAACAATTGAGCACATTTTCTGATCCATCATTTTCAATAAAGATATTATAAAGATGATCAATAATATGATGCAACCACAATTCCATTTTTTGTAGTTTTCTTTTTACAAAACCAAACTAGTGATAAAACAAGAAACTAAAAGATTCGTTTACAAGATCTAAAGATATACCTTCAAGCACTCACCTCACCGACAACGACGCCAGAAAAGAGCTTGATGTCTACTACACAACTTGTTCTTGTAGACTCGTGATGGGCCTCTAAGCGCAGAGTTTTGTAGGAAAGTAGCAAATTTCCCTCAAGTGGATGACCTAAGGTTTATCAATCCGCGGGAGGTGTAGGATGAAGATGGTCTCTCTCAAACAACACTGCACCAACCAATAAAAAGTCTCTTGTGTCCCCAACACACCCAATACAATGGCAAATTGTATAGGTGCACTAGTTCGATGAAGAGATGGTGATACAAGTGTAATAGGGATAGTAGACATGAGTTTTTGTAGTGCGAACAATAAAAAACCGCAAGGCAGCAAGTAACAAAAGTGAGCACAAACAGTATTACAATGCTTGACAATGAGGCCTAGGGTCCGTACTCTCGCTAGTGCAATCTCTCAACGATGCTAACATAGCAGGATCATATGATTATCCCTCAAGTGCAATAAAGAATCACTCCCGAGTTCCTATTAGCGGAGAACAAAAGATAGAAATTGTTTGTAGGGTACGAAACCACCTCAAAGCTATTCTTTCCGATCAATTCGTACTAGAATAACACAAAGCTATTCCTACAAATCAATTAAACCAAGAGTTCGTACTAAAATAACACCATATGACACACATCAACCAAATCTAATGTCACCTAGATATTCAAATGTCACCACAAATAGCCATGAGTTGATTCTACGATATGCATCAAACAACTTCGTGATCATAATATTCAATCCACACAAAGAACCACGAGGAGACCCCAAAGTATCTATCGGAGAAAAGATACCAAAAACATGCATCAACCCCTATGCATAGATTACCCCAATGTCACCGCAGGAATCCGCAAGTTGAGTGCCTAACATATATCAAGTGAATCAATATGTTACCCCATTGTCACCTCAAGTATTCATACCACAAGACATACATCATGTGTTCTAAAATATGAACATTCAATCTGACATGACAAAACTTCAAAGGGTAAAGATTCAATTTATCACAACAAGAGTAGAGAGGGGGGTGTCAGTGTACAAAGTAGGGGCGCTCTTTTGTACCCCTTACTTGTGCACGGGCAGTCAGAGCCACGCCTGTGGCCACACATAACAAAGACAGAGGAGGGAAGCCGGAGCCCAAGACTACCAGAGCAGCGCCAAGACGGTGGCACAAGAAGGCCAACCAGCAAGATAGGCTTCCCCCGATAAGACCCTTGCCAAGGCGGCCTGCACGACCCCGGCAAGAACTGTTGTTGGGGCAACTCATCCAACGCTTCCGTTGCCACCACCCTTGAGCCTAGGAGCTCCGACACCATCAATAGCGTTGGAAGCAAGGCTCGGGAAACGCCTACGTGCTGGCATGCAGATCTTTGTAAAGACAAGGGTCTATGAATCCTAAGATGAGAACCAGAAGACAAGGCAATCGCAAGGCTCCTTGCCGAGGGTGCCCACGAGGCCCCGACAAGGCTCCTTGCCGAAGACACCCCTGAAGCCCCGGCAAGCCTCTTGACGTGGACGCTCACAGAGGCGCCATCAAGACCCTTGCGCGGAACAGACGCAAGACCGCGGCAAGCCCATGCCGCCCCATCGTCGCCCCAGCTCGGCGGCCGACCCACTAGCCCAGGCAAGTACCCACGTGGCAGTACGTGGCTACTGATCTAGCTAGTCAAGCACTTGTGTGGTGGCATGCAAATCTTCGTGAAGACCCTACCACCGCGCCATCTCAGCTGCCTGCCTGTCGGCCTGGACGCACGTCGCAACCAGACGGTGCAGCAGCGGATGGGACGGGCCTCGTTCCCGTCCCTGATAAAGCAAGTGGACACCTAAGTAGCGCATTTAATGCGGCTTGTCCCGTAATAGCATGAGATAAGCTTGTACACTTTATACCTTTCCACCTCCTGTGTGCCATTGTGGCGGCCCCTTTTTACTATAAAAGGAGGCCTGAGGCATACTGGAGGAGGATTCGGATCTTTTGGACTAGGCATGCACCGTAGCTAGTTCAAGAACTCAAGAACACTCAAATACACACCAAAGCAGGACTAGGGTATTACGCATTCTCGCGGCCCGTACCTGGGTAGACAATCCTTGTACTGACTCTAAGACCCGCTCTTTGCACAACTCTGCGCTCGTCAACCGTAAAAGGGATTCAAGTGATCCCATAGGTGTCGTTTCCCCGACATCTTTTGCACGCCAGGTAGGGGCAGCAGTTGTGAAAATCCGGTCTAGCAGTTAATTTAGCAGGTCTTCATCACCATGGCACCCAAGATGAAGATGATGACGGCGATCGGGTCATCTGGATCCGAATGGCCCGTGCCGGTGCGAGCTGGTGACGAGGTGGTCGCGGATGGAAGCCGAGGCGCGACCCGCGAACACCCACATCGCTCCAGCAGCCGAAGCCTGGTGAGCGGCATCGTTTATGCACGAGACACCGAGCCGCATGCAACCAAGTCCAAAGGCGGAGCCGGCCCCCCCGTAGGCGGCGCGGGGCCCTCCAAGAGCGGTTTCGTACGACGTACGAGCGGTGCGGCAACTTCCAAGACGCCCACGGCGGCGACTACAACGTGCTCCTCCCAGGTCGTGCGTGATGAGCAGCGTAGCCACACTGATGACCCCAGGCGCCGCCGCGGAAAGAGCCATGTGCATCAGTCGCGGGATGTAGATGATCAACATGCTCGCCGAGGCGCTGGCGAAAACGGCGTACAGCTGCAAGGCCGTGATAGAGCTCCTTCTAACATGGTTAGAAGTCGGAGCGCGTCACGGTCCACGCAGCTTTCGCCACCGCCCACATCGACGGAGGCCTTAGTGCACGCGCAGTTGCTCCTCGACTTCCCTGCTGCTGTGGAGAAGCTCGACGAGTGGAGAGCCACCATCCGGAGCTTCGTCGCCGTCGCCAAAAAAGACGAGCCTCGGCTAGCGGGGCCCTCGGGCCGAAGCTCTGTCGAGCCACCGCATGCCAGTGGTAGAAGGACCGGAGGCGCCGCAACCACGATGCGTTCTCCTTCTTCTCGCCAGTTACCGCGAGCACCGACCCGTCGGGACGATGCTTGTGATAACATATCCATAGCGTCGTCCGACCCGCGGACCCACCGCAATCAGCGCCAAGTTCTTCGGGAGCGTGCCCATGAAGACGCTCGAACTATTATCGAGCGTCGGCATGAGGTGCGCTATCTTTTAGATAGGCGGGTAGGGCCCACTACAGAACACCCAGCACCGGGAGGCTCTCGAGGCTTACCTCATGAGGTAGGATGTTTAGCCTTTACCCGTGAGCTTCGGCGGTTCCAATGGCCCACTCACCGCACATTCAAGCCTGACGTCGGCGAGAAGTACAATGGCAAGACTCACCCGTCAGAGTTCCTCAGCATCTACACCATCATGATGCAGGCCGCCGGAGCACGTGACGACAAGGTGCTCGCCAATTACTTCCCGTTGGCGCTTAAACCCAACGTCATGTCATGGTTGATGCACTTTCTAGTAGATTATATTTCTTCCTGGTCGGATCTATGCCATGAGTTTGTTGGCGCATTTACGGGAGGCCACCAGGCTCATGGCCAGGCAAACGATTTGCATGTCATCCCCCACAAAGAAGGTGAAAACCTGCGCAAGTACATACAGAGATTCAGCTGAGTGCAATACAACATCCTAGATGTTCATCCTGCCGCCGTCATCAGCGCATTACATCAGAATGTGTGTAAGCGCAAGATGCGCGAAGAGCTGGCGATGAATAAGGTTAAGGATGTGGCTGAACTCCACGTTCTGGCCGACAGATGCGCTCGGGCCGAAGAGAGAAGGAAGTACCCCGGCGAAGACGCAGGTGTGGAAACTGATTCCTCAGACAAAGACGTCGTCGCCCCGGCGAAGAAGGGCCGACGCCACAACAGGAAACACAAGGGCATGGCCGTGCTTGCCGTCGAGGGACCCGACGACGCTGGCGCTGCCAAGAAAACCAAGGCAGACGACCCCAGCAAGGAACTTGGCGAGTGTGTCGCCTGACGTGCCTTGGCGGCTGCCGACAAGCCAGGAAGCTTCGACAAGCAATACTGCAAGATCACCGCACCAAGGGCCATGACCTCCAGAACTGCCGGCAACTCGAGCAGCTCACAGAGAAGTAGAAAGCCGAATATAAAAGGAGGGAGAAGGAGAAGGGATAGGATGGTGTTGAGGGATCCGGCAAGAAACGTGGCAGCCAGCCTGGCCACCACAGCAAAGATAACCAACAAGAAAGGCCCGCCCGAGGCCGCGACAAGAAGCGAGAAGTTGATGATCAGACGACGAGTCGAGCGAGTAAGAGTTCCAGAAAGCTACGGAGGCCATGTGCGTCGACGGTGGTGCCTCCCTCACTACTAGGAAAACGGCTATAGCTAATATGGACATTAATGGCGCACCATGTATCTGGTGCGCCACTGCTATATAGCAGTGGCGCACCACATACATGGTGCGCCATTATTGACATATTACTAATGGCGCACCTGATGTGTGGTGCGCCATTACTAGTTTAGAAAAAAAAATGTTAGCAGTGGCGCACCAGGGGATAGTGCGCCATTACTAGTTGACATAGTAATGGCGCACCTTCACAAAGTGCGCCATTACTATGTGTATGACTTGGTCAAACCTTGGTCAAACTTAGTAATGATGCACTTTGCATAGGTGCGCCATTACTATGTTAAACTTAGTAATGGCGCACCTATACAAAGTGCGCCATTACTAACTTTGACCAAGGTTTGACCAAGTCATACACATAGTAAGGACGCACTTTGTGAAGGTACGCCATTACTAACTTTCATT